>JALPQD010000127.1:5443001-5575972 GCA_023101885.1 Typhlomys cinereus
ATCCTTCTGTTCACGTGTCCAGACATACTGGTCTGGCAAGTAAAGATTGTCCATCTCTCAGCTGTTATGTGGTGATGGTATGGCCTGTTCCTTTAGCCCTGGTGTTTGGTGTGTGCTCTCCCTTCAAGCTGGACTGAGAACTGTAACCAGACTGTCATAAGAAAGTAAGCTCCTTATTCCCTTAAGCCATGTGATTGTCATTTATCAGCAACCATGCAGGCGGACTGCAACACCCCCTCACAGTGGTCTCCTACTCTTATTCCATCTACCTTTGAATCTACTTTTATAATAAGACTCTATTTTAACAGCATTTTATCTCTAGCCAGTAAGTGATACCAATACCCATCAGGATGGAGCCAAGGGCGGTGCAGGAGCAGCAAAACTGAAAAAAAAAATCAACCAAACCATAATTTGGAAAATCAGAGACTCTACATCAACCAGCCTAATCTCTCCCCATCCTAAAGCTCAGGGAAATGATGTGGAAGAGGGGGCAGTAAGATTGTAAGAGCCTAAAGATGGGGAGGAGCAACGATATACAAGATACTCAATACAAGTTAGAGTTGAAGTAATCATAATAGGACTATGCATGACCTGTGCAATGACCGACATATCATTGAACCCCCATAGTCTAGCATGGATCACAGGCACTGGATCCTTAGAGGCAAGGGATTAATAGCCACAATAGTGTTCCTAAAGGGGAACACACAAAAGAGCTCCAGGCAATGCTACTGAGTCCTTATGCCTCATCAGAAAGGAGGACCCAGAGGGAAGTTTCACATGCACACTAAAGGATGCTCCAGGAATGCGGGGGGGAGCACTGGGAGAAAGGGAAGGAGGGGGGAAAGGAAAGGAAAGGTAAAAAGGGGGAGGGAACAAGGGCATCCAAGGAGGGGTGGAGGGAGGGAGGGGAATGGGGTACTTATCAACTTTGTATGAATGTAAGAAATAAATAAATAAATAAATAAATAAATAAATAAATAAATAAAACCAATTGCTTACATATCAGATATGATTGTAAAGTTCATTTGACTTAAAGATGATCTACTTAATCAGTCCTTTAAATTAAGAAATTAATGGTAGAAGAAAATAGGGCCAAAGCAGATAAAAAACTCGTAGCTGTCAGGAAAGATACAAATCCATTATGTTTACAAGATTACATGATTACTTTCCAGGTCTACCCTAGAGGTTTGCTGCTAGACATTAGAATGAATAGAGAGATCATTAAGTGTCAGGATGTAAAGTAAATAGGATATTAATTACTAATTAGAACTCTGTCACATGATCTCTGAATAAAGAAATGATGCTTCAAATGAAAAATAAACAATGATTTAAATTATGCTTTAAAAAGTTACTTTTTATACTGTTGGTAAAAGGACAAACAATAGTGTGGAAAAATATTAGGAATATGCCTGTGGCACAGAATGAAGCAGAGTTTTTCAATATAAGAAATGTTTAGAAATTAGAAGGGACTAATATCTATAAGAAAATGAGGAAAATATCAGGAAAAAATTACACAAGACCATATTTATCTGTGAAATCTATAGCACTCTAGTTTATTTATATTTTAAAAATATTTATTTATTATGGGGCTGGAGAGGTGGCTCAGGGGTTAAGCCTCTGCCTTGCAGGCAGAGGTCCTGAGTTCGGATCCTAGACCCCACGTATAGACGCTGGGTGGAAGCTGGGGGCGGCCTGCGTTTCTGGTCCTGGTAGGGCGGAGCCTGTGAATCCCAGGGCAGAGTAAACAAGGAGGAGGTGGAGGTGTCCAAGGTGGTTCCCGAGTTCGTCCATGGTTCTACACACACATACATACACACACGCACACACACACACATACATACACACACACACACACACACGCACAATTCAATAAATAATAATAAAAATTAAAAAAATATTTATTTATTATTATTTGTTATTGGAGGAATATAAAAGCAGACGTGTCAGATACAGCGCACATGTGGAGGTCAGAGGACAACTTTAAGGATGTCAGTGGTTTTCTCCTTCCTCTGTGTTGGCTCAGGTCACAAGCTTTGTGTGCAGTTGCTTTGATCTGCTAAGCCATCTTTCTGAACCTAGCTCATCAATATTATAATTTAAGTAGTTGTAAGATATTGTTGGCCATTGACTTTCTATATTAGTCATCTCTTAATGTGTAATAAATTACTTAAAATGAAGTGGCTTAAATAACTAGCACTTATGAAATCCTTGACTTCTCATATTTTCTTGGATGAGGAATGCTGGTGTCACTCTACAGTTACATGGGAGTTAACTCTGACATGGCTATCCTTTTCTAGCTAGCTGTTGCTGGCTGCTGGCCAGAGATTTCAGTGACTTGCCCTGTGGTTCTTTTCACAAGGTTTCTCACCTTATGAAAGATAAAATGCAGGAGGGGGGGCAGGAAGATGAAGAAGGAGAAAGAGCTAGAAGAAGAAATAAAGAGAGGGAGAGGAGAGAAAAGAGGAAAGGAGAGGAGAAATGAGGAGAGGAGAGGAGACTGGAAAGAAGGAAAAAGAAGGAAAAGGACAAAAAAGAAAAAAGAAGGATTTGTAGTGCTCTTCAATGATGACAAATACTACACTCAATGATACTACATTCAATGATACTAATGATGTTAAATGTATCTAACATGAAATTACTCAAAAGTGTAGTATTTGCCATCATTGAAGAGCACTGATGATTAATAGTAGACCTCAAGGTGTGGAAGGTGCTTTCACTTCTGTGGTGTACCAAATTTAGAATCTGTCTATCATGTAGCAAAGCAGCTTAATATAAATATGCTTTCAAAATGTCAAATATCTCCACATCAGTCATTAACATATTCTGAGGTGCAACAATGAATTTGAATTGGTGGTGAACATGTGACACAGGGAACCATTAGGAATATGTTTCTTCATTTTTATGGCCTTAGGTATATGCTTGGAGATTGTGTCTATGAGTGAGCCTAGTTCATTACCTTATCATTTAGAAACTCTTTCTTTCTTTTTCTTTTTCTTTCTTTCTTTCTTTTTCTTTCTTTCTTTCTTTCTTTCTTTCTTTCTTTCTTTCTTTCTTTCTTTCTTTCTTTCTTTCTTTCTTTCTTTCTTTCTTTCCTTTTCTTTCTTATTTTCTTCTTTTCCTTCTTTCTTCTTTTCTGGCTTCGTTCTTCTTTTCTTTCTCTTCTTTCCTTCCGCTAGTCTCTTCTTCTTAGTCTTGTTTCTCTCTTTCTTCCTCTCGCTTGCCTCGCGCCCCCTCCCTCCCCCTTCCCCTCCCTCCCCATTCCATCCTTCCCTCCCCATTCCTTCCCCTCCCCCCTACACCTTCCCTTTCTCTCCCTCCCTCTCTCCCTCCCCTCCTTCCTCTCTCTTCCTTCTCCTTCCTTCCTTCCTCCTTCCTTCCTCCTTCCTTCCTTCTCCTTCCTTCCTTCCTTCCTTCCTTCCTTCCTTCCTTCTTTTTCTCTCTGATAGGGTCTCAAGAAGCTAGTCTCAAACAAGTCATGTAGCTGAGGGTGATCTTAAAATTTTGACCTTTCTGCTCCACCTCCCAAATTTTGGGACTACAAGTGTTTGCCACTCCATCCAGTTTTAAGCAACAATGGGACTGGAACCCAAGATTTTGTGCATGCTAGGGCAAATTCTACCAAATGATTCATATGCCCATCTTTGTACATCATTTATTCAACATCTGTCTCCCTGCCAAAGTATAAGAACTATGAAGGCAAACACAACTGTAACTCACTCCTCTCTCTCTTTTTTTTCCTACAACATTTTCCAAGTGTCTGGAAAATCTCAGGTACACAGTATTTCTTCCTTAGTTGAATTGGTAAATGAACCTCTGGACATTTGAATCTGCTCATGACCACATGCCTGTGATCTTTTCACTTTGTTTTTGTCCTAGCTCTGTCTTCCCAAAACGGAAACTCTCAGAATTCAAAATTATCTTTCATTTTGGATAACTCTCCCTTCCTCAACATTCATATCCTCTTCTCGTGCATGAAACACAGTGAAATGATAATAACCACATAAACAATTAGCTTGAAAATAGCTCCTTCAGGGGCTGGAGAGGTGGCTCAGGGGTTAAGCCTCTGCCTTGCAGGCGGAAGGTCCTGAGTTCGGATCCTAGACTCCACATGTAGACGCAGGGCAGAAGCGAGGGCAGCCTGCGTTTCTGGTCCTGGTAGGGTAGAGCCTGTGAATCCCAGGGCAGAGCCTGTGAATCCCCGGGCAGAGTAAACAAGGAGGAGGTGGAGGCGGTTCATGGTGGTTCCCAAATTCGTCCGTGGTTCTACACCCACACACATACTTGCACACATGCGCACACACCATACATGCACAATTGAATAAATAATAATAAAAAATAAAATAACATATTAAAAAAAGAAAATAGCTCCTTAAAATAACTGCCCTTTAAAGTTTTACTTAAGCTTCATGCTCATTATGTTTCCCTGCACGACAATGTCCTACTGGAGTTCAACTTCAATAGTGAATGTGTGTGTAGGTGTGTGCATGTGTGTGTGTGCATTTGTGTGGGACTGATAATGGCTCCCATGGAGGACCACTCTCTAATCCTGGGAACTGTAACTGTTACATTCATGGCTAAAGAGGCTCTGCAGATGTGATTATGGGTATGGATTTTGAGATGGGAAGATTACCTTGCATTACCTAGTGGGTCCAATCTAATCACATGGCTCCTTGAAAAATGGAGAGCCTTAGCTGTGGTTAGAAAAAGATGTGGCAACAGAAGACAGGTCAGAGCAACACATTACTAATTCTTAACAGAAAGGAGAGGGGACATGAGCTGAAACACACAAGAGGCCAGGGAAGGTGGGAGTGTGAGGAAACAGATCTTCTCTAGAGCCTATGTAAAGGAATACCCAAACCATACCTTAATTCATCCCAATGGTATTCATGTTTGTTTCCTAATCATCGAGATACAAGATATTAAGGTGTTTTCTCTTAAGCAGCTAAGTACTTCTAATTTGTTATAAAAGAAAACAAGTAAACTGATATGATTCATGTCACATTAAATTAAATGCTTAATTGTAAGAATTTATTTTAATGAAAAAATTATTTGAATGTAATGTCATCATTACAGTTGCTTGACAAGTAAATTTAAATACACATGTATTTTATAAATTGGTACTATTGGTTGAAAGAAAAAATAATCAGGTAAGGCAGATGGAATTTTAATAGGCAGAGTCCTATTCCTGCTGCTTTGGGGTAGATTTCATGGAAATCATTAAATATAGTTAAATTAAGAGTTTATGAGGCCGCAGCATGTCTTCCTTGACTGAGGAAATGGGGCCTGGAGGAAGGTATGGGGGATGGAAGGCGACTTGATATTTGTGGTCAGGTTAGTGAAATATTTGGTGACTTGTTGATTTTATATATGACTCTTTAAAGTCATAATCTCCTGGCAATGTGCCCTTCATATGGAATTTTCTAATATTTAACTTAATATTGGCATGGGAATAAAGGTTTAGAAACAAGAAACTCTGAGATCAAATAACTTACACTACACCAGGCTAAAATTGCAGTAGAGGTCAATCTTTGTTTTTTTTTATTTCTACTTTTACTGTTAAGTGAAAAAAATAAGTTAAAGCTTGAGACAGTGAAAAATCAAAAAATCTTAATACAAATTATTTCTTTTTATAATATATTTCTCTATAAGAAAGCATTGTTTGATTTTAACTTTGAAATAATATTCTTAGTTAAAACAATTAAAACAATTCATTTGTTAATAATAAGTTTATTCTATTATTTATTATTAATTTATTCTTTTATAAAATTGTGAGATGGGAAAATTTTTTAAAATGCTGTGAAACCTTTCAAAATTTTGATCCTTATCTTTGCAATCCAGAATTCTTCTAGAAAGATAAATCACTTCAGAATTTCCTGATTATTATTTCTCAGAATTTACCATTGTGTCTCATAGTATAGTGTAGGCACTAACCCAGTAGATTAGACTATGGGACACAGGTGCCTCGATATGTTCTGAAAAGGCAAGAAAGAACAACAATCTGGATGATTTGGAAACTATAGAAATGAATTTTTCCTTCCTTCTCATGCAATCAGAGTTCATAAGATAATAGAACTATAGAGTTGACAGAGATTAGTGAATTTATACCTTATGCAACTTCAAAGAGGTTGCCTAAGCTTTCAAATGATTAGCTCAAAATCACCTGACAATGTTAGAGGGAAAGCAAGGTTTAAATAAGAACAGCAAAAAACAGAGTACAGTCAACTCTATACCGGAAGCCAAATGTGTTGTAAATTTCTGGTTGTTCAGAAGTGAGTGTAAGAAACTAACTAGACGAGGATTCTACAGATCTTTCAGGAACCTTGTTTCCCGATCACTGATATCTCTGTTTCCTTGCCACCTGAGCTCAGTGCAACATGTGATTGCTTTAGTACCTTAAATGATCCTTCTGAGATGAATTTCTCAGAGTTATTTCTTGCTTTCCGATTCTCCTTGCCACAATGACTGGCGATTGTCATAGTCAGGGATGCATCGTTAGCCTGGACATCAACATGAAATGTGCCTCTATACTGTTTTATAGTCTAAGCAATAAATAAAACTGCATTGCAGTAAATCATTCAGATTTGGGGGCCATCTGTTACTCTTGTAGAATCTAGTTTATCCACTTGAAATTGTTCGTAGGAGTCACCATTAGAATCTGAACTCAGATGCATCTGATTTCATAAACTGTTGCTGTGGTTTGAATATTGAATGTCTTCTAAAAGGCATGGAGAAATTTATCTCCCTCCAAATTCAGCATGACTGGGAAGTAAGAGCTTTAAGCCTTGTCAGTAGCCTATATGGAAGAGTGTGGTGTCTTGCTTGGTAATGTGAGTTTGCCAAGTTTGCCTCTTCTTGTGAGTATTCAGCACTAGGTAACACCTTGGAAGCCTAGAAAACCCTGTCTAGACACTGAATGAACGTTGTAGCACCTTCTTAGTTCTTTATCAGTTTGTTTCATGTGACTTATTTATTTGACTATTTACTTATTTATTTGAAGTTAATGCCTCATCTTATAACCAAGGCTGCCTTCAAATTCATGCACTTCTGCCTTGACCTAAGTGCTGAGATTATAGCACTTGAATCATCATGCCTGCCTTTGTTGGCGCCTTCATTTGGGGGCTTCCCCATCCCTCGAATGATGATAAATAAATGTCTATAGTTTCCAAATGACCTAGATTGTGATGCTTTCTTACCTTTTCAGAAAATACTGAGGCATTTTTGTCCCATATTCCACTTTACTGGTTCTCAGTTTAGTAACTACACTATAATTTGAAATACACAGGGAAGTGATGAGAAGGTTAAGATAGAGATGTATTGTTTGGTCTTTGTCTAAAACATGCTTGTGAAGGTTAATGAGGAAATAACTTCTTTTTTATTAATCTTTTCTGACTGCTTACATAAAATATACTTAATATCAAGAAGAATTAACAATGATATAAAGTTAGTGAACAAATAGCAACCAGAATGATAGAGTGCTAACTTTCCTAGCATGTTCAAGACTCTGGGTTCCATTTCCAGCAAAGTTAAGCAAATTAATAAACAAATAAATAAATGAATGAATGAATGAATGAATACCCTAAAATTAAACAAAAAAGTTTTTGCTAGAAGTTTCCATGTATCTAGATCTTTTTAAAGGCAGTTTTTAACCAATATGCTTCTATTTGAAATCATCCTCATCAAAACCAACACACTCAATATGTGGAAATTTAGGATCATTGCATCCTAAATCAAAGTTGCTTTTAAAATACTGTGAACTTTTGTTTGGAGCTTTCCATGTAAGTGGTTTCTCTATAATAAGATGCAGATTTATTCAAAGAAAAAGAAGCTATGATAGATAGTTAGGCAACTGAAGGCTTACAAATTGTAAAGAATTAGCACTAGAATAAACACTGAACAAACTTGCAGGAGATTGTCTAACTGATGAGGGAGGACCCAGTCTGTTATGGATAGAACCTTTCTTCTGGACAGGCAAATAAGATAGATTGAACTGATTCAAGTATGATCCAAGAATGACTTCCTTTGGCATACTGGATAGACATGCTGTTTGGCAAATGAAGTTTGTCCTCCTGCAGCAGTACTGTGGTTGTGGTGTGGCCAGGCACTCAGTGTTGGTATGAGCTCTCCTGCTAAACTTGATTAAAAACTGTAATTGGATAATCCAGAATAAAGTTCCTTGTTTTCTTAAGCTATTTGGTCATGAATCTATCAACAGTAGTCAGAGAAACTGCTGCAGCAGTCACTTTCACAGTTTCAAATAATTGTTATCTGACTAATACAGTAACCATAGTTATACATATAAGGCATCTATTCCATTTCTGTGATAGCTACCAGAATAATTATTCATAATCACTCCCATTTTTACCACTTTTCAAAGTGTGTGTCTACTTCCTGAAATATAATAAAATGCAACCGATTCACTTCTTTGTCCCTTTTGTTGTCTACTATGATCCCAGGATCACTTCTTATCTCCTTAATTGCTGTACAGAACTAATAACCTTTTGGTATCTAGTATTTCTAGATGTCAAATTCAAAATCCAATTTTGAGGGCAAACCCTCTGAAGACTGTCATAATAGGATAATAGGAGGGATCAGTTTCAGAATTTTTGGTTTACCTTCAGAAAAGGTATCTTATATTACCCTTAATGAATATTTCCCATATTATTCAGTTCTATCCTCATGAGAACTGTTACAGTCTGAGTATGAAATGTCCCCCAAAAGGCTTCTTGCACTTGAGGCTTGCCCCCAGCTGGTGGATGCCACCTCTGAGCTATTACTACATGTGGAGGACCCCACTTTCTGGTTGTCCCCAGGTTAGGAGCTCCTTCCTCTGCCACATCTTTCCCCCATGATATTCTGCCTCTCCATATGCTTGAAAACAATAGAATCGGTGGATGGAATAAAAGTTCTGAGTCAAAACTCTGAGTCAAAGCAGATCTTCACTACATTATTTCTCTCAGGTTTTATCACAACATGAAAAGCTAACAGAGAGATCTTGCATGGCTATGTAAAAGTTACTGAAGCTATGAAAATCACTGTGAGACATTCTCCAGTGTTTTAAGAATTTGGGAATAGCATCTTAAGCCCCTCATTAATTCTTTTACTGTGGTGCAAAAAATATTCAGCAGTCTGTCTTCTACACAATGTATATGCTTGCCTCTTTTATTTCTGCAAACTGAACTCATAGTATTTAAAGTGTAATTCTCTGTTCATAGTATGTAGTTTGAAACATTTATCAGTGGATCATTTGCTGAGAACAGTATGGAAACATAAAGGAGTTATTCTTTTAAATCATCTTTCCACATGTTTTTCTTTTTGCCTGTCTAAGTCCTTTACCTGGAGAAAGGAAAAAGAAGGAACAAATATAGACATATTTAAATTTACATACAGGATTAAGAAGACTAGAAATATAACATTTCCAGTTTCAAAAACATTTAATATAGACAATCTAAATTTTAGGCTTGATTCTAACTTTTTGAAGCCTTTTTTTACTAATAGAAATTCAAAACCCATTTCTTGTTATCAAAAATGCAAGGAAGAGAAAGAAAGAGAAAGAGAAAGAAAGGGAAAAAGGAGAATGGAACTCAAACAAGTCTCCTGACTTGTTCTATAAAAGCAGGAAAAAAGAAAACTTCCTCATTAGTTTCATTAATTAACTCCTAATAGGAGCTAATCTATCAGTGCATTCATGATTTAAATTTAGAAAGAAAGCAGAGTTATATTTTTAGGAATACATTGATGTCACAACATTAGGAAGACCAAAGGCATAAAATGGAACAGAAGACTTATTAGGACTCATAGAAAAAAGTATGAGTTGAAGTGAATAAAAATGGCTCAAGCTCAAAAAAAAAAAAAAAAAGAAAAAAGAAGATCACTTGGAAGGAAAATACATGTGTTCTTTACGAAAAAGAAAAAGAAAAAAATGTAGTTTAGTTTTGCATATTGAAAAGTTCCACAGATAATTTGTAGTTTTACAAGTGGTGTAAGCCAATTTCACTTGTGCAGTTGGAGTCTGGCATCAGAGGGCTAAAACAGGGCTGCTGACTTTATGCATAAGTAAAATGATTTAAATTCTTAAACTTCTAAAACATGTACTTCTTTGATAAAAAAGGAAAAATTCAAAGCAACATGCAAATTGTCTGTCTAAACCACTTAGTTCTACTTTAGTTGTGACTTCTTCAAGGAAGCAGAACAAATTTTCTTTGCTCTGTGAAGTGCCTGGTATGTAAGCCATTCATATGTCCCGAGAGAAAGTATGTTCATGCATGAATGTGTACATACACATGTGTATATGTACACATACCCCTATACTTCCTGGAGAGACTTAATAAGTATGAATCATATATATATTCTTTTAATATTTCTTGCATGAATATAGTTAGCTTATAATATTTCACATCTTAATTTTTAATTCTACCCCCTTTTATTCCCACTACAATTCTTCTTCTCCCCTAACAGGTTCTATTTTCAGGTCTTTTCAAATATGTGGTCCATTGGGTTTTATCTGGTTTGCCTTTGATGTTATGTGTTTGAGTACTTGGTAGAGCACAAATCTTATGAATCACAAAATAAGGGCTTGAGAGATGACTCAGGGATTAAGACTCTGCTCACAAGCAGAAGACCCTGAGTTGGGAATCCCAGGTCCCAGGTAAAAACACCAGGTGGAAAGAGAGGCAGCTGCATTTCCTATCCTGGTAGGCAGAGCTGAGAAATTCCAGAAGCAAAAAAGATGTAGAAACAACCCAGGCTGTTCCCTAAGTCACGCTTGGTCTTCTACAGGGACCTGTACAGGTCCTCTACATACCACCCTTGATACTCTCTCTCTCTCTCTCTCTCTCTCTCTCTCTCTCTCTCTCTCTCATTCTCACCCACACACGCTAAATAAATAAATAAATAAAAATTAAAAAGCGACGTGACATTTTTTAAAAAAGAAGCACAATATTAGCTTATCAGCAGCATAGCTGAAAATTTAAGAGGATAAAATCTCCTGGTCCAGTTCTACATTTAAGTGGCTTTGTGAGCATGCCTAAGTTTCTGCTCTATTTCAAAGAATCAGAACTGGAATTGGGAACGCTTGCACAGAGGGTTTGGTTTTCACTGAGAAAAGAACACAGAATTGCAATCAAGAGACCAAGCCAGAGGAAAAAGCATGAGCCAAGGCGAGGAGTAGACATGTAAGCTGTTTCATATTCAAGAAGAATTTTGCAGTTTGTCTATTTCCTTTTTTAAATTATTTTCCTTTGTCACAGCCTTTTTTTTTGATTAACTGGCCAACGACTGGCACTGAGTTGGCTAAGAGGGTGTCTGCCGTAATCATAAAGAGTTGTGAGAGCTCTTGAGCAGAAGGCAGCAAAACAGCGGTTCTCTCAGAAGTTCTGGAGAGCAGTTCTCCTGTCTTTCATCCTCCTTTTCACTGTAGATTGGAAAAACAAAACAAAAACGCCTATTTCCCACCGCCAGCTCTTTCTTAATTTAGAGTCTGAGAGCACTCGGATAAGGCCTGCCTTCTCTCCTCTGGGGATCTTCCTGCAAATCAGCCAGGCAGAGAGCCTCTGGCAGTTTCTCTGCCCGCTTCCCCTGGCACGAGGAGGCTGAATCCCTTTCCTAAATGCAGCTCAGTTCTATGTACAAAGGATGAGGACAGCTAAACACTCACTGACTTTATTCCACCAAGCAGACTCTCCCCCTTTGGTGAGGGAGATTTCCTACCGGACACAACATTGGTTTTCCTCTCTAATTCTTAAATTCGTCTAAGAGAGGATAGGTTCACAATCACATTATTCTGTTTCTTTCTTTCATTCATATTTTTCCCCTTCTTTCAGTAAATAGAATGCTTCATCTTCGCTAGTTGATTAGTACATTGAGCAAGAAGAGAAATGTGCTAATATATCTGCTTTGAAATTGACTAGGGGATTGTGTTGTGATTACTTCTGAAACTTCTCTTCCTGAAGTTGCTTTGCTAAATCTTGCACTACAGCTGCCCAATTGGTGCAACTGTTATAACTTTAGTCATCTTTTACATAAAGGAGGAATGAAAAAAAAGGAAAGGATTTCCCTTTTGTTTTCTTTTCTTCATGCATTTGTGATTTTTTTTCTGTGTTTTTATATCTAAGAATTGCTTCTAACACCTTTCTGCACAGCTGACCGCTGGGCCAAGTTCCTTGGTTTTGCACATATGAAGAATTACTTCCTATGCACTTTTGAGAATGTTTTCATTGGACCAGAAGTCCAGACAGGCGGCTTTTACTTTTCAGTATGTGTAATATTTTCCTCCATTCTTTTGTTTGTGTGGTTTCTGATGAGAAGTTGCTTTCTATACTTATTCTTCTGTGTGTGAAGGGAGCTTTCTTTGTTTCCAACTAGTCTAAAGAAAGCTCTTTGCCTTTGAATAGGCTATGCTTACTTAATTCCCTAGATATGTGGTTTGGTGTTAGCTGTTGCTTTTGGAACATTCCTAGATTTTATTATTTTAAATATTTTTCTGCTTTATTCAATGTGGTTCTGATATTTCAATTATATCTACGTTATGTAACTTTGAAATTGTCTAATTATATGTTCCCCATCCCCTCCTTCCCTGTTCCCTTTCTCCCTGCATTTCAGTTTGAAAACTTTGTATTGACTAATCTTGAAGTTCATTAATTCTTTCCTGAACTGTGTCCGAGCTAATGTCAGACTAAGATACTGTGATGGTTAGTGCCCTTGTCAACATGAGAGCATCTGTAATCACCAAAAATCAGGGCTGTTGATACATCTATGGGGGATTACTTAGGTGAAGAGATGATTATTTAGGAAGTATGATTAGGATAACTGAGGTGGGAAAACTCACTTCAGGGTCTTGAACTGCATAAGAAAGAGGAAGAGAGCTGAGCATATAGCCATTCATTTCTTTCTGCTTCTTGACTGAAGATGGAACTTGACCAGCCTTGAAATTGACTAGGGGATTGTGTTGTGATTACTTCTGAAACTTCTCTTCCTGAAGTTGCTTTGCTAAATCTTGCACTACAGCTGCCCAATTGGTACTACTGTTATGACTTTAGTCATCTTTTACATAAAGGAGGAATGAAAAGAAAAGGATTTCCCTTTTGTTTTCTTTTCTTCATGCATTTGTGATTTTTTTTTCTGTGTTTTTATATCTAAGAATTGCTTCTTGGCTCCAGCTGCCAGGACTTTCCTGCCATAATGGATAGTACCCTTGACCTGTAGGCAAAATAAACCCTGTCTTCCCCAAACTACTTTTGTCAGAGCATTTTTCTCAAAGCAAGAAAAACAACAACTAAGACAGACACTTCTTTTACTTTTAGTGTCTTTAATTTCTTGCATTCTATCTCATGTTTTGAGATGTATATCTCATAATACAATCAGCCATTTTAAAATATGTAACTCAGTAGCATTTTTATAATCACAGAGTTATACAACCACAACCTCTCTCCAGTTTCACCACCTTTCAATTTCTTTGGATAGATATCTCATTAAATTATTAATTCCCTTTCCCTTTGGTCCCCATTCCTGAAAGTCACTAACCTTTCTATCTGAATACATTGTAGAAAAGAGATGACACAAAATCTAATATTTCATTGGAGAAACTGTTTGACACTTTGTAATTACATTTTATCCAAATGATGTCTATATGTTTATCCACTTGAGCCTTCACTATTAAATTATAACTACTTGAATCTATATATTTGACCTTGTATATAAGACATTTTGTATATATGTATATATGACCTTTTGTTCTCTAGATTGATGGCTAAATAGACCAACGACACTAATCATCAAAACAGGCTGACGCTTCCAACTTCCTTAACCTAAGATATTGCCATTAGTTCTTCCAAATCTAAAATCTATTGCTTTTGAAAAAGACCCTTTAGTTTTCAAACAAAATAAGTATATGTAAGACCAAAGGAAAAAAATAGAAGGACAGAAAAGGGAGAGAGAAGCAAAAAAACCACACTTTTAAAACAGTCCTAGTTGGCAACCAACCATATCAATTTTGGTCGAGAGAGGCAGGAGATTGTGGAAAGTCTTACTTTGTGCATGGACCCAAGAGACTCCACTCCTCTTCTTTCCTTTCCTAGATCATTGCTGTGTCTCTCTCAGGCGAAGCAGCTGGCAAGAAACATTCAAATGTAGTCACCTGCTTTTCCCTAAGGACTGAGTCCTGGCATACTGTCTGCTTTTACCTGTGCTTTATCTAGTTCATCCAGCTTCAGCCACGGACATCAGAGAGAAAAGAGAATAGAATACAGTGAGTGAACCTTTATCAGTGAGACAAAGGGAGATTTATTTTTCTCTAACTTCCTGACTTGTTCTCCAAGTACGTTATCAGTGGTAGGGGTCTGGGCTAGATGTTCCAGATTTTTGGCCTCTTATTCTAGAATGAAATAGAACCACAGAGACTTCAAAAGTAGCAAAGGAACTATTTCCAAGATAACAAAGAGCACACTATTAAGAGGGACAGTGGGCTGCATGAATGAAGGTGCTCAGAGACTCATTGTTGCCCTTACCTTGAATATTGCCAATAAATGCATGCTCAGATGGTTTATGAGGGAATAAAGAGGTTTGTTTTGGCTTATTGTTCTCTGGTTACAGTTTCTTGTACAGCTTGTCAGGAGAACCCACACCAAAACCTAAAGGTTGAGGAAACTGGCTATGCTAAATCCATAGAACTGCTGAAAGAAACATTTGACAGACCAATTTGTCTGGCCATAGAATAATGGCAATTTCCTTAATCTGCTCCTTCCATCTTATTCACCTGCACGGGGACTAGTCCCTCCCGTGATGAGCTGTGTTTTCCTTATCAACAAGACAGTCTCCTGAAGGTTTGCTCAAGGCGTAACTCAACTACCAATTCTTTACTATTTACCCAGAGTTCAAACTTCAACAGTCAAGTTGACACTTGTCTCCAACTACGACACCTATTTATTGTTTTGGGGCCTCTTTTATAGAATTAAAAGATGGAAGTCTTGGAATACAAGAGAAATCGTCTGAGTGGTTTGGACATGCACCCAAAACTAGTCTAGGCTACACTGGCCTCTTTTTGCATTGTTAGGAGATTGTTTTCCAGGGTATGTTTGAATAGAAATGGAGGGCTACCAAAAGTTTCCAACAGGAGTGATACATTTCTATTCTTTCAAACAGGCACACATGTGGCTGATGGCAAGCGGAGCCTAGATTGCTAATAAATTGCTAGATACGTTATTCAGGTAAGATGCATATGATGCATACTGTAAGAATGACTGGACATTTTAGGCAACTTTAGTGAGACTCTCTCTTCAGCCTCAACTCCTTTGCCATGTATATAGATGAAATTGGCGCACTCTGTACAACTTAGTGCATATGCTGTGTAACACAGATAAGTGTTCTACTTAAGTGTGAGCCCAGTGGATCATGAACTTTCTTGACTACTATCTTGAGAAATCTCACAGGCCAATCCACACTTAGCTGCAGCTGATCATCAAAATTCATACTTCAGTTATTTATTTTTGCTGATGATTCTTCTGGTTCTAGCAGTAGGTAATTAGAAATCAGATGCAACTCTCTGAGCCTGTCTGTTTCTCCTGATTAGGGGGAGCAGTTTCCCTTGCCACTTCACACATCTTATGGGGCAAATGAACTCATTGACTTGAATTTTTTACTGATCTGTAAATCTCCTCTACTTTTTTATTCTTTTAGTGTTACATGCATGATGCAGTGAATCATGTATAAATTATGTGAATTATGATATTTTCACACCTTAATCTTCATTTTCACCTCCCTTACTTTTCCTCTTATAACCAACCCTTTTCCCCCCTACCAGACTCCTTCCTATTTCAAGTCCCACAGGGCCCACAGGGTCGGCATTTGGGTCTTTTTTTTTTTTTTTTTGATGACATATGCCTGAGTACTTGCTGAAGCATGAATCAAATAAGCATCTTTCTTTGCCTCCCCATCAGCTTTAACCCACATTAGTCTCTCAGTGAAATGTAGAAGTCTCTCTGTCAATATATTTCTTTTCTTTTTGGGTTACTTGAAGAGGTGCCATGATTCTCTTTCTGTACTGTCAGGATGGCTTTCTTTACACCTGCTTAAAATGCTTATATCCACATCTTATTATTGTTCTAGAGACAGACTTTTCTTGACACTTTCCCATCTGAATTCAGCCTTAAGCTTCTTCATAGCTCCTGACTCCACATATTCTGCAACTTCATTGTTGTAAAGATCTGACATCTACTCCACTAAGCTCTGTGTAAGCAGCATGGTATAAAATTCATAATTTTGAATATTTTTTTATCATTATGGCTATCTTTAAGTTGGCTAGTATTTGACACTCCTTAAGACTAATCTTTATAAGGCCTATGGATAACTAACAATTTAGGCCTACTGCAAGCAGAGTGGGCACAATAGCTCTTATCACAAATCTAATAAAATCTTCTTCAACAAATGGCCTTAAATTTCTGTTTCAATTCCCATTTTGAAGCATGCAACAGACAATTAGTCTTGATCAATTGAGGGACTATAATGTCCCATTGAGAGTTTTATCTTATACTGCACTGAATTTATTAGGAACTTTTGTAATTAGATGCTCTTCATCAAGTTGAGAAGTTTCCCATTTATTCTTTGTTGAGATTTTTTTATTATTGGAATTTGTTGGGTGATTTTTCTATAATTACTGATATAATCATGTTTTCATTCTTTTTGGCCTGCTAATATAATGGATTAGATTAATTGATTTTCACATATTGAAGTAGTCTTGTGTACCTAAGATTAGTACTGCTTGTATGTGGTATTTGATTCTTTTAATGCATCATTGGAAACAGTTTGCTTGCATTATGCTAAGAATTGTTGCATCAATTATTCATGTAAGATGCTATTCTTATTTTACTTGGTTATTGTGACTGCTTTGGGTATTATATTATTGATCTTTTAGAACTAATTAGGAAAGATTCCGTGTACCTCTGTCTTTGGAAGACATTTTAGAGAATAAAAAGTTGCTCAAAATTTTGTATATACTTCACCAGGAAAGTAACAGAGATGGAGCCATATTTTAAAGATTATTTTCGATAGCATTGATTTTAGTCAAGATTTTTAGTTTTGATATTTGCTGCTTGTGTATGTGTATGCTAGAGAAAGAAAGAGAGAGTCAGAGATATGTGCACGTGTGTGTGCAGATGCTCATGTCTATGAAAGCACAGAGATCAGAGAAGGGCACTGGGTGTCCTACTCTAACACTCTCTGCTTTATTAATTTTCTTACTGAACTCAAATCTACTTTAAAGGCCAGCAAGCCCCAGTGATCCTCCTGACATCCACAGTGCTGGGGCTGCAGGTGCATATGACCTCACCCAGATTTTTATGTGGATTCTGGGAATGTCCTTTCCTTTCCTTTCCTTTCCTTTCCTTTCCTTTCCTTTCCTTTCCTTTCCTTTCCTTTCCTTTCCTTTCCTTTCCTTTCCTTTCCTTTCCTTTCCTTTCCTTTCCTTTCCTTTCCTTTCCTTTCCTTTCCTTTCCTTTCCTTTCCTTTCCTTTCCTTTTTTCTTTTCTTTTCTTTTTTCTCTTTTCTTCTCTTTTCTTTTTTCTTCTCTTTTCATGTACATATGTGTTGTGATAGCATGTCTGGTGTTTGCATGTGGAATGAGTATATGTATATGTGTGTGTACACTTGAGTGGCATGCAAGTGGAGGCCTGAGAATGATATTGGGAATCATCCTTGATCACTTTTTCCCTTTAATGTTGTGAATTCAAGAATACATTAAAAAGATCATTTACCATGATCTTCTTTCCAGAAATTCCAGCATGTTTCAACACAGACATAAATGCAATAGTGCATCAAGTAAATAGACTCAAGGAGAGAAATCACATAATCATCTCAATGAGTATATTATTAGCTTTTAACAAAGCTTAAAATCATTTCATGATAAAATGCCTGAAGAAAGCAGGAATAAAAGGAACATATGTCAACATGATAAAGTGTGTATATGTCAATATTTTACTCAGTGAGAGAAATTTGATGAATCTCCACTAAAATTCAGAACAAGTCAAGGGTATTCAGTTTCTTCATTCTATTCAACTTAATGCTCAAAATCCTAGCATTAATATAGAAAGGAATAAAAATGATACAAATGGAAAAAGAAGATGTCACCTTTGTGACAATATGATCTTATATATAAAACATTCTAAGCACTCTATTAGAAAACTCTTAGAAAAAGTATTACACAGGATACAAAATCAGTAACTTTACTGTATTGCAGTAATGAACGTATTGAGAAATATATCAGCAACATAATCCTATTCACAATTACCTTTTAAAAATTATAATAGCGGGCTGTGAGATATCACAGCATGAAAAAGCATTTGCCACAAATTGACCTGTATTTTGAATACCTTTGACCCACAAGGTGGAAGGAGAGAACTGACTTCTCAATGTTGTTATTTGACATACACCTGTATACACACACTGTGGAGTGCTCATATGCACATGTGAAATAAAATTTTCTTAAAATTTCAGTAATCAACATAATCAAAGAAATGAAAAAACACTGCAATGTAAATAGATCAATGGGATAGAATATAGGATTCAGAAACAGACTCATAAAGCTATAAAACCTGATTTATATATATGTATACATATATCACTTTGATATCTATATATCAAAAACATACATGATGAGTTCAACCATCTTCATCAAAAGATGCCAGGAAAGTGTCTCTCCATGTGCAAAAAGGTGAAAGTAAATCCCAATCTCACACATTGTGCAAAAATCTATAAAACATATATCAAAGACTTCAATGTGTGACCTGAACCTATTAGAAAGAAGTATAAGAAAACACTTTAAAATAAGGTATCAATATCAACGTTGTGAAAAAGTCTCTAGCAGCTTAAGAAATAAAACTAATATTGAAAAATTAGATTACATGGAGTGAAGATACAGTCTACAGGAATGGGAGAATCATTGGCCAGCTTTTCATCTGCTAGAAGCCAAGTATCTAGAACATCTGTTCAGATGACTGAATACCACAAACTAAATCAATAAGTGGGCTAAGACATAGAAAGTTGTGGAAGGGTGAAGCATGAAAAACTGATGATCGGTTGGTTGTTGAGCATCTTTAGCCATCAGAGAGCAGCTAACTAAACCTTTTGTCATTTCATCTCTCGCTGATTAGAATGGCTATCATTTCAGAAAGGAACAACAACTCAGGTAAGTCACCAGATTTGTCACAAGTTGCCTTTACTTATTGAACCATCTCTCTAATCCTTTGCTCATGTCTTTAGCCATTGATTGCATATGTTCACCATTTCTCACCAGATTGTAATGCAGCTACATATCCATCAATAGACTTAATTCTTTGAGAGAAGGAATAGCACATTCTACATGTTTTTCCCCATGGTTGAGTAAAACACCCACTGGTTTTAACTCTGTGACTGTTTACTGGAAAGAAAAGTATGCATCCTAAGAGAAAAGGTTTAATTAGCCTAAAGAGAAATAACATCAAAAAAAAAAGCAACAAAAACACTAGGAACAGGTTTTATAGAACAGTATTTTAAACATTTCAATGTAAAATATGTCTTAACTTAATCATCACCTAAGCAAACAAGATATGTAAAAATACTTTAAGAAAATAAAAGAACTAACTCCACAAATACAAATAGATGAAGAAAAAGTGAAGTAATAAAACATTCTTATAATATGGAACCATGTATAATAAATTATAAACATGTAAAAAAGATGGTATTCTTTATGTACAATATAGCAATAAAAATAAAGACATTTTTAATTTTTTTTTATTCACTTGTGCATGTATGTGTGTGTGTGTGTGTGTGGGTGTGTAGAACCACCGACGAATTCGGGAACCACCATGGACCGCCTCCTCCTTGTTTACTCTGCCCCGGGATTCACAAGCTCCGCCCTACTAGGACCGGAAACGCAGGCCACCCCCGCTTCTGCCTGGAGTCTCTACGTGGGGTCTAGGATCCGAACTCAGGACCTTCTGCCTGCAAAGCAGAGGCTTAACCCCTGAGCCACCTCTCCAGCCCCAAGACATTTTTAATAAAAGAAATTTAAATCAGTGGTTAATCTTAAGAGCATATTCAGTAGTTGATACATTGCACCAGTGACTTAATTCTTTAATCATGCTCTGCATAATTCTGAAACATTTGCTGATATTTTGTGAAAGTTCAGATTAGATATTAATGCACTTTAAAATCAATTTATAGTCATACGTCATGTAGTAATTTGACTTTCAGAAAGCCTTCTAAAAGGCAATGTTTTAGTCTATGTATTTTATTTTTTAAGCCACCAGTTTTTATGGTTGATGTAGCATCTTCAAGTTATTGCAGAGACCAAGAAACTTGTTATAAGTGGTAGTTTAGAAGTTGATCTTTAGATATGTAAAAGATGAAGAAGAACCTCAGCTTTGGGAAAAATGGAATGCAGAAAAACATTTAAGACAGTATCTAGTTACACGACTTTTCTATCTCTTACAGCTTATTTTTAAGGGGATTTTTTTTAAAGGAAGTGCAAATGAATTCCCCTGTTTTCCCAGTTTCCAACTCTGCAACCTGCCTCATCTGTATTAAATGACTCTGTTTGCCCACTGGAGCAATAGAATTTGTTATATTAGCCTTTGTGAGACAAATGACTTGTTACAATGCTACAGGTTAGTGAACATGAAATTCTCACCATTCTGCCACTCTTAGACTGGGTTTGGTGTTGACAGAATGTCCAGTAAAATCACTTCACAGAGACTGACACATAATACCCAATCAAGGGTTCCCCCTTCTTCTCAGTTTGTCTTTCTTCTGAAATAATTCTTTGACTATTGTGGATACTGCTAAACAATTTTTTTTTAAATTGTACCTTTACCAGTAGTTTTGGAAATGTAACAGAAGTATTTGTGAAAGACGTTTTTCCATTGTGAAAGAGGTTATGATATTTTAGGTATTTATTCACTATACCAATAGAAATATTAAGATGAGATAATAATAGGTTGTTACAATGTCATAAGCTTTGAAAGTTGTATGTTTTGTGGAAAACTGGGGCATGCAGCTTATAGAACAGTTAAACAAAATATAAGATATGGGCATAATCTCATGTTCTATATATAATCACTGATGATATCAGTAGTTTTTCTTTTTTCAATTTAAAAAAATACTTAATATTAACATTTTTGAATATAGGTGCACATGTGCCACAAATGCAATGAAGGCCAGGGGACAGCTTTCAGGACTTTGTTCTCTTTCTACCTGGTGGGTCCCTGGAATCAATTGTAGATTAGTTGACTTATGTGGCAAGCATCTTCATATACTGAGCCACTTCGCAAGCCTTCCTTCTTTAAGCTTTTAATTTGCAACTAGGCATGAGGACAAAGCCATAAATATCTAGATAAAGAAATATCTTCATGTTTCACTTGCAGTCTGAAGTCAGTCTATCTCTCTCTTATCGATCACTTGCCCTTTCCATCTGTGTATCTTCTATTATATGTAAACATTCTAATCTGTTTTAGTCTTCATTTTCTATATACACATAACATTTCAAGCATTTATCTAAAGATTACTATTCTGCTGTCAGTGGTGCCTGCCACTTGAGGGTTGGGGATCCAAGCTCAGTTCTTCCTTCTTGCATGGTAGACACTGACTGAACTGTCTTCATGTCCCCAAGTCATTACTTCTTTGATCAATGCTGTTTGGCCTTGGACAAAACACTGCTTTGTTTTCATTTTTCTAACAAATAAAATAAGAACAGGGGCAGGGGAGATGGTTCAGCACATATAATGATCATCATTGCACAAACATGAAGACAAGCACAAGCAGAGCTTTGGATCTCCATCCAGCACCCACGTAAAATGTTGAGAGTGGTCACTTGGGCCTGTAACCACAGTGTTATGAGGAGTCAGGACCTCTGGACCCTGCTAGCTAGTCTGCTTAGCCAGAAAGCAGCAAATTCTGGATTCATTGAAAATCCTGTCTCAAGGGACTAAGGTAGGGATTGATAAAGCAGAATACATGACGTTCACATCTGACTTCATACACGGGCACACACAACTGAACAGAACACACACAAACTCACACACAAAATATTAACATATTAACAATATTTTAATAGTACCTTTGTCCAAAATGATTAAATTATGTTATTTCTGAATCATCAGGAAACAGTAATGCATCAATATGCTAGTAAAACTTTGAATTCATTTTTTTCATAGTAGTTTTTCCTTACATATACATTTCTTGTCAATATGTGCGCTGCTCACATTACCTGAACTTTACATGTAGCTGAGAAAAAGTAAGAAAACTAATTCTATGGCTTGTTAGATTACATTAAGCAAATATCTTCCTTTCTGAATCTGAGTTTTTCCTTTAGTGTTATAGAAGTTACTATTCTGTTCAAGTATATCTGGTGAATACCAACAGTGAGTTAAGTATTGTCTTGTCTGCTGGAAATAAAGAGAAAACAAGATAAGCCAGTTTTCTAGAACTTACAGTGTTACAATCCAAGCTAACAGTTAAACCAGCTGCCTGAGAGAAGTAGGCTGCTGTTTCAGCCAACAAATCATGAAATTCTTTAGGAAAAACATTTGCTAAAGCCCTCAGTGCATTCACCTAATTCTATGAATATTTTTCTGCTAGTGAGGTCACATAAGTCACTAATAAGTTCAAAGATACTTCCAAGTTATACCTTTGCCCTGTAGACAAAAATGCAAAAACAAAAGAAAGCCAGAGGACTCACACAGCCAACAGCGGCAAGAAGCGTCTCAAAGAAATCTGAAGCCCTGTGAAACAACCTAGGTGGATTTTTCAGTGTTCATGGCTTTCAATGTGAGACTGAAGTTGACACCAATTAGGACTGAAACTTCCAAGGAAATTCTGCAGATTCTGTGCATAAAGAAAAAGAACTTGTCTGAACCCTAGAGTCACTAGCAAGTGCAAATAGACTTATGGAGGCTTGAGTTGTTGGTTGAGTTGGAGTACAGAGCAAATGTGCAGGCAAATCAGTTGCCTGTGCCAATGAAGTACCAGCAATTCTGAAGAAATACCATAAAATCCTTGAACCTTGTTCTTTTTAAAATGCAATCCTATTTCTCTCAAACATCTTGATTGCTTAGAATCTACCTTGGGCATGTGGAATTCAGAAGCCCTGGAGAATAATCCTTTGTATGATTCATAACTAGCAAAGATTTTTCTCCCATTCTGTAGATTATCTATTTGCACAATTAATAGTTTCTAGAATACATCTCATTAGTTTTCATGTCTTAATTATTCCCCCACCAAATCAAAGAGTTTTAAATAAATTTTTTCATGTATTCTCAAGCATGAGAGAGGACTATCCCCACAGCCTATTAGTACATTTGGAGAATACACTGCTTAGCTTTCAAAAGGCTACCTTATATTGTCTGAATTCATCCTCAGAAGAATTCAAATATGTAGTAGCATGACTATTGTAAAATATCCCTCACAATGGAGAATCATAATCTAACAAAGTGTGAAATTTTCTTTATGTTTCTGGAGAATCATAATCTAACAAAGTGTGAAATTTTCTTTATGTTTCTCCCAAAATATTTTTTGGAGAGGTATGAAGAGTTTACAATCTTTTTTTTAAAGATGTGTTTGCACACTAATTTTTAAATTAAGATTGATTTTGTAATATTCTTAATTAACTGATCCAATGACTAATACCCCCAATGAAATTAAATCAGAGTGATCTTTGTCATCAGATTTTCAAGGAGCAAATTCATCAGTAATTAAACCTTGGTGTGAAATTAATTTCAAGTAACCACATCTTTTCAAGTAACCACATCCTGTCTAGAAAGACTCCCTGACATTAGTAATTTAAGTAAAATCCTTTCATTTGTCACCACTTCTTTCAGTAACAGAGCAACCCTGACTCCTCATTCAGGTCCTTGATGGTCAGTTTACTTCAGCTGGTAATTAGATGATTGGCTAGACAATCCTTTTAGGAGAGGTTTATATGGCCTAGATATCATTGCTTTGGTCCAATTTGTGAATTTTGTCTTGTAATATCTGTAAACAAAAGTCTTTAATCGCCTAATCTCAGTATGTGCTCAAGATTTTATGAATTAATAATTTAATTTTTTCTAGTGTTTACACTATTCAATACTCAGCTGATGGCTGAGTGTCGTTTGAATTTACAACTCATTTCCACCAGGAACTAGTTGACAAAGACCCTCAGCAAGTCACTTACATTCAGTTTCACTCTCTTGTTATGCAATGTGAGGTAACTACCTCATTAGGTAATCAAGGACTGAATGAGTGATTCAAAACTCTTAAGAAAGAGCCTGATTTACAATAAATAACACAGAAAGTGTGCTCAGGTCGATGCTATTCATAATCTGACATTTGACCTCATGTCTCCTCTGCACACATCTAGGATTTCATACCAACCATATGCAAAGTACCATATTCATTAACTTTAAGTGTTATGACATAACTCCTTCTAAGTAAGATAATGCTTGCATGAAACAAGATACACATTAACTTTGTCTTCTTCCCAGGTGGGATGTAGGCTACTCCATAGGGTAAGCATTAAGGTATCTACAGATAATATGGTAGATATTCATCAAATAAACTTTAAAATTTTTCTTTCTCAACCCTTCACGCTATATCTAAAGTAATTTGACTATAAAGTGTTTGGATATCACTTCTAATATTTACCAAGATTACAAATGTAAAATGGTACAAGTATTTCAAAAAATCAGTTAGAACTTGGAACATATTTCTGTGTTTGGTGTTAAGGAGAATTCATTAAAAATGTAAGAGTTAAGTTCTTTTTGTAGCCTATAATGAGAATAAAACTAGTTGGAGACACTTTAGTCTTCTTTTCACTTAGATTAACTCTATAATTTATTTTATAGATTGAAATATAGCATAAAAGTTGAAATATCTAGTATTTCAACTCAGTTGTCAATGGATGCATTTAGGGCTTTTTAAATGAAATTGGTTTTCCCTGTTCTGTATACAACTTCTGGATTCACCCTGGGGCTGCATCTAGAACAGATAAAGGCCCAATTCATATAAGCTATGTTTTTTTCTCCTCTCATCTTCTAATCATTCTAAAATCAGTGATTCAGAACATACAATACATATACTGCTATAGCAGTTACTCTCTCTGTGTTGCTGTGAGACCAATATTCAAAGTCAAGCAACATCAGGGAAGAAAGGGAGAATTATTTGGCTTATGGTTCCAGAGGAGAGAGATGCAGTTCATTATGGTGGAAAAGGCATGGCATGCTAACAGAAACTGGAGGCGGCCTACGTCACATCCTCCATGGAGGCCGAGAGGGCTGGGTGCAAACTATACAAACTGACTAACTGAAGCAGGGTAGAGCTAACCAACTCAAGGCCCATTCCCTGTGACACACCTTTCTCCAGCAAGACTCCGCCTCCAGGACCTTCCCAAACATCAACTAAAGATTCAAACACATGAGCCTGTTGGGGGACAACTCATATTCAAGCCATGGCAACTGCTGACATGAATCTGGTTGAGGGAGCTTTTTGTTTTGGGGCAAGTCATCATTTTCAAGTCTTGATGTCTCACCCCATGATTATTGGGAGGAGGCATTACGTGCTGTACATGAATGTGCTTGTTGGTTACATTGCTATTTAATTATTTTTGCCAAAACCCAATCACCGAAGTGAAGAATGTACAGGGAAAAAATGCTTTTGTTGCGACAGTTGAGGGCAATGCCCTTACTTCCCTTTAAGTCTACTACAGATAATTCTTTCTTTGAAACAAAGTATACTAACAGTTTTAGAAAAAGAATTTTAACCATTTAACACAGGGACAACGTGAGTTCCTATCTCCCTCACACCAAAGTGATTCAATGTGACACATGAAATCAGACACCATCAAGAATTCGTCTTGGCTCTTTCTGCTTCTAACATATTCTCTGGTTTGTGATTATGCCCATGTTCCTTTTCTTAAGTCTTACCTGTACATGTGTCGTTTGTTCTTCATAAGGCATGGTTTTCTTTTTCCTATGTACTTAGTGACCTGCTCAGCTTTCAAATCTTAAGTCACTATTTGCTTCACAAGTCACTTTGTTCTTGACTTTCCCAATTATTTATGCAGTTCCTGTCTGTTTATCATAGACATCAGAGATGACATTGCACTTATCACATAACTGGAAAAATAGTCTTGCATTTTAGCCTTTTATACTGGAATATGGAGAGAGGTTAAACACAAAGGCATCAAAGTACATGGATTAAAATCTTAGTTGGACGCTTGCTAGTTAATAGGAGTTTGGGAAAGTCAGAATCACTCATCTAGAAATTAGGAACCATAGTCACATATATTTAATTTATTTATACAGAAATTGCTCATGTTTTTTACTTTCAAGTGAATAACTGTGCCTCAGACATAATAAGTTTCCAATAACTTTGGTTGGTACAAAAGAAATTACAGTTTTTGTGTTGCTGAAATTTGTCATTTGATATTAAATACCTTCTTAAATAAGTATGATTATGTTATATATCATTTTAATGTAATTTTTCTCTTTTTGCATGTTTGCTATTTGATTTATTTTTAATATTTTATTTATTAATTTGTCTAGTGTGTGTGTGTGTGTGTGTGTGTGTGTGTGTGTGTGTTTCTGTCCACCAGAGCCAGAAGTGCAAGCCTCAGCTGTTTCTGCCAGGTGTTTTTATGTGTGACTCAGGATTGGCACTCAGGATTTTCTGCTTGCAAAGCAGAGTCTTAACCATAAACCATCTCTCCAGCCCTATTTTATATTTATTTTTGACTGTGGAAATGATGTTGGAGAAAAAGCAAATTCAAGTGACATTTTTTTAAGTTCAAAATTCTTTTAAAATTACAGAAATAGCTCATATCATGAACAGCCATTTGGGCCAGAAAGTGCTAATGAAGAGACAGCATAGTGGTGTTTTAAAAAGTGGTGCACAGGAGAGGAGAACGTAGATGGAGTATGGTGGTTAGCCTTGGAACTTGGTAAGGGTGGACCAAGTGCAATCAAAGATGATCTAACAACCATGGTGAGATCCCAAAAAACTCAATGTGGACCATTGGAAGCTTCATTTGCATTTGAGAGGAACTGAAAAAGCTTACTTAGGTGGTGTGTCCTGAACTGACTGAACATCAAAGCACTCGCCATTTCGAACTGTCATCTTCTCTCATTCTGCTTAACAACAAATCATTTCTTGATCGCATTATGACTTGTATAAAAAGTAAATACTGTATGAAAAACTGGTAACCACAAGCTCAGTGTTTAGATAGAAAAACTCCAAGGCACTCCCTAAAGGCAAACATGCTCAGCTAAAAGAAGTTCATAGTCACTGTCTGGTTGTCTGCTGTTGGTCCGATCTACTACAGCTTTCTGAGTTCTAGGGAAACATTCTACTTAAGAAGTATATTCAGAGAATTCATAAGATGACATGAAAGCTGCACTGCCTAAAGCTGTCACTGACCAACTCAAAAAGCCCAGCTCTTCACTATGTCACTTGACCACATGTTATTTCAATAGCTTAACGAATTGGTCTTTGATATTTTGCCTCATTCTTCATAGTCACCTGACGTTTTCACTAGCTACCAGTTCTTCAAGCATCTCACTGACTTTTGTTCAGAGAAGACGCTTCCTCAAGAAGAGCAATGCAAGAAAAATGCTTTGTTTCCATGTTTGCTTATTTAGGGAGGGTCTTACTAGGTAACCTGACTGTCCTCAAACTAATCAATGAAGAGCCTCAGCTTCCCAAGTGCTGTGATTACAGCGCACCATGACATAAAGCTCAAGTACACTATTACTATTGCATGACAAAGAATGTGGTATATGTGTGTTCGTGTGTGAATGGATATTTGCCAAAATGAATATTATATGTGCAGGTCAAAGATCAACTTCAATGTATTCCTCTTTTATCTTCCACCTTACATTGTGGGACAGGGTCTCTAACTGAACCTGGAGCTTGTAGACTCTGCTAGACAGGCTTCCAGTGAGCCATTGGATACTATTCCTTCTCTTCCCGCTTCACTGTGGTTTCAGATCCAGATGCGCACATGGCACCCAGCTTTTATGTGACTTTTATGTGACTGCAGGAGATCCAAACTCAGATCTTCCTGAGAAGCAAGCAATTTTACTACTGAACCATTTCCTCAGACCAAACCATATGATTTCTGAAATTAAAATGTCTAACAAATATCTTTAAAAATGCTCCACATCCTTAGCCATCAGGGAAATGCAAATCAAAACTTCCCTGAGATATCATCTCACCCCGGTCAGGATGGCAAAAATCCACAATACAAACAATACCAAATGCTGGAGAGAATGTGGAGAGAGGGAAACTCTCCTACATTGCTGGTGGGAATGCAGGCTCATACAGCCACTCTGGCGAGACGTCTGGTGATTCTGAAAGAAGTTAAAGATTGAAATGCCATATGACCCTGCTATCCCACTTTTGGGAATAACCCCCCATGCAGCAGAGGTTCGCCTCGATAGCACAAGCACGACCATGTTCATAGCAGCATTGTTTACAATAGCAAAGTCATGGAATCAGCCCAAATGTCCAACAGTTGACGAGTGGATAAGGAAAATGTGGTACATTTATACAATGGAATACTACTCAGCCATCAAAAATGATGAATTAATGCAATTTTCTGGGAAATGGATGGAATTAGAAACAATTATATTGAATGAAGTATCCCGGACACAGAAAATTAAGCACTGCATGTACTGCCTAATAGGTGGATCTTAGTACCAAACCCACTTAGAGACACTCAAAGACAAATCTCTGTAATACCTACAGTAATTATAAATATTATAAACAGAAGGGATAGGGAAGGAGGGCCCCACCAGAAACAAGGAGAGAGAGGACTATGTTACAGTAGAGAAAATAGGCCACCAACAAGGACTGCAAGTAAGTAATGAGACATTTGGTTAAGTTCACAGACTTTCCTTCCTGATCATATGCAACTGATGGGGTATGATCTCACAAGAAGGGGTGGGCATATAGGCTACCTGATAGAAAGTAACCATTTTGCAAATGGGTGATTGACCCCTCTCTCACCACGGTCTTCTACTTTTATTCCATCTACCTTTGAATATACTCTTATAAGACTCTAACAGGTTTTTATCTCTGGCCAGGGGGTGACATTTAATACCCATCAGGATGGAGCCAAGGGCATTGCAGGAGGAGCAAAACCGAAAAAACAAATCAACAAACCATAATCCAGAACATCAGAGACTCTATATCAACCACATGGAACTGGGCCAGCCTAATCTCTCCCCATCCTGAAGCTCAGGGAAATTTGCAGAAGAGGGGATGGTAAGATTGTAAGAGCACAAGGATGGGAAGAGTAATGATATGCAAGATACTCCACACAAGTTAGGGCCAAAGCAATCATAATAGGACTTTTCATGACCTGTGCTATGTCCAACACATTATTGATCCCACAAAGTCTAGCATGGACTAAAGGCACTAGGATCCTTGGAGGCTAGGAACTGACAGTCACAGTAGTGTTCCTAAGCTTAAGGGGAGCACAGGAAATGGTTCTGGGATATGCCCCTGGGTCCTTGCACCTCATTGAAGAGGAGGACCCAGAGGAGAGTTTGGCATGCACAGTAAAGGATGCTCTGGGGATTGGGGGGGGGAAGGCACTGGGGGATGGGGAGGGAGAGGTGAGGAGAGGGGGAAGCAGGGGGTTAGGGGGAGGTGGAGGGAGTGAGGGGACCAGTGTACCTGTTTGTATGAGTCGAAATAATAATTAAAAAAATCTAAAAAAAAAGAAACCCATATACCGACATGAGCTCATGAAGTCTTTGAGTTGTAGAAATAGGCAAGCAAACAAAAAGACAGGAAGACAGAGTTCATTTAGCTTTTTAATGAATGTGAAGATTCACACTAAAGTTATAGAAAACAAAGAGAATGACTCAGTCATAAACTGTCATATAGTTTCAAGTCAACATTTGGTCATAAAAACAAATATCTTCTTTTGAGTTGACTTTTAATGAAGCAATTTCCTTAAAAATGTTGAGGCTTTTGTAAGATTCTGCAACTATTTATGAAATCTATATGAAACAGTAAATTGGTAAGTTATATGCAAAAATATTTTTAAAAGTAGATGAATGAGAGACTTATTCTATTGTATCTTATCAGAAAATAAAAATAACAGAACACAAACCTGTCAAATCACTAATGTTGAGAAGTTGGGAGTTTACCAAGGAAAAGATGAGTTATTAAAATAACTGATGCCAAGTAAATTAACTATATCTTTAATAAAAGAAGAAAGTGGGACTGGAGAGGTGGCTCAGGGGTTAAGCCTCTGCCTTGCAGGCGGAAGGTCCTGAGTTTGGATCCTAGACCCCACATATAGACGCTGGGCAGAAGCAGGGGCGGCTTGCATTTCTGGCCCTGGTAGGGCAGAGCCTGTGAATCCCGGGGCAGAGTAAACAAGGAGGAGGTGGAAGTGGTCCATGGTGGTTCCCGAGTTCGTCCGTGGTTCTACACATGCACATACATACATACACACACACACACATACACACACACTTGAATAAATAAAAAAAATAAAAGAAGAAAGTCTGATACTATATGTTAAAATAACTGATAGGTAGATAAAGGAATGTAATATAAAGCAAGAAATAAAAGCACTTAATGAAAAATGGAGATAATTTTGTATCAGATTGTAGGATGAAGAACTTGTGTATAGGTACAATAGTGGAAGAAAAAAACCTTCATGTGATAGGTGAAATAACATTAAAATTAAGGCAATTGCAATGATGATATTCCTATTCTACAAGACCTTTTGGCCAAGAACACTTATTTTGGGAAAGGCACATCTTGATTTTCAAAGTTAATACACTCTGACTTCAAAAAAGGAATCAAACCTCTGTGCACCTCATTTTTCTAATAAGTAAAATGTTTTTAATAATTTTAAGGATTATTGTTGTCATAGTAATATAATATCTACATAAAGGTGTTTCTGGGGGATAAGAGATAGTCATTATGCATTTAGTAAAAACAAGAAGACAAAGAGCAGGTGAAATATCAACTATGTGTGTGATATGCAAAGAATTAGCAATATAAAATTTATTTCATACACATCTTCATTAAGATCACCCAGACATGAAAGGACACGAACATATATTTCACTCCATGGTTAATAGAAGATGCCACTAGAAGTAGATAGAGATCAAGGTCATTTGAACATATATTTCACTCCATGGTCAGTAGAAAATGTCACTAGAAGTATACAGAGATCAAGGTCATTCTGAACTGTTAGGATCAAGAGTGATTCCTGACTTCTGTGGTTTTCAAATTTCCTCCATTAGTCAGTGTATTTGATAGAAGAAAAAGAGCTAGAGAACTATTCATTCTGATTGTAACTCAAGACATGCTTTAGATGAATGTATCAGTGTGTTTCCCAGTCCTGAGTGGCTACTTTCCCTTTCTAAATTAAAGGGTTTGATCCAGCTTTGAGTGTCTTCAGGACATTAAGATGCCTGTGAGTGTTACAGAAGAGTCTCAGAATGTTCTTGAATGTTCTGGATTTTACTAACCATTTGTCTTGGCACATTTCTTGCTATCTCGTAGCAATGCACACTTCTTTCAGTCCCCTCCAATCAATCCTGCAGAGAGAGAGAGAGAGAGAGAGAGAGAGAGAGAGAGAGAGAGAGAGAGAGAGAGGAGGAAAGGGGGAATAATAGGCAGTATTAAAAGCAATCAATTGTCTTATCTTGATGAAGTCATCAGCATGGTCTTCTCCTTAGAATTAAAAGTAGATTCCTATATGAACTGTGTGGTATATGAAAATATACAAATTTTATGCCTTGATATGTTCTGTACTATGGTGTTTGCCATCAGTTAATTTACTGATATAAATCTGAGGCAGATTTTATGGACATATTTTTTAAAAAGACATAATGAGATTAGTTTGTAATAATTCACACCATTAGTTCAAATAGAATGTTACCCCTTATTTGTCTGGGTTTCTACATTTTTTTATTGCTGTCTTCCTATGACCTTTAACTGGGAAACATATATAAAAATTGCATGCTAATGTTTCTACTGATTCCTCTCAGTGTTATTGGTAGATTTTATACATAAGGTTCTTATTGTTGCTATAGAAGGGAGAGGTAAAATCAATTTCCTCTTTAACATATTGATAAACAACTCCAGATACAAGCTGTAGGGAGGAGAAACTAGACTTACCTTTGTGTGACCTACATAGGAATGCTGGAAAAAATTAATTCCAGAATATTGTGTCAACATTCCTTGAAACTGTGGATATGATTTACATAGTAGGTCTTCTCTACCCTGCCAGTGGCTTTCATCTTGATACTGTAAATTGCTTTCATTTTCCCCCTCCGATCTGTGTGCTTGAGGTATTGTTGTGATAAATTATGGAGGTACAGAACTGAAAATGGTGTGTAGATTGTCTAAGAAATTGAGTGCAGTCAGCCTTAAAAGTGGTGGATGATGTGCTGAGGCACTCCCTCACCCTGGCCCAGATGTCCTCAATGAACAGCTGCTTTTAACTTTGCCTTTTGCCCAGAGCACGAGAGCTGCTGGATTTATTGAATTAATAACCACTCCATTCTGGGTGTTTTGTTTTCCTGTGACCGTGAAATCTGGCTATAATGTTAGGAAAGTGTAAGACAGGTCTTCTTAACAAACTAGGCGGTATCTATTTTGGGGTCATTATTTACTACTTAATCTTTGTGGGGGGGATAGAAAATAACAGGGAAATCCTTTCAAATCTGGAGTAGAATGCTTCTAGTAATATTGGGCTAAAAAGGAATTTTATGGGTTACGTAGATAGAAACTGGCTTTCACTGTGATTTGTGGTCTGAAACCCGGCTACTGACTGCAATGTGTTTGTGATTGAATAGGTTTTTTTTTTTTTTAATGCCTGAATTTTATTTTTAAGGCAGAATGTGATGCATCTGTAAGGAGATGTATACAATTTATCCATCCTCTCTCTCTATATCTAATAATCTTTCATCTAACATTATTGGTAGGTACATATTTCTAGGTAAAAATGTAAATGTTTTCTGCAGGAAAGGAAGGGAAAATAGTAGCCTATCTTCATCTGACAGCCAGGGTCATTTCCTGGAGTCAGATTCAAATGAAGTATAGGACTTTAGCAGAGTGTGTGTACTTTGTGTGTCACATGCAGAAAGGCTTGTGCCAATGACTTTTAACCCTTCTGACACAAGAGGTGTGAGATCAGTCTCCTAGCAAGAAGTTTCTCTCAGGCATTTGGGATTCATGGTTTTGTTTTGTTTTTTCTCCTTTCTCTTTTGCTTCTTTTTCCCTCTCAGGCCACCTCCCTGTTGTTCATGTACCCTCCCTCACTTCTGGCTCTCCTGCCATGCCTTTATGGAGACAATAAAGAAAGGAAAACTTTGGCCAACTATGTTTTAGCTCCTGGTTATTTCTCAGTTGCTACTAATGAGTAACATAAATGGCTTTCATTTGAAACTTACCAAAAATGTTTGGAAATTTTATTTTGATCTGCTTATTTCTGGAGAATAAAAGCAATAAAAATAAAACAGTTTATTCATAAAAAGGGTGCTAAAACATTACCCATGTTAGCCTCTTACTCTGTTAAATGGAGAAACTAAGCTCAGGAAAGATTTTTTTAATTTGTCTGGGACTAGATCAGTGTTTCTGATAAATATCTTCTGTTTCATAGTACAGTCTCTGTGTTTTCAGAGTCTCAACCTCCACTTGGTTTATTACTTATTTGCAATACAGAATTTCCCCAATCTGTTTAACAATAATGATCTTCTGGAATTCTTATTGAAATGTATATTTTAAAACAGGGACTTAAAGCTATAGTATGTTAAAGACAAACAATTGTTAATGATGACTCTCTAAAATATGTTTGGTTCTGAAAATATCTTCTGATCGCTTCTTGGCCTTTTGGCTAAGATCAAGTGTGAAAATATCTTCTGAATCTTGCAAGTGAAGTTCAGAACAGTGTATTCCAATTTCTTTCTAAAATTTGTAATGTGACATATTCATTAAATGTTTATTTAATGAATACTGACTGTAAGTCTGACTCCACTAAGTGTCACCAACCTTCAAAACAAGCTTTCTGTGGCAAAAAAGTGCAGGATTCATTCTCCCAACTGGAAATGTAACAATTAGAGTTTTCACAATTTTCCCAAAGTCATAACAATAGGTGCTTACTTCTGGGATCAGATTCAAAATCAGGGTCTCTTTCAGTTCAAAATTTTGGGACTTCTAGTAATCAGGCTATTTGCCTATATGGTAAAAATAAAATAAATTAATATTCATACCTGTGTGAAAAATAAAGCAGAGAATTTATTGCACTTGCATTTAAAATATACTCAAAGGAAAATGGAATGTGAGGTTTCCACTCTTCCACAGAGATATTACATATACATTCACGGTGTCTCTAAAGCTATCATGTGTTATACAGGGCCCTTCATCCTTGCTTAAAACTCAAGATTGGCTATTGTTCTTGTTTCATTTTCTTATTTGCAATTTATAGTGAATATAAGCTAGTGAAAAAGTTTTTAAAAATTCAAGTATAAAAATGTATGTCATGAAGTATAAAAATTAGGTTTATTTCAACAGAGGCTAAATGCTAGATATGACATGAGAAACAGCTAGATCTGGAGATGTGCTTTGTTGAAGTGAGCATCCTTAGCTGGACTGGAGCTGTGTTGTGTGCCACTGACTTTTAAGTTTAAAGTAAAAATGAATTAAATTGTTCACTAGGGGAATATTTGGAGAAGGCCAGAATTTACTTTTGGATAGGTTTATATATGCCCTCTCTGGTGGCTTGGATTACGTGATGTGGCCATCATTATGAGAAAACACCATAACATGATGTAGGTCACAAAAAGCTTCACTTAACTATGGTATAGAATGCTTCACATCTCAAAGAGAAGGAAAAAAAACCTGCTATGTTTCTCTTATATATAGATTTTCTATATAATAATAACAACAATAATAATCAGCTTAGACCTCCTCATGTCATCACTTCCCTAAATTCCAAAGTAAATGGATATTAGCTATTTATTTGAATAGTGCTACTGTAATTGTTTGAACATAGAACTGTCACGGAGTCATGGCCATGAATGAAAATAAATAACGAATCTTTAACTCCATCTGAAAGAACTAAAAGTTCTTGTGTTCCTCTGGTTCTTGGTGCACATGCCAAAGGCAAGTTTTCTCATCAGTTCCTTCTTCAGCACAAGATAAATCCTTCTTTTGATACCTTATAGGAAAACCTGGTTGCAAGATCTCAAATTTTGAAAAAATGTTATCTATTTTATATTAGAAACATTGATGGTGCTTTGTTTTAACTATACTTCATTCACTTTAGAAAAATGTACATTTTGTTTTCTGCCACGTGAATGTGATAAAGTCTTATGTTAGGTAATTTTAGTTTTGTTCAGTTTTTGCAATGTTGGGATACAACCCAGGGCCTTGTGCCAATTAGATAGTACTCTGCCACTGAGCTACATAAAGGGATGAAACCCTTAGTTTTATTTAAACTTGCCTCCCTATAAATGACAAATAATTCCTACTGTGGGTTACCTTGTAGGATAGACACTAACATATGTGGATATGAGTACTAGTCATCAAAGGAAGGATTCTAAGAATCTGCTTCTTTTTTTAGATTACTTATTTATTAGTAAAGAGAGAGAGAAAGAGAGAGAAATAGAGAGAGAGAGAGAAGGGGAAGAGAAATGCATGCTACAAAGAGTGGATGAAGGTCAGGGGACAACATTAGGATGTCAGCTCTCTTCCACCATGTGGACTTTCAGGAATTGAACCCAGATTGCCAGGTTTTCAAGCAGGCATCTTAACCTTCTTGCAACCATTTTGCAAGTTCCCAGGATCCATTTCTTGTAGACACTATGTTGGGATCTTAGCAAGACTTTTGTGGTGTAGGGCAATGTTGGACTGATAAGATAATAAATTAAAAGAGACCCAGCTCCCTGTCTCTTAATCCACAGTTTTGTCCTTATTACTGTGCAGAGGAGGAAATACGTTAGAGAGAAAAGAGCCTGCAATTTGTTTGCTGAAGCAATGTATGTGAAACTTGACTGTATTAAAATCCTCTGACATTTGACTTTTGGCATGAGACACCTTTATTAGGCTGATAAAAACAAGTATGTTATGTTTTATTTTATTCACTTCAATTTCTAAAAAAATGTTTAATCTTCTTCCTCCAGGGTCACATATGATGACCCTGGTGTTTTAATTTGATTTGGAAAGGGCATTAAATGAAATAAGACTCTTGTGGAGATTGTCAAGTAGCTTGCATAGCTGTACAGATACAGACACACATACCACACAGATACACACACACACACACACACACACACACACACACACACACACGCACACACACACACACACACACACACACACACACACACACACACACAGGGACTAAGTTGTGACTTTCAGGTGATGTTCTGGCAAGAGGGACTAGAGATGAAACCCTAAGAAAGTTCTTTTTCCTTTGAAGATCAAAAGAGCCACTGTCCAGAGAAGTCAAATATTTCAATTTTGCTCTTAGGAGTTTAAATTGCTCTCTTGAATGCACAGGTTGCTGTTAGAGCTTAGACACAACTGCAGTGTTGGTCCTTCTTAAATCAACAGGCCTTGGCCCGATTTTGCACTGGCAGAATTTCCTGGGTGGTCTGAAAGAATTGCCTCAGGAGGTAGACACTGTCATAGTGTAATCCTGAAGTTACCAGAGGTATGCAAAACGGCTTGTCTTGCAAGTTTAGTTTATGTGTTGTCTGCTCTTCAAGTGGAAAGACACATTCTTTACGGCTCTCTTAGAAACTCTTTGGAATGAATGGGCTTGAAAGCTATTAACATTGATTGTCTTAATAAAATAACAGGAGATCCAGAGAGAAGTGATGAAATACAAAAGTATGTAGGAGGAGCTTATTGAACTTTGCAAATGAGAATTCAGGTTTCAAGTTAGGCTGTTGAGTCCATATGTAACTTTTGTTCTATCACCATTTTACCTGATTCTACATATGTGTCAGGCAAGTCATGCATTTATTTTTTTTTATGTAAGGGAAGGGTCAGTGTATGTGGTATGCACCAAGGAATGCAACTGTTAATTTGACAGCATATAAAATGATGCCAAAGGGTCTAGAAGACTGTGAAATCTGGGAGCCAAAGTGGTACTTTTTCCATGCCGCATCCCAGAAGGGAGCTCAGAGCCCCTGGATTGCCTCCGTGGATGAGGTAACCTGGCACCTGCCTGGCCTATAGCCCAGACCAGCCAGTCCACGAAATCACAGTTACATCTCCCTCCAACTAACTGAAAGGGAAGCAGCCCTAAGCACGCGTTCCAATCAGCCCTGGGCCATCTGGAATTTCAAGAGAAAGCACTGTTCTTTCTTTTTTTTATTTAAAATGCATAAAGATCCCCTACCTCTCTGCTGTCGTGACCTTTCCCTCGTTTTAGAGAATTAAATCAAGCTTACCGAACGGTAACCTCTTTTTACCTCACACCTGCATGTATCCCAAAGCAAGAAAGCAGACTGGAAATGATCCTTGAAAGCAGGGAAACAGCAATGACCTTTTGTGAGCAAGTCTTCATGGAGAACATGTGGGAGGAAAGGTCTTGATGATATTAGAATCAATGTCAAAAGAACCCATCACTGGAGAAAACACCGAGGCAGACAGAGTTTATTTCCAAGAGAGTCCCAAATTCCCAGAAAAGGAAAACCTGATTGAAATTAAATGAACAACAAAAATATGAGATGAATTCCTGCTTTGATGCATATGGATTGAGTGGGTGAGGGGGAGAAGCACACAAAGTAATTATTTGAAGGTTACTAAGATGAATATTCTGATTTCATTATAACCAGTCATCTTCCTAAGATGTGCCATTTAGAATTATTCTAGGAAGAAATCCGGTGTAAATGGTTTTAATCCCTTCTAGCCAAATTAATATGGTGTGGACGTCTTGTGGATACAGACTCGGTTATCTTTCTTGTTGACACACATCAGAAAATTTCGACTGGGCACGCATGATTTATTCTTTATATCTGGAGCTGTGCAGTAATCATTCACCCTTTTTCAAGTCTACTTTGGCAACTTTATCTTGCTTGCAGTTTGCATTTTTTTTTTGAAAGTGAAAATATATTCTGCAGCTTTTGATGTGCTGATTGGTAGGAAGGTAGAGACAGCTGCAGGCGGTCCCCTGAGACGGCTCAGTGGCTCAATGAAGACCTCTAGTGCTTTCTTGTTAGCCAAGATAGATCTACATCCTGATGAACCACAGCCAGTCAATAGCAGGGCCTCTCAGCACATGTGATCAGATGCCACAAATCAGTTTTCCCTGGGACTTGCTTATCGGCATATTGTGCCGTAGGCCATGCCCTGCTGCTGCTGGCTGGACTGTAATTTTTCCCCTAGTGAAGTTTTTAAAGTCACAGGCTGAGACTGGAAACCATGCTGTCGTGGCAACAAGGCTGTCACTAGCCTGCCAGATATCAATTGCCCTTCAAATAAATGGCTGCTTTCATGTACTGGGGCTCTTATTGGTGAGAAGATTCAATGCTAGCGGGATCTTCCATCTTTAAGGTTTCTTCTCCTAACTATAGTTCTCAGTGTCTTCTCAGTCCTAGACAAAGGTGCTTATCAATGACTTCATGGACACTGGCTGGCCAATCATAGTTTCAGGTCTCTGTTCCATTTTGTGTTTATTCTGTGTACAGGTCAAACTGTAACTAGTTCCTAGTTTCTGTGTATCTACTTTGCTTCCTGAAGCACCTTCTCAAATCCAGATCTACTTATTCTTTCTTTCTTTTTTTCTTCTTTTGGATCTCAGCATTCCCCTCTGATTATCTCAGTGGGATCCTTGGATAACTTCTTGTGTTAGGACTCAGGATGATCTAAGAAAATACCACTTTATTAAGGAGAATTGCTGTGTTTTATCAGCAGGCTGTTCCCAGCAAGAAGTCAAGAGCCTCTTCTTTGCAAAATTATAGTTTAAATTTAGGTATCAGAGCTATGTTTGAAAGGCTTGTGTTATTGGGTTGCAGTGCTGGGCTAGGGTTATTTTTGAAAGAGGTGTCTCACTCTTGTGCAGTGAGCTCTGGGCAGATGAACCCCAGTTGCAGTGTCCCCGCTAGTATTCACACAGGCTGTTGCCTCCCTGCTTGCTAGGCCACTTCTCCTAAGGTTCTAGGCAGGTAAGACACCTTGGAGAGTGTCTGTGGTTGCACATCCAGCCCTTACGGGATCTTTCCTAACATCCTCTCCTTTGATGAGGGTGAGATTCACAAGTAACACTTTGCTCCTTTTCCACAGTGTGAGCTGTAGCTGTAGTGTTAATACATGAATACCATAGTCTCGAGGGCAGACTTTATGAATAGTTGTGGTACCTGTGTCCTACACTAGCTGCTGCTTCTTCTCCTACCAAGACTGTCCAAGGAAACCAAGTAAATCCCCCTCACAGATCTCTGAATGCCTGCCTCTTCAGGTCCTTCTGACCACTGCTGTGGTTTCATTTTCTTGGTCCCCTGTTCAGTGCTAACTCATCTCTAAGTCTGAGATGAACATCACTTTTTTCCTGACATTTACAAAAGTTACAGGAAGATATACTCTGTTAAAAATGAGAGGGTTTGGGCCTGGCTGGGAAAAACATTGAAGACACTGGCTGGCATAATTGACAGAGCTCTGTATAGGAGGCAAAAACAGAGCAAGATCAATAGTATGGAGAGAAGCATTGTCTACCTGCCCTTCCCCAGCTTGTAGGGATCCTCACAGCTCTCCCAGCTCCAAGAGATAGATGACTGACGCCACTATGGTTGCTTCCTGGAGTCACTGTGATACAATGTCCCAAGTGTTCTTTTTCTACTCTTGCTAAATTTCACAATAACTTCACCTCAATAGCCGAAGTAAGACCAGAAGGCAAGCCCATGTTTATATTGTCTGGGGAAAGTCTTCATTCTTCTCTAGCAAACACCAGTGGGCCCCACACAACTTCCCTATTGTATCTCCTCCACTGAGTGTATTGCTTGTTTTTAGTTTAACCTGATCCTTGTACCCTTAGTTCAGGCAAGACCTAGGAAAGGGGCTTTGTGCATTTACTTTCCTCCACTATCCTCAATAAGTATTTATTGAATGAATGAGTGAATTTTCTCAAGGGTGCTCATATATAAAAACATTACACAGAATAAATAGAACAAATGTCATTCATGACTCAGACAAAATCTTGAACAGCACTGTAAAAAGTTAACCCAAATACAATACCTTGGCTACTAATTGAACTTAGTAACTTTGAGGAATTCTCTAAGATAATAGTGTTGTTTCTATAACAATGATATTGCAGTTACTGCATCTTGGGACTGGGAAGATAGTTCAGCAGGTAAGGCGCCTCTTGCAAACCTGAGTTTGATCCCCAGAAGCCCACATGGTGCAGGCAAAGAACTGATTTCTGAAAGTTGTCTTCTAACTTATACTTTTGTGCCATGGAATGGATATACATGATTTCTCTCTTCTTTCTCTCTTTCTCAAATGATTAGATATTAAAAAATTAAAGTTTATGGTGCTTATGAAATAGCAGATTATTTTTCAGTATTTTAATTTTTGTCATTTTTTATTTTCTTTTTCTTTACTTTTTGGCGTGTGTGTGTGTGTGTGTGTGTGTGTGTGTATGTGTGTGTGTTTGTGTCTGTTTGTTTGTCTGCTTCTCAGAGGTCAAGGTGTGTGCCTATGGAGGCCCAAGGGCGACTTCAGGAATCATCCTGGATTGCTCTATCTCTTTTTCGTTTCACTCTGGGGTTTTCTAGGCTCTATCTTCCAGGGCTGAAAGTGCAGCATGATGCCATTTCTGATGGGTGCTTTTATGTGGAATCTGAGATCCAAACTCAGGTCCTTTTGCTTATGAGGCAGAGGTTTAACTCTTGAGCATCTCTCCAGACCCTTCATTCTTTTTATTGACTGTGAAGTTAGCTATTTTTCTGAGTATACTAGCAGAATATTATTTATTTATTTTTAAATAAATGAGGATGTCAACTATATGTGTGTGTGTGTGTGTATGAATGAGGAAACTAGAAGTTGATGTTGAATGTTTGAATCAGTAACTTTTACTTCTACTTTGAGATGGAGTATCTCCCTGAACTTGAAGCTCACTTGCTAAGCTGACTGACTGAGCTGGCTGGCCTATAAACTTTAGGGATTCTCTTCTCTCTGCCCCTCTCAACCCTTGACCTGGTATCAGGGGCACACATAGTACTGATGGATTTATCACCTCAGCCCCTAGCAGCGACTTTCTTTTTTTTTTTTTTTAAAGTGGAACCTCAATCTGATTTCAGAATCTTCTGCTTGCGAGGCAGAGTCTTAACCCCTGAGCCATCTCTCCAGCACCCTAGCAGTGACTTTCTAATACACTTCACAAACATAAATGAAAATACTTAGGAAGAAAAAAATAAGCAAAGGTGGAAGCAATTTTGTCTAGAGAGCTAGAAACAGAGCCTTAATTGCAAAGTTCATGTTGATGCAAAGTTCACTTCCTATAGTCATTATCATTTTTATTTAAGAAGTTTTTTATTAGTGTTCAATTTTTCTCTCCCTTTAGGAACTGTGTTCTACATAAACATGTCATTGAAGAAGAAATGTTTGTTTTTGTCTTACATTATAGCAGGAAAGCTGATTTCTTAACCACATTCATAAGTCATATTCCATTTTCATCTCTTGGATGCAAGAGCGAAGAGCAGATTTTATGCTGTGCCCTTGGTGCCCCCTAACAGCCTAGTAGTGATTGTCTGGACTTTGAACAACACATTAGTGGAGACATTAGTGGAAGAACACACGTTCCTCCATTGCAAACAGAGGAAGATGAAAGCCAGTGCCTGCCAAAGCCATCCCTGAATGGCTTGAGAACTACGTAAAACACGCTCTATAATTCTCAACCTCCTGCAGTGCAAGTGATTAGCTAAAGAAACATTTGAAACTGTTAGTTGTACATCTTTTAAACCATTTTAAATTATGGAAAAGATAGTCCTTAAGAAATTAATTAAAGTTTTGGACAATAACGAAATCAGGGAGACTCATGTTTGCAGTCTTCCCTCTCTGCTTGCTCACATCTTTGTCTGTCAAGTACATCAAACAGCTAATTAGCCTCATTTTGAGAGCCTCGCTGCTCACATCACTTAAAGGGATCTTTGGGCTGCCTTCCTAGAGGGCTCAGACTTTCTGTGCACAGGCTTTCTGAGTGCTTCTTAGAACTTTAAAAGCAGTTGGATCTTCTTCCTTCAGAATCAATTTTCTTTGTTTTTTCACTGATGATCAGTACTTTGGAAACCATCTTGTAAGGATTCCTAAACCAATTTCACCTAGTATTTGCTTATTTTACTTAAATGCCTCTGGGTTTGTTGAAGACATATGAAAAACATTAGAATGACTGTTTTTTATTAAGACGTGGTACAGAAGGGAAAAAATGAGAGACTGAAGTGTTGCTTTGGTTTAGCATAGAGTGTTGCTACCATGACAAAAGTTTGAAGTTTCAAATCCTTAGTTTAGAAATAACTGCAGTTGATCACATGATCTGCAGATATCACATGCTAGCACATGTTAGACGTTATAACTATAACTAGAGACAGAATTTCTGACTCACGGCCTCCATGAATCTGAACTATCACATGTCATCTCAAGTTGGCTGTAAAAATAACTCAAGATGCCAGAGTGCTTCAATTAACAGCTGGAATATTGTGATATTTTAACACAGGTGATACAAAAGAATCAGTACTCAAATAGATACAAGACGGAAAGTTATCGCCATTTGAAGGTTTGTTTTTGAAGACAGAAGTCCAAATTGCTGTCTTACTTCATAAGCCAGACGTAGACAGGGTGAAATGGGAGGAGGGCGGTTAGAGAGTGCTGCTTCCAAGCAACTTCTTGACTCTATCTCCCTTCTTTTCAGATAAATAGACAGATAGATGGATAGATATAGAAATAGATAATATATATTATATAGACATAGATAAATGATTGATATCTAGTTGATATATAAATGATAGATACCTAGTTAGAGGATAGATAAATAGATAAAATCTAGGAAAGAGAGAAGGCTGGAGGACCAAGAGTACCTGAATGCTGAATATTTTAAACGCTGCATCTTGAGTAAATCAAGGCACTCAGAGGAGCTTACAGGTACTTGAAAAACAATGAGAATATTCAACAATGGCAGGCAGCAGAATGGGTGTCTAACCAGTTTGACCTTCATAGGATTTAAGAATCAATTTAAGCACTTTGAAAATACTAATTACTAAATATGTCACCTACTTACTAATATAGATACAGATATAATACGACGTGAAGTAATTTACTCAAAGTCATAGGTCTACTCCAGGTTGGATTAGAAGTTGAAACCAGGCAAGTCAAACTCCAAAATTTTATTATGTTAGAGTCTGAATGGTTAATGAAAGACAGAAATGATAGCGACTAAGATGGAAGAGATGAGATAATGTAAGAACGAGGACAGAAGGAGGAGAAAAAAACATAACTAAGTAGCAGCTAAGAAAAAAAGCTGTTGGGTGTTAATGGAAAGCCAAATGTTTGCTAGGAAAAAAAAAATGGAGGGTAACAGTTCTCTCTGGGGAGTGTCGTGTTTGAACCCTGCTTTTGAAGTAAATAGTGCTGGATTTAAAACAGATTTGCTTTAAGATTTCATTAAAAGTAAATCCCTAACCTGTATTAATACTTACCGCAGTATATTTTCATACCAATCAAAAAATTATTTCAATGAAAATAAATATTATGGCATCAACTAAGAAAGCATGAATGCCAGGTTGATGTAAAAGTTATTCAAATAAAATGAAGAAAAATAAAAACATGAACACTTAAATTTTTTCTCATTTTTTTGCTGGAAGCATGTTCACAGATATCTATCTTTCAAAGTCACACAATTGACACATTGAACAGTCATTCCCAGGAAGACTTATAGATAATAAGAAGCAGGCAGTCCTCAACACATAAAGCAAACTTGTTGGAGGATGGCAGCTGCCGAGCCTGACCTCATTTTCCATTACATTCTCTCTGGCAGACATATCTGAGAACTATGAGTTTTCAGGGTAGTGAACTGGTTTTGTCTAGGGCTTTGGGAGTCTGGGTGACCCAGAGCCATGTAAAATATTATGGAGATTTGGGTCTGAAGGTCACATTAATCATCATCTAATCCAACCACTCATGTTACAGTTGAGGAAATTGGAGTTCTAGAAATTGGGATTATTCATGAATTCTGTCAGTCTACATTTATCAAGTACCTACCATATGTAGGACACTGGCTTGATGTATGATCTATTATTAGTATTATCAAAATACTTAGAATGCAACTGCATGGGACTGGATCAAGAGGTTACTTCCAGGCATGATATTTGACTTCTAGAAATGGAAATACCTTCACAGTATATTTTCTTCATCTAATTCTTCATCTAATTCTTCATCTAATTATTCTTCCTTTCAGCCTACCTTATAGTTCCCTTTTTACCAACAACATCCATCACAAGATATAGGTGGTAGCTATCTTTAAGGAGAGGAATTCCTCACATTCTCCATTACAAAGATTTAAAAAGATTGCAGATCACTTCTGATGAATTATTTAGGAACTAGGTCTCAGTTTCTTAGGACCATCTCCCAACTTACTCTATAGGTTCACCTAATTTCTGTCTTATCTTTCAATGTTTTAGCATCTACCTTAAGCCTGGTCATAAGGCAAATATGTCATTGCTTTGGGACAGTCCTTCGTCCTCTCAGTTCCTCTGTGGGACTGGATTACCTGTCACAATACAAAGTTGAAATCTATTGTAAAATTTCAGAAGTGTACTTGGTATGTAATTGTAATTCTTATTCTGGTTTGTAATAGCATTTATTCTTTATTTACCAGAATTATTAAGACTCCCAGATTAAATGAAATCGTTCTGAGCCATATAAATACCCAGGGTAGTAATAACTTTCTGAGAGATTATCAAGCAAATTTCCTTAAAGTGAAAATTTACTTAATTATTTCATGTATAACTTGGCTAGAACACATTTAAATTGAAATTATTATGAGTTGGAGACTACTGTGCCAATTTATGAAATAAGGGTCTGGGTGGTAAGAATATGTAAGAAGAAATTTTCATCTGTCAGCTGATCTCATGCCATATGAGAAACATGAGGACTGAGAGTATGCAAGTGTGCTATTAATAGCATGCAAGTGTAGCTTCTGAATTTATTAGCCAAATAACCTTGAAAAATATGTGCCTATAGTAAGAGCTCAAGAATAATCAAGGACTTAGAATCAGGAACTATCGAGAACTTGTATCCCCATGTTTGTGAGAAAAATATGAAACGTAAAAATAAACAAAAAAAGTTGACATGATATGTCAAGTGTAGTAACTTCTGGAGGACATTTATCTTAGGAAGAAGAAGAAGATGTACTTCATAGAGGACCACAACTTTTATTTGAGCACAATCATGTCTTCTTTAGCATTTCTCTCCCTTTGAAATATTTCTAAATGTGTCTCAGTGCTTTCCAATTTTGTGTTTCAGTGGTTTGGTTTTCTTTTTAAAATAGGCAAAGCATTCTATGGTGTAGAGAGATGTGCAGTGACATTAAACCAAGATTCCAGTAGTGGCCCCACTGAAGCATATCCAGTGTTCAACATTATATAAGTTTAATAAATACTCATGCGCATGTATTTTGGAAAGTATGTGTATATTTGCTAATACAAAATTTGAGATGTCAGTTAAACCAAAGAGTCATTATGATCTTTATCTTGCTAATGTTTCCTGATTGCACACCTTGGGTATGCTATAAGTCATGTTCTATAGGACTAATGCTCTAGCTGTTTCTTATCATTAGTTTTCTCACCTAGCTCTTTAGATTGCTGAAACAAGGTTACTATTAATTGTGCATTCTATACATCCCCATATTATACATCTACATCTATGTGATAAAAACTTCCTGTACTACTCTTAATCTATTTAAATACTACTATATTTTCTAAGTTATTTTTGTTGAACTTTATACTTCAGAAAAACATTTAAGACTGCTTAAAAAATTAAGAGGCTGCTTTGAATCAATAAGTGATTATTTTTATAAAGCAACAGAAAATAGAGAAATTAAAGATCAGAAAATCATAAGCATTAAGCACCTGTTATATACCATTGATGCTAATAAATCAATATGGGAGATTCAGTGTGGCTGAAGTCAGCAGGTGAATACTATCCTAGCTTGCTCAAGGCTCTGGGTTCTCTATATAGCACCATAAAGCAAATAAATAAAATATGGTAATAATGATCCATTATTTCTTGCAGTTCTATGGATTGGCTGGGTTTAGTTGGGCCACTCTCATTAGTCATATACAGCAATCATTTGGAAGCTTCATGCTACTGATGATCTTTTACAACTGTAATTAGGACCTAGATGCTGCCTTCTATAACTGAGTCTTCATGTGACATTACAAGTCATGACTTCTGAGACCTAGGTTCTAGAATTCTCGATTCTTTCACATTCATTTAAGTGAAGCTGCTCAGAGTCCACCCAAACTGAAGGACTAGAAAAAAAGATTCTCTTACCAAAAAGAACTGAAAACCATTGTAGTTGTGTATTTAATGTACAAGAAATAATTTCTCAGAATATTCACAGGAATTCTATTAGAGAGGCTAAAAGATAAAGAGACATAAAGTAGACACCTTAAAGAGAAAGAAAATACAAGAGAATAAAAGCTATTTTTACATTTTTGATAAAAAGATATGTTAGCTTATAAAATGTATGACATAAACAATTCATGATAAATTATAATAGAATTTTCTCTCAAGTAATTACATTCCAGATTATTTAAGGGGAGTTATGATTTAGCTCTGTTTTGTGGCAGTAAGTGCTGTAGCATAGGTATAAGTTACAGAAAATTCTAATCAATTTTAAATCTTTTAAATGATCAATATTAAATCACAAAAACAAAAATAGGTAAAAAAATTTCCCCATAGTCTAGTCTAAACGATAACTAGCATTTTGTGTTCACTTCTGGAAAGACCTAGGTCACCAGTCTCTGGAACTTTTCATCACAGTGACACACCACCAGCTGTCCAGTGTTTCAAGTTGTCCCAAGGGTAAGGAAGCAATTCAGGTACTTACCTGGGTAATCTTCTGAGGGACTGGTTCTGTGCCTCTGCAAAGGAAGACTTTGAGACCTTGCCTTTCCAAGTGTTTGTTTCCATTTTCTTCTTTGACTGTAGTTCTATAAAAAGCTCTAATACTTTCTGTCTTTTGGGTGATGATGATGGGTTCCTACTTATAAAAGTAAGACATGAATATATGTTGGGAGATTCCAGTACACATTTTGAGGAGATAATCCTTTCTCAGCTCAAGGAACAATGGAGGGATAGTAGCAACAGGGGAGGCAGGGTCCACACCTGAGCAAAGCCATCCCTGCAGGACTCTCGGGCACACTGTAGCGTGCTGGATCCTGTACCGAGGTCAGGACCAAGACATTAGGAGACCCAGAAGCTATGGCAAGGAGAAAAGGAAGAGGCCCAAGAGGCTGCTGGAAGTTGAGAAGGCTGTTGAGTACTCCAGAGGGTCTTGTGAAAAGCAAGCTTAGGAAGATAAACACTGCTATAACACAACAGCAGCGTTCTCTGTTTATGAAACCCCAGGCTGACTTCCATGCTCAACGTAGAGCCAAATCAGTATTACCTTCTTGTCATGTCTCACAGTACCTCTCAGACATGTTTTGAGTGTCCTAAATTCAAAAAGGTACTAGTGCATTTAACAACTACCAAGGTTTCTGAAATGACATTTCCAACCAGATAGGCAATAAAAAGAATCTGTTTTTCCAAAGCACAGATAAAAGCAGTAGGATCTGATAAAATAACTGTGTTTTTTGTCCTAGTGAACATCACAAACACAACAATGTATGGTCTCATCTTCACTTTTACTTCACTTCCTCTTCACAATTCCAGATGTATAAGGATGCAGTATGTTCAGATTAATCATATTACTGACCTTGTTTTCAACTTGTTTCTTTCTTTTGTTCTTTTGGACTTCTTTTGGACTTTATCTGTATGCATTGTGTCCAGTAATATTGAGAGTCAAACCTTCCATGACTCTTTACCATCGCATGATAAAGTGCTCTATTTATATTAAAATGAAGGTGCTCCTAGGGGAGACATAGAGTAGAATGAAACAGCCCACAGAGCTTTAGGAGCTGAATATGTGAAGTGACACTGATGGTAAAATGGTAGCTCTTGTTACAGAATGGCCCAGAGAATGGCAGGAAGATGTATAGATAGCGCCAGCTACAGTAGCTTGAAGTTGGCAATGCTGGACTTGGAATGCTTCTAACAGCAGCTAAGCACATCATTTCTAATCCTGCATGTCTTGCTTGTTGCCAGCTGAAGGTCAGCTGTTCTGTTAAGCAAATGAATTGTCAGACAATCATATTTCTCACATTAATAATGGGATTACAAAGATTTACTTCCTCCATGTAATTAGATGGTTAAACTAAGAAAATCATATTAAATTCAAGGAGATAGTATTATTCTCCATAATGAAAGGAGAAGAAGTATTGAAATAATGAAGTTCCTTCCTTTAAAATTCATAGAAATGGAATGGAAGAGATGGAGAGGAAGTGAACTTAAGGTTTCTTGGGATCCATGAAGCTCTGCTACCATCTAGAATGTATGAAGGGGAATTGGTTTTCCCCATTAGCTTTGTTCTTTTTAATACACACACACACACACACACACACACACACACACACACACACACATTGAAAAGTGTGTCATTTCTTTGGAATGGCAAGTTCATGATCTATTAAATAACTTACTGGAACACATCCTCATCCAAGTTAGTTTCTATAACACAAAACTTTGATAAATAATGGAATTTTAACCAAAGTAAAAATTATAATTTAGAAGTAAAAAATGTCATTTAAAACTATCTATCGCTTAAAAGCACTTGTAAGGCTGCCTTAAAGCTACATGGAAGTTAACAGTGTTACCTACTCTAGAATACTTTTCCATGATAAGACTCTATAGTTTCAGCTGTATATGTATTAAAATAGACTTTCAGATATGTTTGGAACAATCTGTGAGTCAATCTTTAAAGCAAATCGGCCTGATGTTTAGGTTCAAGCTTTTTCCTAGATCCTCATTTTGTTTAAGAAATTTGTTTAAGATTGACTGTTAGAGGAAACGTGTATGTCCATATTTAACCAAGATTTAGATAACATAACGAATGCTTGCAAAACAGTACAGCCTCAAGCTTATTTCTTCCCAACATTTATCAAAAAATATCTGTGCATAAAAATAATATATAGAATAGATTGCTTAAAAGATAGTTTCACCCATTAATCCAGACCATAGCATGTTCCCCTGGAGGCAATCAGCTTCATACCTGGATGGCGCTGTATTGACCCTGCAGAATTGCCTTCACCAAATGCTGTTTTAGAATGATGCCGATGACACTATGAAACTTGTCATTTTGTCCAGTCTGAAAGCTTGGCTGCAGATATAAGCCACTATATTACATGGTGCTGGTTTTATGAGGACCATGGGGAGAAATTTCTGTTGGATATTAGTAACAGCAATAACTTTGCTACACCCAACAACTGTTCTGATTTTATCTTACATACCTTGTAAATTGTGGGACTGACTAGAATTCTATTTTCCCACCAACTGTGAAAAGCTTACAGACAGATTTGCAGTCTACTACTAGCAAGTCTTTATAGTACAAATTTCTCTGTCTCATTCCTGGTCTGATTTTATAAATCTACCAATATTATCTTTTTTTATCTCCCCTAATTGTATATCAACTATTCATTTTTTCTTTTTATCTGAGAATATATTTCTATAACTAGATTTTATTTATCTACAAATTTGTTTCATACTTTGCTTCAAAAACATATTTTAAAGAGTTTATTAAATATGTGCAATTATATTTAAAATATAGTTCTGTAAATTAAAAAAGATGATGAGCTATCTACATTATTTCTGTCCCAATTATTCCATAATACTGTCATGAAATCTTTACCCTGAATCATTTATAATCACAGAAGTGTATTGTTCATAGTTCTAGAGACAGAGACAAAGGGCCTCAGTCTATTTTGTGTCTTCATAGATGCTGTCTTTTCCTATCTTCACATGATGAGAAAAGTGGGAAGCTGGCTCCCTCAAGTATTTCCATGAAGCGACTCAGCCCCTTTAGTAAAGCAGACATCTTATGAAATAATTATGCCCCAAAGTCTCACCTCTTACTATTCTTATATTTGGTTCATGTTTCATTATAAGTATTGTTAACAAAAGCATTCAGACCACAAAAAGGTGGCACTAGGTCAGAATAATGCCTTACTTGTACTGGCAATGACTCTTTATTATTAGGCTAGCATGCTACTACTGAGCTGTCTCAAAAGCCTATTACTTGGATTCTATTGCTTATTTACTTAATTTATTCCATGACCACTTTCACATAAGAAACAATGAATTTATAACCTTTTCCCTCTTCTTTCCCTGACATTGACCTTCAATAGTTTCTCGGTGCCATCTGGATTCTTTACAGAGTATTCCCAAGATAACTTTGTCCCATTCAGGGATGCAGGGACCATTTTGATTCTAGACAGGCCAGATATTATTAATATTTACATTGCATTTCTGGAAACCACCATTTACCATCATCTTATTATCTTACTAGTCAGTCCATCATCTACTTTTGGCCCCTACATAACACCATGTGCTTTTAGATGCCTGCTTTAGAGAAGACTCCTAGATGCTACTTGAAGCTGTCATTTATTAGCAGATTCTATTCCTAAAAGTACTTACCGTTTTTCAGAAACCCTCTCTTTCTGTCCTTCTTCTTCATGTGGTATTTTAGACACAATATAGAATAGTAAATGATTGTGTAGGCCAATATCTTTGATTTCATATCTTTCACTATGTGATTTCGCAGACTGATGAAATTCTTTGGCTTATTTCTTCTATAAAATGGATGAAATATATCTTCAAATGAGCTAATAGACACTAATTGTTTGGAGGTGACTCTCTCTCTGTCTGTCTGTCTGTCTGTCTCTGTTTCATAAAGACAAATGAAAAGTTAAGTATAGTTCCATAATTATAAAGAAAAAAAGACAGTAAAATAGTTTTACAATTTGACCTAACTGTCACACTTCTGGACATACATCCAAACAAAGTAGAAACATGTTGAAGTAAAGCTGATTCTCATGATCACTGAAGCATTACCATTCACAGTATCTAAGATGTGAGTCAAGCAAAGTGCTGATCAACTGATGAGAGGATAAAGAAAACAGCATATGCACTTAATGTAAGCTATTTAGACATAAATATGAAAAAACTTCTAATTGGACTTGAAATATAAGAAAATATTAGGTGAAATAAGCCAGTTATAGAAGGAAAAAATATTGTATCCCCTCTCTTGTCCATGGGGAAATAAAAGAAGCCTATCTGTTTATTTATTAATGTTTACCAGAAGTTAGGAAAAGCAGTGAGCAAGCAGGATGGAAGGTTACAGAAATTGTAGAAAACACATACAGCAATCTGATGATAGCTCACAATAAGCCATTACTTATGGAAAACTAAGAAGTTTTATGAAAATTTTATTAAAACTTAAAAAGACAGGAAATCGAAAGCTTCTAACATAAAGAAGTGATATAGAGATGAAAATGCAAACTACCTTGATTGACTCAATGTACAATATATGCACATGTTGAAGTATCATATTGCACCTTACAGATAATTATTTAAGAGTCAAAAGTTTTATAAAACAAAAAAATTATTAAAGAGAATTTTCTTTTATTTTTCCTTACTTGCATTACTTACTTGCAGTCCTTGATGGAGGCCTATTTTCTCTGCTGTAACATGGTCCCCTCTCTCCTTGTTACTGGTGGGGTATGGGGTATGGGGTATGTTACTGGGGGAGGGCTTATAGTCTGGCAGATAGAAAGTAACCATTTCGTTAATGGGTGATTGACCCCTCTCTCACCGCGGTTTCCTACTTTTATTACATCTACCTTTGAATGTACAAGTCTTATAACAAGACTCTAATTTAACAGGTTTTTATCTCTAGCCAGGGGGTGATATCCAATACCCATCAGGATGGAGTGAAGGGCATTGCAGGAGCAGCAAAACGGAAAAAAAATAAATCAACAAACCATAATCCAGAACATCAGAGACTCTATATCAACCACCTACAACTAGGCCAGACTAATCTCTCCCCATCCTGAAGCTCAGGGACATTTGTGGAAGAGGGGGCGGTAAGATTGTAAGAGCACAAGGATGGGAGGAGTAATGATATGCAAGATACTCCACACAAGTTAGGGCCGAAGCAATCACATTTGAACTTTGCATGCCCTGCGCAATGTCCAACACACTATTGACCTCACAAAGTCTAGCGTTTGCTAAAGGCACTAGGATCCCTGGAGGCAAGGGATTGATCAGCCACAGTAGTGTTCCCATGTTTAAAGGGAACACAGGAAATGGTTCTGGGAAATGCCACTGGGTCCTTGCACCTCATCGGAGAGGAGGATCCAGAGGAGAGTTTGGCATGCACATTAAAGGACGCGCTGGGGATGGGAGGGGGAGGCACTGGGGGATGGGGAGAGAAGGGAGAGGGGGGCACGAGGGGATGGGGGGTGGAGGGAGGGAAGGAACCGGTGTACCTGTTAAGTTTGTAGGAGTGAAAATAAAAATAAATAAATAATTTTTTTAAAAAAAACTTTTTAGGACTCTTAAAGTAAGATTATGTGTGAGGCTTAAAAATGCAAAAGGCACAAGTAAATTTGAATTAAAAAGTAGGAAACACTAATTATATATTGTGTATTATAAAAAGGAAGACTAGAAAAATAAAGAAGTAAAGGAAAATAGGAAAAGAAAAGAAAAAATAAAGGAAAAGGAAAAGAAAGGAAGAAGAAAAGAATGAAAAGATTAAAGAGAAATGGGGCTGGAGAGGTGGCTCAGGGGTTAAGCTTCTGCCTTGCAGGCGGAAGGTCCTGAGTTCGGATCCCAGATCCCACGTATAGACGTCGGGCGGAAGCGGGGGCGGCCTGCGTTTCTGGTCCTGGTAGGGCGGAGCCTATGAATCCCGGGGCACAGTAAACAAGCAGGAGGTGGAGGCGTCCATGGTGGTTCCCGAATTCGTCTGTGGTTCTACACACACGCACAGCACACACACACACACACACACATACATGCACTCACACGTACAATTGAATAAATAAATAAATAAAAATTTAAAAAAAAAGATTGAAGAAGGAAGGAAGGAAAAAGGAAGGAAGGAAAGAAGGAAGGAAGGAAGAAAAGAAAGAGTGAAAGAGAAAATGAAGTCAATAGGGGCACAATTGGGGGCATGGGAGTGCATAGGGTCAGGATATGATCAAGGTATATTGTATACATGTATGAAACTGTCAAAGTGTAAAAGTTTATTTTGGTAAAAGGTAAAAATAAGTTTTAAAATTAAGTATGATGTGTTGTTTTATTAAGATATGTAATAAATATAAGATATTGGAAACTGCAACGGCAATACCAGGGACACCTGACATTATAAGAGTAATACCACAGGAATGCAGAAAAGGTAAAATCTCCATTTACTAATTCGTCATTTTTATAGTAGTCTATGTCTAGAAAAATCAAGTGACAGCAAATGAAAGGAAAAAAGAATAGAAATTCAACCTGTGTAAGAAAGAACTTGTGTGACTTGTAGCATCTCCACTTATTATTTAACCAGGATGTTCATAATTTTCTTTCTCTATTTCCTTATTACAAAAGATTGCAAGGGTTATTTATCAAAGTTGTTGTGAGATGGTAAAAATGTTTTCAAATGACTCAAGAGACTTTTGGGAAAGTGATACAAGGATGCAAAGTTGAAACTTCAGGTCTTGAATTTACCCCTGGTGTCAGGGACTGGGACTTGTCTTAAATACAGCCTGATTCTGCTGCTGGGTGTAAACCTTTATTCATTGCTTTAAGTTTTCTTTTTAATTCCTTTGCAAATTCTATTTATTCATGAAAGTAGTCCTCTGAAGATTTCATACACGTATACAATGCTTTTCTGACTCTTTCCCTAATCTTTCTTATTTCCCTCCCATTGCCAGCCCCAATTTCCTTGCAAGTGTTCTTCCCTTAATCATGTCCCTGTATTTTGCTGTATTTAACCAGGGCCTTCTGTGTGATGTTCAACTTGGGACTACCTGGTGAATTCTCATAGATTTTTCTTTAAGTACTACAACTGGATACTACCCCCACCCTATATGAAATCTATTAGTTATATATAGTTCATTGGTAATGTGTAGGGCCTCATTGTCTCTATCTATAGCTGACCATTGACCAAGTAGGTCCATTGTAAGCATGGTGTAGCTAATCACGTCCTTTGTGTATTCATGAATGAATGCCATGTCATTTTGGGAAGACATTTCACAGACCTTTTCCCCATCTATTGACTTTCATTCTTTCCACCCTCTTCTGCAAAGGTCCCTGGGCCTTAAAGGGTAAATTGAATACCATAATGAGAACCTGAATCCTTAACCTTCATTGTACTTTGAGCTTCTTGCAAAACTAAGGGTCTCTAAATTGACCATCAGTCACTACAAAGAACAGCTTCTCTGTTCAACTGGAAGTAGTCTTTATACTCTTCTTGTTCATTTTGTGATGTTCTCTGATCTTTAAGGGATGGGACAGATGTCCTAACTAGGTCTGAGCACTCTACAGTGACCTATTCTCTACCAAGTGCCATCCATTGCAAAAAGAATCTTCTCCAATGAAAGCCGAGAGCTGTCCTACTTAGATATGTATTTGGAAGGCAGTTTTATGTCATGTCAATTTAGCAAAACATTAGTGGCAGGCTCTCCTCTAAAACTTATGACATCCTCAACCATGGTATTTAGCTGGGCTTATAGCACCACGTATGAATTCAACTATGAAGTGGTGAGTACTGCCATAACATTTATGCCATTATTACACTGATGGGCATAATCTGGTTTTTGTTGTAGCTTACAGGATTGATAGCTGGGTAAAATAAAACTGTTGATGGCTTTTTCTCTTCAAGTAGCATGCCTAGAACATTTTAGTACAATGAAGGCTGAGAGCTGTCCTACTTAGGGTTTAAAGATATGTATTTGGAGCTATCTCACGCCTGGAACTGGGAGTTTTATTTAATCATCTATGACTTCTGGGTTGTACAATTCAAGGCAGTAACTGATGTCTTTTACCCACCTTCTATGTACCTCTATGTAAGGTACTTCTGTTCCAGCAATTCTTAATTTTATTTTTAAATAATTTAATAAATTAGTAGGCTTTCATACAGCTTTATCCTATATCTATAGTGGTATTCAATCTTTCATTTGTCTTTTTTCTACCCTATCACCTGATACCCTTCCTACCTTAAATATTTCCTTTTATGATTCTCCTCTCCTTCATTCCATGTATATTCTTATTCCTCACCTCCTTAAAGCACTTCTCCTTCCAACCTTTATCAATATAATAAAAGCTGTATACAACAGGCCCACAGCAAGGATTATGCTCAATGGGGAAAAACTGGAAGCATTCCCACTTTGATCAGGAACTAGACAAAGCTGTCCACTCTCACCACTTCTATTCAATATTGTACTTGAAGTCTTAGCTGAAGCCATAGGACAAGAAAGGGACATAAGAGGGATTCAAATTGGCAAGGAAGAAGTCAAGCTATCCCTATTTGCAGATGACATGATCTTATACCTGAGTAATCCCAAAAACTCCACCAGGAAGCTCCTGGAACTAATACAGAAGTTCAGCAGGGGGGCAGGTTACAAAATAAATGTACAAAAATCAAGGGCCTTCCTATATGCCCAGAATGAAAGAAGTGAAAAAGCCCTGAGAGAAACAATCCCATTTACTATAGCCTCTAAAACAATGAAATACCTTGGTATAAACATAACCAAGGAGGTAAAAGACCTTTACAATGAAAACTTTAAAACCCTAAAGAAAGAAATTGCAGAAGACACCTGAAGGTGTCTGAAGACCTCCCATGTTCCTGGATTGACAGAATCAATATCATAAAAATGACCATCCTACCAAAGGCAATATACAAATTTAATGCTATCCCAATTAAAATCCCAAAGCAATTCTTTAAAGAACTTGACTAAACAATCTCAAAATTCATATGGAGGCACAAAAGACCCAGGATAGCACAGACAATCCTGAGTAACAAAAACACTGCTGGAGGTATCACCATACCAAACCTTAGTCTATACTACAAATCCATATTTATAAAAACAGCCTGGTACTGGCTCCAAAATAGACACATAGATCGATGGATAAGGGTTGAAGACCCAGGTAGAAGCCCACAAAATTACAGCCATTTGATCTTTGACAAAGGGGCTCAAAAAATCCAATGGAAAAAGAACAGCATCTTCAACTGGCAAAATTGAATATCCACACGCAGAAGATTAAAACTGAACCCGTACTTGTCACCATGTACAAGACTTAATTCCAAATGGATCAAGGACCTTGATATCAGGCCAGAGACTATAAAAACCATAGTTGAAATGATAGGGAACTCCCTCGAGCTGATTGGGCTAGGCTAACAGTTCTTAAACAGACAACCAATGGCACAGTCACTGCTACCAACTCTCAACAGTTGGGATCTTGTGAAATTAAAGAGCTTCTGTTTAGATAAAGAGATTGTAACTGGAGCACAAAGGCAACCCACAGAATGGGAGAAAATCTTCACTAACCACATATCTCATAGAGCTCTATTATCCAGAGTGCACAAAGAACTTAGAAAACTAAACACCAAGGAAACAAATGGACCAATTAAAAAATGGGCCCTGGAACTTAAAAGAAACTTTACCAGGGATGAAATTAAAATGTCTAACAAATATCTGAAAAAATGCTCCACTTCCTTAGCCATCAGGGAAATGCAAATCAAAACCTCCCTGAGATATCATCTCACCCTGGTCAGGATGGCAAAAACCCACAATACAAACAACAAATGCTGGAGAGGATGTGGAGAGAGGGGAACTCTCCTACTTTGCTGGTGGGAATGCAGGCTCATACAACCACTCTGGTGAACCATCTGGAGATTCTTAAAGAAATTAAAGATTGAAATGCCACATGACCCTGCGATTCCACTTCTGGGAATACCCCCCATGCAGCAGAGGTTCACCTCGATAGCAAAAGCACGACATGTTCATAGCAGCACTGTTTACAATAGCAAGTCATGGAATCAACCCAAATGTCCAACAGTTGACGAGTGGATAAGGAAACAGTGGTACATCTATACAATGGAGTACTACTCAGCCATCAAAAATGATGAATTACTGGAATTTGCCGGGAAATGGATGTCATTAGAAACAATTATATTAAGTGAAGTATCCCAAACCCAGAAAATTAAGCGCCGTATGTACTCCCTAATAGGTGGCTCCTAGTACCAATCCCACCCAGCCCACCTAGAGACACTCAAAGATAAATCTCTGTAATACCTACAGTAATTGCAAGGATTATGAACAGGAGGGATGGGGTTAGAGGGCCCCACCAAAACAAGGAGAGAGGGGACCATGTTACAGCAGAGAAAATAGGCCTCCATCAAGGACTGCAAGTAAGTAATGAGACACCTGATTAAGTTCACAGACTTTCGTTCCTGATCATTTACAACTGAGGGGGTATGATCTCACCAGAAGGGGAGGGCATATAGTCTGGCAGATAAAAAGTAACCATTTTGCAAATGGGTGATTGACCCCTCCCTCACTGTGGTTTCCTACTTTTATCACATCTACCTTTGAATGTGCTCTTATAACAAGACTCCAGTTTAACAGCTTTTTGTCTCTGGCCAGGGGGTGACATACAATGCCCATCAGGATGGAGTGAAGGGCATTGCAGGAGCAGCAAAACTGCAAAAGAAAAATCAATAAACCACAATCCAGAACTTCAGAGACTCTATATCAACCACCTAGAACTAGGCCAGACTAATCTCTCCCCATCCTGAAGCTCAGGGAAATTTGCAGAAGAGGGGGCGGTAAGATTGTAAGAGCACAAGGATGGGAGGTGTAATGATATGCAAGATACTCCACACAAGTTAGGGCCGAAGCAATCATAATTGGACTTTGCATGCCCTGCACAATGTCCAACACACTATTGACCTCACAAAGTCTAGCATTTGCTAAAGGTACCAACATCCTTGGAGGCAAGTGATTGACAGCCACAGTAGTGTTCCTATGCTTAAGGGGAACACAGGAAAGGGTTCAGGGAAATGCCATAGGAGAGGAGGACCCAGAGGAGAGTCTGGCATGCACATTAAAGGATTCTCTGGGGATTGGGGGGGAGGCACTGAGGGATGGGGAGGGAGGGGTGAGGGGAGGGGGAGCAGGGGGGTCGAGGAAGGGAGGAGGGAGGGAGGGAACCAGTATACCTACTAAGTTTGTATGAGCGGAAATAAGAATAAAAAATGTTTTTTTTTTAAAAAAGAAGTAGAACTTATTCTCGAAAAAAAAGCACTTCTCCTTTCTTTCTTAATGCCTCTCTCTTTCTGACTCTTAAACCTACTTCATGATAACCTCACACCTGAAAGTTCAAGACTAGAAAAGAAAGCAAAGAGGCAGCCTATGTAAAGGAAGAAAATCTTTGTCAGCTATATCTGATAGAGAATCAGTTTCTAGAATATACAAATCACTTAAATCATGAAAGTAAAAAAAATAAAAATGGGTCAGAGAACTGAAGAGGAAATTCTCAAAAGAAGAGATACAACTAACTTAAAAAGTGAAAATAATATTCGACAACTCTAGACAAATTTAGACAAATTTAAAACTTTGAGATTTCATCTTACTACAGCCATAATGACTAGGATCAGGACAAGAAGTGACAAATGCTGGCAAAGATGTGGAGAAAGCAAATACTTCCTCATTGTAGTGAGGGTGCAAACGGTGCAAACTGTTGTAGCTAATCTGAAAATCAGTGTCAATTTTCTTCAAAAAGCTAAAAACAAGACTACGTTACAACCTGGATAAACCACTCCTGGATGTTCTCCCACGAACTGTATATCATATTACAAAGCTATTTGCACACCCATATCCATTGTGGCCTTATTAACAATAACAAGAAAATGGAATTCGTCTAGATATCCATCAACTGATGAATCATTAATGAAAATGTGATACATATATTCAATAGAATAGCATCCGGTAATTAAGAATACTGAAATTATAAAATTTTTAAATGGATAGAACTAGAAAAAATTATACACACTGAGGTTCATATCCAGAAATACAAAAGCTGCATGCTCTCTTTAATATGTAGATACTAGCTTTATCCTTGAAGGCGTTTTTCATTTAGATTAAAAAAAAAAACTCTTATATTGTCAGCTGAACAATTCTCTCTGTTTGTTTTCTTGACACAGGAAAATAGGGAGTCCAGAGATTTCTTAAAATTTTTATCTCTCATATGGGGCTGGAGAAGTGGCTCAGGGGTTAAGCCTCTGCCTTGCAGGCAGAAGGTCCTGAGTTCGAATCCCAGATCCCACGTATAGACGCCGGGCGGAAGCGGGGGCGGCCTGCGCTTCTGGTCCTGGTAGGGCGGAGCCTGTGAATCCCGGGGCAGAAGGAGGTGGAGGCGGCCATGGTGGTTCCCAAATTCGTCCGTGGTTCTACACACATACATACAAACATGCGCACGCACATACATACACACACACGCACAATTGAATAAATAATAATAAAAATATTTTAAAAAATTTTTATCTCTCTTCCATTTATTCCAAAGTAAGGATGCTCCCTGCTTTAACACTTCCCACTTAGCATCTTCTACTTGAATAACTAACACCACCTAAGCAATATTTTATGGATTGTGTCTATGAATCCATGTGTCTTTATTGTATTATAAAAATAAAATCCACAGTTCTGTTTCAGACAGTCCTATCTGTTTTACTGTAAGTATAAGACTGCTTAGGGACAATATCTTTTAAGATTCTCATGACTGACAGCTGATGAGGGAGTCCACAGGCATCACCTTAAATTTTAAGCAGCTAAAAAAAGAATGTAGTTGGGAATTCTGTTTCAGATACAGTGTTGTGAAGTCTATTTCTGTTTTAATTTTTTTCTTTGTAATAATGAAGCTGAATAGATAAACAAATAAAAATTACAAAAAGAAAAGGTTATAGTGCTGGACCCCAAGATATCTAAGTCTGGTACAAAAATTTAGGTGTGATCTCTCTGGTCTCACAAACGCAATTGCAAAGGTTTCTTCTGGCAGGGGTAAGGCTACCTCCTTTCAGCACAGTTGTGGTGCACAAAGTGCTGCAGTGGGAGGTAGTGCAGCGAAGGACTCAAGCCTCAACAGTGCATACGGCCTGCACAGCTCTGCGCTGAGCCCCAGGTGCCTCCACTGCTTGGTTCCCTCATCTAAGGGGTTTCAGTTAAACTCTTCCTTCTGTCAACTCATATGGGGAAACAGGTGGCATCATGAAGACAGTCCTCTGCACTCTAAGAACCTAGTTTTCTCACCCCTCTTTATTCTCTCCTTCCCATAGCTATTCCATGCTGGATTTATAAAATGACAAGAGACTCATTGAGGTTGTTAATGACTTACCATCTTACCTATTCTGACTGATGGCCTCTCTGCTGACTCCAGTCTAGATTAACTCTTAATATATTCTTGTTGTGGAATATGGTCTCAAGAAATCTTTCTATAAGATTTTTCTTTCAACTAACTGTAATAATGATTGAAGTTAAGAGCTATTTTTCCATCTTAGTAATTATGGAGACCTTTATTGTTCTTTTAAATTTTGGCATCCCACAGAACTCTATAGAGGGTCATGTTTTCCCTTTCTGCCTCTTATTGTAATTGCTAAAACAAGATGGTGGTGGCTTCCAACATTCTGTGTTAAACATCTTAGTTGTGAAATGAAGAACAAATCAGAAAATGGATTAGGAATATTTCTTATCGATCACATAGCTATATATTGTAATTTCTCAATTGTTTTGTAGTAAATGACTCAAGTGACCCCTTCTACAGTCTCTAATAGTCTCCTTTTTTTTTTTTTTTTTATTAAAAATTTAATTATACATTTTAAAATTTTTTACCAGTTCCCTCCCTCCCCCCTCCCCTTCCCCCAGTGTCTCCCCCCCAATTCCCAGAGAGTCCTTTATTGTGTGCGCCTAACTCTCCACTGGGTCCTCCTCTCCGATGACATATAAGGACCCAGTGGCATTTCCATAAGCCCTTTCTCTTGTTCCCCTTAATCATAAGATTACTACTATGGCTGTCAATCCCTTGCCTCCAGGGGTCTCGGTGCCCTTAACAGATGCTAGACTTTATGAGGGCAACAGTGCGCTGGACATTGCGCAGGGCATGCAAAGTTCCATTATGATTGCTTTGGCCCCAACTATTGTTGAGAATCTTGCAAATCGTTGCTCCTCCCATCCTTTTGCTCTTACAATCTTACCGCCCCCTCTTCCGCAAATGTCCCTGAGCTCCAGGATGGGGAGAGATTAGGCTGTCCTAGTTCTATGTGATTGATATAGAGTCTCTGAAGTTCTGGATTGTGGTTTGTTGATTTTCTTTTGCAGTTTTTCTGCTCCTGCAATCTAATAGTCTCCTTATCATTGTCTCTGTTCTACAAATTCCTTCTCTTGGTGCTGGCCACATGCTCCAGGGCTTGTGCTACACAGGTAAGCAACTACTGAACAGAATCTGGCTTCCAGTGCAAATTTAGAAAATAATTCTTGCTGTAGATCAAATTATACTAAAAATGCAATGATTTAAATAATTAGAACCTGTTATTTCAGAGATCTGCATTTGCCGTTTATTTTGCGTCTACCTTTCACTATAGGTTGGGTTCAGAGAAAAAGCCAAGATGATCTGCTCAATGTGTCCATTTTGTGACTTTCAAAATAAGGGGAAATTTTTTAGCTACCATAAAAATAAGCACAAGAATTTTAATTTTTGTAACATTTGCAACATTATTGGATAGCACAGATCTGTAAGATGTCAAGTTACAATATCCATTAGCAGACATAGTGAGCAGTAAACCTGAAATACTTCAAATACATTCAAACATCCCCCATGCCATCATTTTCACATTTATATTAACTCATTCTCTCCCCTGAATGACTGAACTTATCTGTGATTCTTGTCTCATCCTTGTCTTGTTCCTTTACAACAGGATTTTATTTACTGAATACATATGCTGAAGTCATCTGCCTGTGTCTCATTATTCCTACACCTCAGCATATTGAAACAGTATGCTCTTTTTTTCCAAAAAAAGGAAATATGAGAATAGAAAATCACCTTATAAATACATAAAATACATGGTGTGCTTTTAGCTGTATTGTGCTATTATATTTAGTGATAATAATTACTGTGAAGTAAAATCCACAAAAGTGTTAGCTTTATTCCAATAACAAAATTTTCTTTGAGCAAGGAAAAAAAGTACACCCTTAAACGAGGCCATAGTTTTTAATATTTTTACTACCTGGAAATAGATAATTTTCGTTATAAACCAGATACACAATCGGCAAAAGTCAAAATAGGGATTTTTAACTTGCTCAGTATGTGGCATAGTGAACTTCCTTCAGCTTTATGAGAACTCATCCCCAGATGATTTTCCTGCATCAAAGTTTGAAATCTAGCTTCACTGTGATGACTTGAATCCTGCTGCTACTTTTTCCCAGGTAGTCCTGTGCTTTATTACTACACTGTCTTCTTTGTGGTGCCCTGTTATTGAGATGTCTGTCTTGTTGGTCAATGGTTTAAGGAAGGCAAAGCATCCACTGCATACACTCATGTGTTCTAATGAGTTCCCATTCCAGTCTAATCTCAAGAAATACCCATCTCGATATCACCACACATACCTTTGACTTCTCAGACTCTGCTTGGTGCCTGAATAGCCCATGTTTTACAATGCTTTTACTTCTTTGTTCCTTGGTGTCAGAAGAAAATGAAGCCATGAATTCCACAGAGATAACTTTGTTGTATTATTAATAATGACAACAATCTTCTTCAGCAGTAACCTATGGAATGAATTACTAAAAGATTTCTAAAGATGACTACATTTTAATGTAAGATGGCATCAAATATAGTGTGGTGGCAGAGACACATGTAAATTTTTAAAAATCTAAGGAATTTCAAAACAAAATTGGTATAACTAATGACAAATACTGTAAAAAATAACAAAACCACATAGCATAAATGTTCCTTTGTTAAAATTGAGTTTTTGTGAGAGATTTACAAATTAAAAAGTCTCATAAAAGAAAAATCCCATTTACTATAGCCCCTAAAAAAGTGAAATACCTTGGTATAAGCCTAACCAAAGAAGTCAGAGACCTTTGCAATGAAAACTTTAAAACCCTAAAAAAAGAAATTGCAGGAGACACCAGAAGGTGAAAAGACCTCCCATGTTCCTGGATTGACAGAATCACATCATAAAAATGACCATCCTACTAAAGGCAATATACAGAATCAATGCTAAACCAATTAAAATCCCAAAGCAATTCTTTAAAGAAGTTGACCAAACAATCTCAAAATTCATATGGAGGCACGAAAGACCCAGGATAGCAAAAACAATCCTAAGTAACAACAACGTTGCTGGAGGTATCACCATACCAAACCTTAGTTGCTATCACAAATATATAGTTGTTAAAACAGCCTGGTACTGGCTCCAAAATAGACACACAGATCAATGGATAAGGTTTGAAGACCCAGATATAAGCCCAAACAACTACAGCCATTTGATCTTTGACAAAGGGGACCAAAAAATACAATGGAAAAAGAACAGCATCTTCAACAAATGGTGCTGGCAAAACTGGATATCCACATGCAGAAGATAAAAACTGGACCCTTACTTGTCACCATGTTACCAGGGATGAAATCAAAATGTTTTAACAAATATCTTAAAAAATGCTCCACATCCCAAGCCATCAGGGAAATGTAAATCAACACCTCCCTGAGATATCATCTCACCCCGATCAGGATGGCAAAAATCCACAATAGAAACACCAAATACTGGAGAGGATGTGGAGAGAGGGGAACTCTCCTACATTGCTAGTGGGAATGCAGGCTCATATAACCACTCTGGCGAGCCGTCTGGAGATTCTTAAAGAAATTAAAGATTGAAATGCCTATATGACCCTGTGATTCCACTTCTGGGAATAACCCCCCATGCAGCAGAGGTTCACCTTGATAGCAAAAGCATGACCATGTTCATAGCAGCACTGTTTACAATAGCAAGTCATGGAATCAACCCAAATGTCCAACAGTTGACGAGTGGGTAAGGAAAATGTGGTACATTTATACAATGGAATACTACTCAGCCATCAAAAATTATAAACTAATGAAATTTGCGGAGAAATGGATGGAATTAGAAGAAGCAATTATATTGAGTGAAGTATCCCAGACACAGAAAATTAAGTGCCATATGTACTCCCTAATAGGTGGATCCTAGTACCAAACCCACCTAAAGACACACTCAAAAATAAATCTCTATAATACCTACAGTAATTTCAAAGATTATAAACAAGAGGGAAGGGGAAGGAGGGCCCCACCAAAACAAGGAGAGAGGGGACCATGTTACAGTAGAGAAAATAGACTTCCATCAAGGACTGCAAGTAAGTAATGAGACATCTTCTTAAGTTCACAGACTTTCCTTCCTTATCATTTGCAACTGATAGGGTATGTTCTCACCAGAAGGGGAGGGCATATAATCTGGCAGATAGAAAGTAACCATTTTGCAAATGGGTGATTGACCCCTCCCTCACCTGCGGTCTCCTACTTTTATTCCATCTACCTTTGAATATACTCTTATAACAAGACTCTAATTTAACAGGTTTTTATCTCTGGCTAGGGGGTGATACCCAATACCCATCAGAGTGGAGCTAAGGGCATTGCAGGAGCAGCAAAACTGAAAAAAAATCAACAAACCGTAATTCAGAACATCAGAGACTCTATATCAACCACTTAGAACTAGGCCAGCCTAATATCTCCCCATCCTGAAGCTCAGGAAAATTTGCGGAAGAGGGGGTGGTAAGATTGTAAGAGCACAAGGATGGGAGGAGCAATGATATGCAAGATACTCTACACAAGTTAAGGCCGAAGCAATCATAATAGGACTTTGCATGACCTGCGCAATGACAACACATTATTGATCCCTCAAAGTCTAGCATGGACTAAGGCACTAGGATCCTTAAAAGCTAGGGATGAACAGCCACAATAGTGTTCCTATACTTAAGGGGAACACAAAGAAGAGTTCTAGGAAATGCCGCTGAGTCCTTACACCTCATCAGAGAAGAGGACCCAGAGGAAAGTTTGACATACGCATTAAGGGTGCTCCAGGGATGGGGGGGAGGAGGCACTGGGAGATATGGAGGGAGGTGGGTAAAGGAAGGGGAAAAGGGAGGAAGAAGCAAAGGGGTCAAGGGAGAGGTGGAGGGAGGGAGGGGACTGGTATACCTATTAAGTTTGTACGAGTGGAAATAAAAAAAAATCTCATAAAATAATTTGAGAACAAATACTAAATTTACATTTTAGTCATTTGTCAATAAACATACATGATGTGTACACAGTTATACCATATGCATATACACATCAGTCTTTGTTACATAATATTAACATTTCAGCACAGTCTTACCATGTGCAAACTATCAAAAGGAAACAAGCCATTGACATCAATTCATGGATATTTTTCACTTGTAAAAAAAAATATAACGAGCACACTGCCAGGATGTCTGATGGTGAGAGCATCTAGGACCAACTAATCACTCCCACTGTAGTATAAATAAGACAGGGCTCCATGCAGAAGAAGTGTAGACAAACCATTTTATTAGAGCTGAAAACATAGGATGAAAGAGTGTGCGTGGCTTATCCTGGCTTGGATTAAGCCCAAAGCAAACCTTCCACCTGTCACTGAATTACAGAGTGAAAGTCTTCAGAAAGCTTTCTCTATGTACATACTTCACACAATTTGAGCTTTTGTGAGAGATTTACAAGTTAAAAAAACAATGTCTCATAAAATAATTGGAGAACAAATACCAAATTTACATTTTACTCACTTGCCAATAAACATATGTATATGATGTATGTATATGGTTACATCATGTTCTTTTCAAAATATTCTCATAATATATTTTCCCTTGTAGAGCAGTAAGATTCTCTTATTGGAGTTCTGAAACTTGAATGGAAAGAACCGTGGATCCCAGAAAATGTCAATTACTGACCTCGTGCCCTTTAGCCCACCTGTGACCTCTGGGATCTTTTTCAACCTCATCTGTAAAATGGGGCTAATAACATTGACCTGGTTTATTAGCTGCTGGGAGTTTTGGGCAGTGAATGTTTGAAAAGTGCTTTAAAAATACAAATGAAAAAATGAAAAAAAAGGCAAAGGTCATTTAAGTGGCAGCAGATATGCACACAATATTTGAGGTGATCTGGGTTAAGCAAACACACAGCTGAGACCTTTGAGTAAGTGGCATGTGGCAGGGGACTTGTGTTCATTTGCTCTCCATTGGCAAACGCTTTATGAAGCATCAGATAAGACACCAAAACATCAAAGAAAAGGCATTTAAAGTTCCAGCGAACCACAGTTTTATTCACAGTATTTCTAAGTAAAACGTAGCCTTATGAACATATTCAAAATCACAAATACACAGGAAATACAAAGTGGAAAGTGAAAGATCTCAGAGACAAAATGTTGAGTTTTTTTCCACATTAGTGGGAGAATACATATGTTTGAAGAGCCCCTGAAAAACTAGAAAACCAAGCATCATAGTTCATCATGAAGGAGGCACAAAAGGGAAATAAAGCAAAGGAGCCAGGAGCCCTTCACATAGTGGTTGGTAGCTGATCCAGGGAATACTTGAGGGCAGATGCTGATGGGCAAAGGAAAGTATCTCTATGAGCATCTCTTTTCAAAATTGATACGACAGATGCACATTTGATACCTCAACAAATGCAAAAAATTTAACCAGTAAAGGCTTTAGTGAAAGCAGCGTTAACTTCATTTTGCACATGAGGAACCAAGGTTGAAATTAAATATATAACCTCTCTAAGTTAAAAGATGAAAAAGATCAGAGGCTGGGTAGATGATTCTGAAGTTAAAGCCTTAACCTCACAAGCAAAAGGACCTGAGTTCAGATCCCAAATCCCACGTAAAGTTGCCTGGTCTTGGAGAATATCATCCTTGGGCTTGTACTTGTACACACATATACACATGTTAACACAAAAAACATTGTGAAAAATCAGGGGACGAAGAGATGGCCCAGCAGGTAAGGGTACTGACCACCAACCCTGATGACATGGGGTTGGTTCCCACATATCCACATAATGAGGTGAGAATATTGACTCCCACAAGTTATCCTCTGACATCCACACATGAGTCATGGCATATGTACAAGTAAATGCATACACATGCGCTTAATAAATTAATAAATGCAAAAAGTAATTTAAAAAATTTATAAGATCAAACAGAAATTTCCACAAAAGTTCATAAGACATGCATACATAATACAAAACTCACAAGTTCACAAATCGAATACACTTGCATAACCATAGCTCAGATCAAAGAACATATGACCAGCACTTGGAAATTGCTACTATGCTCACTTATAGTTACTCTTCCCCTCAAGGGGAATCATGGTCCCAACTCAAAGCACTGCAAATTAGTTTTGACTGTCCTTGAAGTTATTGCTATGTAGTCATGAAGTCTGCTTATTTTTTTTAATCCCAGGCTTCCTAGGCAAACAGTTTTGCACATTTTAAGTTCATTATCTAGTTGTAGTTAATTTGTTCTAATTTCTGATAATATCACTGAATGAGACTATACTTCCAGACATTCATCCACTTTGTACTGTCACGTATTCAAATAATGTTCTGTTCAGACTATGAATGTTATTATGAATATTTTACTTGAGTACTTTATAAACACATATGTTTATAAAATTTGAAACAGTGACTAAAAATCTGACATGATAATAGAAGATGGAAAGGTCTCCAGTTGATTGGATTGGATAAAACAAAACCTGCATGAAAATTGTCCTATCAACACTTCATCACAAGACGGGAAAGCCCCTAAGAGGTACAACTTTCCTGTAAGATTGATGAAAGCTTATGCTGATGGGTGATGTGGGAATGGAAGAAACTTTCCTCAACGGTATGCCCTCTGATTCATGCTCCTATAAGTATTCAGCCACATGTCATCAAAGCAACCCAGATGAAAACCAGTGGGCCACGCAAGTAAAAAGATTTGAAAGTAGGGGGGAATATGGCAAGGAACAAGAAGGATTGTAGTGGGAAGCAATTTGGTACTACAGTGTGAAAATATCAAAATTTAGTATAGTCATGTATGATGAAACAAATAAAATAATAAAAAGGGGAAAATGGATATTGTGAAGATGACTATACTGCTGAAAACAACCTAAAGATTTAATGCAATTGCCATTGCATTAAATATATAAATATAAATGATATTCTTACAGAAATAGGAAACTATTTTTAAACTTGTCTGGTAGGGCAAAAGTCAGCTCTGATACCTAAAGCAATTCTTAACAAAGAACGATGCTGGAAGTATCTGATTGAAGTTTCAGTTCAGAGTTATAGTAATAAAACAGCATTGGTACTGGCATATAAATTGTAATAGATTGGAAGTTTGTCAACAAATGGTTTGGGAAAACTGATATATACATGTAGAAGAATGAAAGTAGATCTCTATACCTCACCCTGCATTAAAATAATCACCTAATGGATTAAGAATCTTTAATGTAAGACCTAAGACTCAAAACTTTCTAGAAGAAAAAGTAGGAGAAACATTTCAAGATGTAAGTACAGGTAAAGGCTTTCTAATTGAGAATGCAGTCACAAACGAGACCTGATGAAATTGAAAAGCATCAGCTTGTAAAGGAAAAAGTTCATTCCGTAAAGAGACTGGCTACAGAAAGGATGAATGAAAGTTGTCCTGTCTCCATAAATGTTCTCTCTCTCTCTCTCTCTCTCTCTCTCTCTCTCTCTCTCTCTCTCTCTCACACACACACACACACACACACACGCACACACACAGAGGAAGTCACTCAGTTCTTTGAACCCATATCAGAAGAGAGAAAATATCTGAAAAATCCACAGAATGCTTCAAAAGGAAGAGTTCAGTGACTTTTTATTAAAACTATTTCTTAGATTCTTATTGCTGTATAGCTAGTTGTCTATCAGAATTGTCATGCAAAATTTAATTTTGTAATAGGATTCTGATGAAGCTAAGTAGGAGAACACATGGCATTGGTACATCTATTGTTAGACTCTGATAAGAAAGAAAGAAAAAGAAAGAGGGAAAGAAAAAGAAAAAGAGAGAGAGAAAAAGAAGGAAATGAAGGAGGGAGGGAGGGAGGAAGGAGGGAGGGAGGGAGGGATGGAAGGGAAGGAGGGAAGGAGGGAAGGAGGGAAGGAGGGAAGGAGGGAAGGAGGGAAGGAGGGAAGGAGGAAGGAAGGAAGGAAGGAAGGAAGGAAGGAAGGAAGGAAGGAAGGAAGGAAGGAAGGAAGGAAGGAAGGAAGGAAGGAAGGAAGGAAGGAAAGAAGGAAAGCACCAGCACTGGCAGACAGAGGATACTGGGCAAGGCAATTAGAAAAGCCAGGAGACTTAGTTTGGTCCTCCTGTGACCTGGGCACTTGCTGATTTCTTAGTTCTGTAGCATCTAATGTTCCTTGGCTGTACATAAAGGCCCTCAAAGGCATGTTTTTCAGAGTAAGAAATGTTAATGCAGATTCCTTCATTCTCTGTACTAAGTAGGTAGTTTTAAATCAATGTTTCATTTTTCTTTCAACATGTTACATATTTTGCTCCCTTTTGCTTGCCAGTTGCATTGTATCTAAAAAGAAGTTTAATACAATTTTTACATTTTCTTCCACTGGTGGTTCCTGACTCTGTCTGGGACTTTCGGCTTTTTTAGCATGATGCTCTTGGACACTAGCTTAGTGTTAAAATCAAAGACTTATCTTGCTACCATTTGCCAGCAACTCTGAAAATGTCTCAGACATCACTACTTCTATCCTGCTTTCTCTTTCTGACATTCCAATTTGGGGTATACCATATATTTTGTAACCTATTCCATGGTCTTCAGATATTGCATTCTGCTTTAAGGTGTAGTTTTTTTTATCCTTTTTATTCAGTTTTAGAAATTTCTACAATCGCATCCTAAAATTCAGTGACTCCTTCTGTAGCCATGTATAGTCCACCACAACACAGCACTCAAGAATTCCTCATTCTTGCAGTATGGATATTGATACCCAGCATTTCATTTTGATTCCTTGATTTTATAGTTGTCTGCTTAGACTACCCATTTCTTCTTGCATACTGTCTACTTTTTCCATTGGAACCCATATATATATATATATATATGTGTGTGTGTGTGTGTGTGTGTGTGTGTGTGTGTGTGTGTGTGTATTAATCCTGCATGTTTTAAATCTCCAGTTTGTATTTTGAAATCCCTCCCATATCTAAATTGACTTCTGATGATTGTCTTATCATTCCAGACTGTTTTTGCTCTTAGCATGTCTTGTAACTTTTACTGACACTTAGATATAGTACATTATGATTTAAAAAATTGAAATAAATAATGCCTTAGTATAACATTTATGTTATTCTAGAAGGCTAGATGTAAGTTGTGTTTACCTCATATTTGTGGCTATGTGTTTATAGGCTAAAATTTCTTGTAGTGTTCCTGTTTCTCTGGAGATGCCTTAATTAGAATCTTGTGTATGTTTCCTGACTTTATTGATGAATTTTGATTTCTGACAATTTCACATATGTATACAAAACATTGTTTCCTCTCTTGTCTATCCTTCCCCATCTCCTCCCTCTAGGCATACTTCAGCTCCTCCCATCTTTTATCTGTATTCATGTCCTTTTGTTTTGTGTACACACTGGGTTACACCTCTGTGATTTTTACTGTTCAATGATACTTCTTAGAGCCCTGGACAAATAGTCACCCTTGTAGGTTAGTGTCAGTAGCTATGAGAGGGTGAATCTAATCAGTCTCTTATATTCAATTCCCTATGGTCATATAGAAGAGTGTGATAAGGGAAGTGTTTTATAGTCTTATAATTTGGTCTCAGTCTTTCAGAGTTTCAGTTAATATCTACTCCAAGTATTTTATGTTTCGCATTGATAAGTAGACAGAGATGAAGCTGTGTATCTCCTTTCCCCAGGTGTGCTGGTTTATTTTATGTATCAACTTGACTGAGTTCTGGGCCACTCAGATAGACGGTGAACTATCATTTGGAGTTAGCTCCATGAAGGTGTTTTCAGAAGTGATTAGCTTGAATTAGTAGACTGACAAAGGAAGACTTGTGCTCACTAAAGAGGGTCCCTGGATGACCTAGAGAATTAAAACAATGGTAGAAGGAGGTTTTGCTTCCTCTCTCATACACTTGGATATTCATTTGTTTCTGCCTTCGGCCAACGAATATATACTATATATTTTCAACTTCTGGGCTACTTGGACTCTAAGACTTCCATCCACATATCCAAGTTTACTCCCCTGATCTCGGGCTTGGGGATGATACTGGCTTATGCTGCTGTTTCCCTAATACCTAGTTCATAGATAACACATTGTGGGACATCTTGGCTGCAGAATTACATTAGCTAATTCTCATAAACACATCCCTATGTGGCTGCCCCTTTAATCTATATCTATATCCATGTTTTTCCGTCTCTCTTGACTGTGTCTATCTGCTTTTCTGTTTCCCTGGAGAAGGCCGACATATTTCAGTTAAGCCCAGCTTTGATGAAACTACATTTGTTTAGACTCTAGTGAAATAGTTCCTCTCAAGACAGATTTTGTTAAGGAAAGCAGAGTTCTGGGCACATTTCAAAAGGGTTACCTTTTCATTTCCCTACAAGAATTAGGAGGGGATTTCCCTCTGTTCTTTCAACTGTAAGGTCTTAAAGTAAACTTTGCTCAAGTGGTAACTTTATAGTTTGATAAAGCATAAGTCAGGAAATAACATTGTAATACTTTTGAGATAATTCTTTTGATTACCAAGTCCTTATTTTACTTAAATCTATGACCTTTTAAAAAAAGAAGAAAATTTGAGTAAAATAAAAATTTACAGAAGAAAATTTTAGTGAAATATAAACTTATAATTTGAAGGAAAGATATTTGAAAGAGCAGTGACATTTTATGCTCTGCACCATTTAAATGATGCTACTGATTTAGTCTTGTATGTCAATTAAATGATCAATTTTCTTTAGTATAAAAGCAGAAACATTTCTTCAGATCTGTATTTTAGGTTAAGAAATTTGAAGCATGAATCCTTCCACTCTCTACTTATATATATAAAATAGAAATCAATTTTAATTAAGCTCTTGTCTACATAATTGCCTTAAGATAAAAAAATTAGCAGGAGCTTTGAGTTGTTGGCTATCGAATGTAAATTATGTAAAGTGGAGGACTTTGCTTTTTAAGTTAGATATTTTATAATGCTACATAATTTGGAATTAATGAAGACCAAAAGTTATTTAAATTATACCTTGGGTAAATTGGCCTGCTCTGTGAGCATTAAAAATAGTTAATAAGTTAGAAATCAGCTTAAAGTGAAAAGTTAGAGAAGCATATTTGCTGTAAGGAAATGCTGACTCCTGCTGTAATCTGATGGCTCTTGTATGAGAACAATAAACTAAAATGTTTAGATGTCTAAATTTACAATGTAAAATCTAGTGAAACTATTTTAGCATTTACAGCAAAAATATACAGCTGCTTTAATAATAAGATAGTTGGACTTCAGGTTTATCGACTTAACATGTTTCTTTTAATAACATTTTAGTAGTCGAGTTACTATTCTACATACTTCAGAGCTTAATTTCTTCTTCCGTTTCCAACAAAAATGTACATGCCTTGAGTCACCAGAGACATATACTATTGGGACTATAAATTATAACATTTTTTCCAAGTGATGTGTCAGAATATATCCAGCTTTTCAGAGAACAAAATGGTAAATGCAACCAAGATATGGCAAATGAAGAGTCTAGTGGCACTGTGGTAGTTAGGATTGGAGAGAGAGGAATTTTCACGAACGTACTGTACAGCGATTTTTTATTTACTTTGATTGGAAGTAGCATCTGGAGCAGCAGGGTAGAGTTAGACCTCCAAAACTTACAGGCCGCACATGCTCAGTTGCTATCCTTGCACCTGCTACTGAAATTCAGTGTTTCACTAGTACGAGTTAGTTACTATACAGCGGCGTAAAGACCGGCATCCTTGTAGTTCTTGCAAGTACCACAGTGAAGAAAAATTTGTTCTTTTAAGCATTTTCCCTTTGCTTTCTCTATTATATTTAACCAGGGCCTGTGATGCATTGGATTTTTTTCTCTCTCTCTTGAATTAGAAAAGTTAATTCAAAGGAGTGGAAGAAATGGAATGGAGTGCTCCTTCCAAAACGCCAAGCACATCTGAACAGAAAAAATAATTGCTGAGCGAAATTAAGGTGCAAGCACATGCCTGCTGTAATTGGCGCGAACTTATTAGGAGCTCTACTAGGGCAACCTGTCCCTGTCTTGGGGGTCGGGATAATGTGAATACTTAGGGGAGAAGCGTGATTAGCGGTGGTGTGGTTCATTCAGCAAACATTTCTTAGCATTTGATGCTACTGCACCGAGCGTCACATATGATTTTACACGTTTATCCTCGCAGGCAACTGACAGGTCTCTCTAATCTCCATCTGAAAACCTTCGCTCAGCTTGAACTTTGGCTCATAAAGGTCATTTTTGAACCACTTGGGACAAAGAGCCACATCCATGCAATCCCTCAGAGTCGATAGACGCGATAATAGCTTTAGGCACATTTTCTTAAGATCCGAGGGGATAGACAATTTCAATAAATGTAAAACTATGCCCCGGACAATCTGCACAATGTCTTTGGAAATCTCATAGGAATAAATCTTCTCTTTTCCTTCAGGCAAGAACCTCCTTGCCCATAAAGACGCAAGGACATTATTAAGGGTAGGAGATAACTACATATGTCAAAATAAGAGACAAAAATAAAGAGAAAATAAAAAGAAACAGCTTTGCACGGACATTCCATTTATTAGGCTGAAAACTTCAAACATGAAAGCATATTTATACATTTCATTTGTCATCTTCCTTTTGCAACTAGTTTTAAAACATTTTCTGAATTAAACGTTATCACATCGACCAAATAAAAATGAGAAAAATAGTAATGTAAATATATCATAGGACTATGGAGTTATTTAAACATAATACATTTTCCTTTTTAACTCTTACTTTCAAGCTTATCTTGAGAAAAGAAAAAAAAAAGAAAACCGTACAGGTTAGATATGTCAGGATAATTAACAAGCAAGCTCTACAGCAGCAGATGTCTCAGATAAGAAAGAACGGGAATTCCCTCCCCCTGAAGTACCATCAAAGGGTAAAATGTGAATATTTAACTGGAAAAAGTGGAAGCTATATAGTTCTATGTTTAAATATCTAAATAAATAATAAAGGTAAATATAATCATGATACCATCTATAGGGCAGTTAAGTTAGTACATGATAGTATTAGTAATTTTTGACTGTTGCACATCTTAGCATTATCTTTGATACTTTTCCTTTCCTTGGTATATTACAGTTCATGATACAAAGGGATGCCTCTTGAAAGTAAAGTATGCCCTCCAGCAAAATATTTTACTCCTTTTGTCTTGAGAATTCTGCTGGAAGGAAAGAAAAGGGGAAAAAGACTCTAGAAAAACTTCAAATTCAGCTAAAAAGTAGTCATAAATAATCTTTCATTAAAATGCTCAATACAGTAAAATGACTCCGAATTTTATTTTTTTATTTGAACATCATACCTTACTTAGTATTTTAATTTCGTGTTTTTTACCTTTTTCTTTTGTTTTCAACAATACTATGAACATTATTTATCACAAATCCCAACATCCAAACACATTATATTAGGAAGGATTTTCTTGCTTACTTTTTTGTTGTTGAATGTTTTTGTGTGTGTGTGTGTGTGTAAGAGGACACTTCAGTGTGTATGCCTTTGGAGGTCCAAGGATGACATCAGGATCATCCTGGATTGCTCTCCCTCCTTATTACTTTGCTTTGGGGTTTCCCAGGCACTGCTTTCCAGATCCTTGCCATATCCAAATGGCATTTATTTTGTTTTGTTTTGTTTTGTTATTTTCTTATGAAGCAAAGGTTTTAACCCTTGATCCCTCTCTCCAGCCCTCTTATTTACAGGTCTCTTTAACACAGCTGATGCTAATGATAGTCTGTCATTGTACTCTGCCCTAAGCAGGAAGTGACATAGACCAATCCAAACAACACTTGCTCAATTCTGTAAAACTCCTGAGAAATAAGGAAGTCTTCTGCAGACAGGGAAAGTTCAAGAGAAGATATTTTTAAATAGAACATATTTTTAAATAGAAAGTGTGTCAGTTCCTCAGGCAAAGACCTTGAGGCTGAGAAAGACTATCAGAGTAATAATATGTCTTTCTCCAAGGCTTCATGCCACCTTCACTGAGATAAACAGTGCAATGATAAAAGTTTTCTGGACATGTTTGACTAAAATTAATTCAAAATTGAGCACATAATGCACTCAAAGTGCTTCTGACAGCATTTTCCCATGTTGTATCACACAGCCTCACTTTAATCTTGGTCCACAGCACACACTGTGTGCCTGTCACACCACAAGAGAAAACGGCCTGAAGCACCTCTGCCCACATGTGAGACAAATGGATGTTAAGAATTGCATGTTCACATTGCACACACAAAGATTTTTGCTGTCATGGAAACATAATGGCATAATTCTTGAAAAGAAGAACTTTTAATATTTTCTTGCAATTATCCCTCAATAAACATCCAACAAGTGCACTTTTTATTGTATCATACTGAACACTTGATTTTAAAATCTTATCTTTGCATTGAGTTTCATAAAATCCATGATGAATCCATCGATGAATTTTGGGTTCACATTAGGTCAGAATCTCTAACATTTTCTTTTATCTTTTTCTTCTTTTTTATTCAATTGTGTGTGTGTGTGTGTGTGTGTAGAACATGGGCGAATTCGGGAACCACCATGGACCACTTCCACCTCCTCCTTATTTACTCTGCCCCGGGATTCACAGGCTCCGCCTTACCAGGACCAGAAACACAGGCCGCCCCTGCTTCCACCCAGCATCTATATGTGAGGTCTAAGATTCGAACTCAGGACCTTCTGCCTGCAAGGCAGAGGCTTAACCCCTGAGCCACCTCTCCAGCCCCCAGAATCTCCAACATTTTCTAAAGTCATCCAAAACAGGCTATTTTGTACTAGGGTATTATATATTTATGCATTGGTGCTTATAAAATCAAAATATTGATTAAAGAATCAATACATCCAATACCATTCAGGGACAGACATTGAGCCTTGATCTAATTATTAATGTGAAAAATGATAAATGTGTCTGTCTCATTAATAACTAAATTTGCTTTCATTATAATAAATAATAAGTTATATGTAAACTAAATTATTTTAAAATAAATTTCTGTATGATTTATTATCAGTACGTTTAGTTTTTTTATTAATACATTTTTTATTATTATTTCAGCTCATACAAACTTAATAGGTACACCAGTTCTCTCCCTCCCTCCTCCCCCCCCCCACCCCCTGCTCTCCCTCCCCACTCCCCTCCCTTCCCATCCCCCAATGCCTCCTGCTCCCATTCCCAGAGAGTCCTGTCTTGTGCATGCCTGATTTTCCTCTGGGCCCTCCTCTCCGATGACGTACAAGGACCCAGTGGCCTTTCCCTGAACCCTTTCCCGTGTTCCCCTTAGGTAATGTTTAGTTTTTATACCTGTTTTATATACCTATATGCCTGTAGTCACATAAATGTTTTTCAGCCAAAAGTGCTTTCAAGTGGAAAGAGTTTGAGAAACTTTCATGCAGAAGAGTAGTCCATCAATGGTGCTGTCTGCTGAAATCACCAGACATCTTAGTCCTTTACAAAGAACAGGAAATTATCTTGTTAGATTTCTGGAGGTAGGGAGTCACAACACCAACAAGAGTTGTAAAGATCTCTGCTCTAATTAAATTAGAATTTCTAGGAGTGAGGGTCAGACACCAGTAGCAAAGAACTCCTTCAATAGGAGGTCACTACATTTTAGAGACATTAACCTAAGACATTTATACAGCACAAATAGACATGAAGGTTATATAGATCACAAAAGTAAAGAACTTGTATGGTATTAATTCTAAACCTGGCAGCCCAACTGATGTAATGATAACCACAAAAGCTTTATAAAAAAGCAAATGGATTGACATGGAATTTATTAGTATAACCTCTAGGTTTGGATGTGCATGAGACTTGACTTATGGTAGGAATTGGGATAAAAAGCAGGCTGATGTGAATATAATAGAATTTTCCTGAAAATTCACTTTGGGTGGACATCTCTTCTTTGATAGGTAAGAATTTTTCTGGGAGTTCATGTAATTGCAATTTCTTGAATTCATTTCTTGATGGACATCTCTACTTTCTTAGGTACGAATCTTCCTGAATCTAAACGACACTTCGAGTCTTGATTTGCTGCTGCTTGACTTAGAATCCGTAGTTTCAGGCAGAATACCCGTTGATCTCGGCAGGTCTGCATTTTAAAAATCAACCTATCTGCTTGTGAGTTTGAACCTGTACACTTTTATTTTCATTTTTGTTTAAAGTTTGCAACTTATCTTACTTTGGTGAGATACACACTGTAACTGTCTCACTTGCTATAAGATTCTAGGCTTTGAGCAAATGACTGCTGTTTGTTTTCAGCCTAATGCTAAAATCTAAAGGAAACCAGTTTTAAACTCTATCAATTACATATACTTTATGCAAAAATGTCTTGTGGTAATTTTGATAACACTCTGCTGTTATGATTTACAAATTACTTTTAATTCTAGCTATACACTTAACTGGTTCATAAAGCAAAAAAATTATTATTGACTTAGTCTAGATTTGTATACCAAACCTATTACACATTTATTAATAAATATTTATAGAGAATTTTTCTTGTAATTTTTTATTATTTCTCAAATTAATTTCAAATAAAGTACTCAAAATCCACCTAAAATGTTTTAAAATTGCATCATTATAATAATTATGCTTTATAAATACATAAAAAATTATTGAATTATTGAATATATATTTGGGAGGTGGCTTTCTTTATATGCCAATTTTACGTCAATATTTCTTATGTAATCAATGCAGTGTTCCGGTAGAAGGAAAGTCTCAGAATGGTAAAGGATTACTTTTATATTTTTTAATTTTTTATTTATTATTTATTCAATTGTGGATATATGCGTGTGTGCGCGTGTATGTATGTATGTGTGTGCATGTGTGTGTAGAACCACGAAAAATTTGGGAACCACCATGGAGCACCTCCCCCTCCTCCTTGTTTACTCTGCCCCGGGATTCACAGGCTCTGCCTTACCAGGACCAGAAACGCAGGCTGCCCCCACTTCCACCTGGTGTCTATACATGGGGTCTAGGATCCGAACTCAGGACCTTCTGCCTGCAAGGCAGAGGCTTAACCCCTGAGCCACCACTCCAGCCCCAAGGATTACTTTTGTGACTATATTCTAGCAAAACCACTTGATAAACATAGCATCTGCTTGTTTCTTTGAGACATGATCATATTTGACAAATTTGCATTGGTTTCCATTTTACCTATTGAAATTGTACTCTCAAAATGTACCAAAGTATTCCACTATTTGCACAAATAGAACCTAGAAAATTCTACAAGAGGTAAGGTATTTTTTCATACATGATCAATGTTTTTCAAGGAACTGGTTAAGAGGATAAACAGTGACAATACAGCTTATATTTAAATATATTTGCAAATATTTAATTAAAAGAAAAATGTCAATAAAATAATTCTATACTGTCAAAAAGGGAATGAACTGAAATATTTTGAAATGCTTCTCAGCATATGGTTTCATGAAGGAAATATAGTATGCAATTTGACTGTTGTTATTGGGTAATAAATAGTTCAGATGCCTAAAATTTGTCTTTGACTAAAGAATCATAATAATCATATAAACTTTTATTATTAAGATAAAATATAGAGTATTTTCACTTGAAATCTTTAGTTTAGCAAAGAAAAAGGCAACAAACATATTCTGATAAATTATGTACAAAAAAGGAGGGAAGCCAAATCAGGGTCAGAAGAAATATGTGCAAAAAACAGAGGCCTTCCTATATGTCCAGAATGAATGAAGTGAAAAAGCCCTAAGAGAAACAATTCCATTTACTATAGCCCCTAAAACAATGAAATACCTTGGTATAAACCTAACCAAGGAGGTAAAAGACCTTTACAATGAAAACTTTAAAGCCCTAAAGAAAGAAATAGCAGAAGACACCAGAAGGTGGAAAAACCTCCCTTGTTCCTGGATTGGCAGAATCAACATCGTAAAAATGACCATCCTACTAAAGGCAATATACAGATTCAATGCTATACCAATCAAAATCCCAAAGCAGTTCTTTAAAGAAGTTGACCAAACAATCTCAAAGTTCATATGGAGGCACAAAAGACCCAGGATAGCAAAGGCAATCCTGAGTAACAAAAACACTGCTGGAGGTATTACCATACCAAACCTTAGTCTATACTACAAATCCATAGTTATAAAAACTGCCTGGTACTGGCTCCAAAATAGACACACAAATCAATGGATAAGGGTTGAAGACCCAGATATAAGCTCACAAAAATACAGCCATTTGGTCTTTGACAAAGGGGCCCAAAGAATCCAGTGGAAAAAGAACAGCATCTTCAACAAATGGTGCTGGCAAAACTGGATCTCCACATGCAGAAGATTAAAGCTGGACCCGTACTTGTCACCATGTACAAGACTTAATTCCAAATGGATCAAGGACCTTGATTTAAGGCCAGAGACTTTTTTATTTTTATTAATACATTTTATTATTATTTCAGCTCATACAAACTTATTAGATACACCAGTTCCCTCCCTCCTCCTCCCCCCGAACCCCATCCTCCCCCTCTTCTCCCTTCCAATCCCCCAGTGCCCCCCCCCAATTCCCAGAGAGTCCTTTATTGTGTACGCTTGACTCTCCACTGGGTCCTCCTCTCCGATGACATATAAGGACCCAGTGGCATTTCCATAAGCCCTTTCTCTTGTTCCCCTTAAGCATAGGAGCACTACTATGGCTGTCAATCCCTTGCCTCCAGGGATCTCGGTGCCCTTAACAGATGCTAGACTTTATGAGGGCAACAGTGCGCTGGACATTGTGCAGGGCATGCAAAGTCCCATTATGATTGCTTTGGCCCCAACTATTGTTGAGAATCTTGCAAATCGTTGTTCCTCCTATCCTTTTGCTCTTACAATCTTACCGCCCCCTCTTCCCCAAATGTCCCTGAGCTCCAGGATGGGGAGAGATTAGGCTGGCCTAGTTCTATGTGATTGATATAGTCTCTGAAGTTCTGGATTGTGGTTTGTTGATTTTCTTTTGCAGTTTTGCTGCTCCTGCAATGCCCTTCACTCCATCCTCCTGGGCACTGTATGTCACCCTCTGGCTAGAGACAAAAAGCTGTTAAACTGGAGTCTTGTTATAATAGCACATTCAAGGGTAGATGTAATAAAAGTAGGAAACCTCAGTGAGGGAGGGGTCCATCACCCATTTGCAAAATGATTACTTTTTATCTGCTAGACTATATGCCCTCCCCTTCTGGTGAGATCAGGAAAGAACGTCTGAGAACTTAACCAGATTTCTCATTACTTACTTGCAGACATTGATGGAGGCCTATTTTCTCTGCTGTAACATGGTCCCCTCTCTCCTTGTTTCTGGTGTGGCCCTCCTACCCCATCTCTCTTGTTCATAATCCTTGCAATTACTGTGCTACATAGGTTTACTTTTGAGTGTCTCAATGTGGGCTGGGTGAGTTTGGTACTAGGAGCCACCTATTAGGGAGTACATATGGCACTTAATTTTCTGGGTTTGGGATACTTCACTTAATATAATTGTTTCTAATGACATCCATTTCCCGGCAAATTCCAGTAATTCATCATTTTTGATGGCTGAGTAGTACTCCATTGTATAGATGTACCACTGTTTCCTTATCTACTCATCAACTGTTGGACATTTGGGTTGATTCCATGACTTTGCTATTGTAAACAGTGCTGCTATGAACATGGTCATGCTTGTGCTATCGAGGTGAACCTCTGCTGTATGGGGGGTTATTCCCAAAAGTGGAGTAACAGGGTCATATGGCATTTCAATCTTTAATTTCTTTAAGAATCTCCAGACGGCTCGCCAGAGTGGCTGTATGAGCCTGCATTCCCACCAGCAATGTAGGAGAGTTCCCCTCTCTCCACATCCTCTCCAGCATTTGTTGTTGTTTGTATTGTGGATTTTTGCCATCCTGACTGGGGTGAGATGATATCTCAGGGAGGTTTTGATTTGCATTTCCCTGATGGCGAAGGAAGTGGAGCATTTTTTCAGATATTTGTTAGACATTTTAATTTCATCCCTGGTAAAGTTTCTTTTAAGTTCTAGGGCCCATTTTTTAATTGGGCCATTGTTTTCCTTGGAGTTTAGTTTTCTAAGTTCTTTGTGCACTCTGGACAGTAGAGCTCTGTCAGATATGTGGTTAGTGAAGATTTTCTCCCATTCTGTGGGTTGCCTTTGAGCTCATGTTACAATCTCTTTATCTGAACAGAAGCTCTTTAATTTCACAAGATCCCAACTGTTGAGAGTTGGTAGCAGTGACTGTGCCATTGGATGTCTGTTTATGAAATGTTGGCCTAGCCCAATCAGCTCGAGGGCGATCCCTATCCTTTCAACAATGGTTTTTATAGTCTCTGGCCTTATATCAAGGTCCTTGATCCATTTGGAATTAAGTCTTGTACATGGTGACAAGTATGGGTCCAGCTTTAATCTTCTGCATGTGGAGATCCAGTTTTGCCAGCACCATTTGTTGAAAATGCTGTTCTTTTTCCACTGGATTCTTTGGGCCCCTTTGTCAAAGACCAAATGGCTGTAATTTTGTGGGCTTATATCTGGGTCTTCAATCCTTATCCATTGATCTGTGTGTCTATTTTGGAGCCAGTACCAGGCTGTCTTTATAACTATGGATTTGTAGTATAGACTTAGGTTTAGTATGGTAATACCTCCAGCAGTGTTTTTGTTACTCAGGATTGTCTTTGCTATCCTGGGTCTTTTGTGCCTCCATATGAACTTTGAGATTGTTTGGTCAACTTCTTTAAAGAACTGCTTTGGGATTTTGATTGGTATAGCATTGAATCTGTATATTGCCTTTAGTAGGATGGTCATTTTTACGATGTTGATTCTGCCAATCCAGGAACAAGGGAGGTTTTTCCACCTTCTGGTGTCTTCTGCTATTTCTTTCTTTAGGGCTTTAAAGTTTTCATTGTAAAGGTCTTTTACCTCCTTGGTTAGGTTTATACCAAGGTATTTCATTGTTTTAGGGGCTATAGTAAATGGGATTGTTTCTCTCAAGGCTTTTTCACTTCTTTCATTTTGGGCATGTAGGAAGGCCTCTGATTTTTGGACATTTATTTTGTATCCTGCCACCCTCCTGAACTTCTCAATTAGTTCCAGAAGCTTCCTGGTGGAGTTTTTGGGATCACTCAGGTATATGATCATGTCATCTGCAAATAGGGATAGCTTGACTTCTTCCTTGCCGATTTGAATCCCTCTTATATCCCTTTCTTGCCTTATGGCTTCAGCTAAGACTTCAAGTACAATATTGAATAGAAGTGGTGAGAGTGGACAGCCTTGTCTAGTACCTGATCAAAGTGGGAATGCTTCCAATTGTTCCCCATTGAGTATAATCCTTGCTGTGGGCTTGTTGTATACAGCTTTTATTATATTGATAAAGGTTCCTTCCATTCCTACTGTCTCCAGCTTTTTGATCATAAAAGGCTGTTGGATCTTGTCAAAGGCTTTTTCTGCATCTATCGAGAGTATCATGTGGTCTTGGACTTTGGACTGGTTTACATGACGAATTACATTTATTGATTTGCGTATGTTGAACCAACCTTGTGTGCCGGGGATGAAGCCTACTTGGTCCCCATGAATGATCTTTTTAATATGTTTTTGAATCCGATTTGCTAAAACTTTGTTGAGAATCTTTGCGTCTGTGTTCATCAGAGAGATTGGCCTATAGTTTTCTTTTTTAAGTGAATCTTTATTAGGTTTTGGGATTAAAACGATATTAGCTTCATAGAAGGAATTTGGTAGTGTTCCTTCCTTTGCTATTTTATGGAACAGTTTAAGGAGTATTGGTGTTATTAACTCCTTAAATGTCTGGTAGAACTCTGTACTGAATCCATCTGGTCCAGGACATTTTTTTGGTGGGAAGATTTGAGATTACTTCTTCAATTTCCTTATATGTTATAGGACTATTTAAATAATTCACAACTTCCTGATTCAATTTAGGTAAGTTGTGTTTACTTAGAAATTCATCCATCTCTTTTGTGTTGTCAAACTTCACAGAGTATAAGTTTTTGAAATATGATGTAATAATTCTCTGGATTTCTTGGGTATCACTAGTGATAACTCCATGTTCATTTCTGATTTTGTTAATTTGGGTTTTCTCTCTCCTGCTTTTGGTTAATTTAGCTAGGGGTGTATCAATCTTATTGAGTTTTTCAAAGAACCAGCTTTTTGACCAGTTTATTTTTTCTATCGTTTTCTTAATCTCGATTTCAGATATTTCTCCCCTTATTTTGCTAATCTCCTCTCTTCTACTACTTTTGGGATCAGATTGCTCTAGTTTCTCTAAAGCTTTAAGCTGCATTGTTAAGTTGTTTATTTCTGATGTTTCCATTTTTTTGATGTAGGCATTAAGAGCTATGAACTTACCTCTTAGAACAGCTTTCATTGTGTCCCAAAGATTTTGGTTAGTTGTATTTTCATTATCATTCACTTTCAGGAAATCTGAATTTCCTTTTTAATTTCTTCCGAGCAGAAATATTTTTTAAAAAACTATTTCTTTCTATAATTCCCTCTACATGTTACATGATTTTATTAATTGAAATGTTATTAACCATAAAATTTTAAGAAGCGAGTGAGAAAGACAGAGAGAAAGAAGAGATATTCTTCAGCTCTTTAGATTATGATTCAAAAGAGATGCATGTGCTCTATTGTATTTATATATTTAGTAATTATTAGTGTCTAGCACATGAAAATCCCCCAAAGTACTTAATGAGTAAGCTTGCCATGAATAGTTTTTTTGTTTGTTTGTTTGTTTTGCCTTTGGTTGCTTGAAATGTTTCTTCTCTATCTGTAATTAAAACAAAGGGTCTATTTTTTCTCAAGGGAAAATGTGCCTATTATTATCATATATACAATAACTTAATTATTACTATGACATCTAAAGAAATTTATTCATCCTTCTATGTGCAAGACTGTACAAGAGCAGACATCTTTGCTTTTATTTCGATTTTCACATTTCATCCTCACTCTACCATTTGTTTGCTTCACAGGTCCTGGGGAATGGAATGGGTCTTTCTTTCAGAGGCAGTGACTGTCTTCACAGTTGAGGTGAACACAGGAGAAAATAATTGATCTAGAAAACTTAGTTAGAAGTCTTTCAAGTAGTGAACATGGATAAATGGCTGATCTTCACTATTGCTATTATCACCGTGGAGTGGTTTTTTTTTTATCACTTTTTAAGCATGGATGATTTAAAATAAATGCGCTAGATTAAAATGAACCTAACTATACTTAAAGTAACATGACTTCACAGTGATGCTTTATTTTTAGAATCATTTGAGGAAAGTGAGGAGGGAAAGGTGGTCTGGAGACCTTGCTGTCACAAAGGATGAGAATCCAGACCAGACACCCACAGTGGGTGAGCTGGCGGTACAGAAAGAGTTTCTGGATTTGTGGGACTCTGATTTTGTAAACAGATGTCCTCATCATGGAAGTTATCGTAGTCTCCACTTAACCAGATGGGATACCAGGCTCCCTGCTGTGTTCTGAACTGGCAGGGCTCATTAAGTTGGCTTTAAATTGGGTATTAAGGGAGGATCTTTTGCTTAGCCCAAATAATCTCAACATGTACAATGGAGAGAAGAGGGAGTTGAACAAGCAAAGATAAAATATAAGTGATAAGTAATATTAACACGCTGGACTTAATTGTCTATAAGTAACTACAAAGTAAATGGGAAATTAAAAAGATTAACTGGAAATGTTTCTAAATGATAGGGAACATGACCTAATGTTTGTGGCCAGTACAGGAAGTAGCATTTTCTGACTTGAAAAGTCGCAACTGAAATGTGATTTATAGAGAAGAGTAAAGCAAATTAAACCTAAGGATGAGGCACATTACATACACAAGGTAGACAAAGTGGTAAGTACAAGCAGGTTATACGTGTTGATTAAAGATGCTGAAGATGAAGATCAAAGGCAGCTGTTAATACTTACTTAAACACAAATATTTGGAATTTCAGACTCATTAAGACAGAAGATTAATATGGACTAAAATATCACATATGAGCAACATTTATGGGTATGGAATCATAGGATACACAATATCCTATCATAATACATGATACATAATATCAGCTCATAAGTTGGAGCAACAAGATATTAATAAAGTACAATGCTGGTCCCAATGAAGCCCATTTTGTTCTTGTAAATGATAAGGCCCTTCAGACACTGCGCTTCATTTGCTTATTTCAATTTAGCATCTTCAGTATAATAACATGTACCTATTCAAATAGTCTAAACGCCAATGAAGAAAATGCTGGATGAGTGGACAATAGTCCCATGCTATCTGATGATAAAGAATAAATTAACTTATCAATTTGCCTTTAATGCTTAAGGCATCTAAGAAACTTGGGCTGCAACAATGATTGTCTTTGAATCTGAAATATGAATAATAATTACCTTTATATATTATTTATGAGGATGAATTTCAAATCTACCTATGGAACTTTAACCAAATTATATTTCTTTTTTAAGCTTTATTTATTCATTTATTATTCGTGTGTGTGTGAGTGTGTGTGTGTGTGTGTGTGTGTGTGTGTGTGTGTGTCAGAGAACACTGTATGCCCCTGTGTAGGAACAAGGGTGAATTGAGGAATTATCCTGGATCGCTTCTACCTGCTTTATGCTTTTCTCTGGGATTTACTAGGCTCTGCCCACTAGGGCCCTAAGTGCAGGCCTCTGCAATTTCTGCCTGTCGTTTTTATGTGGGATCTGGGATCCAAACTCAGTCCCTTTTGCTTGTGAGGCAGAGTTTTAACTCTTGAGCCATCTCTCCATCCCCAGATAATTTATATTTCTAGAACTCATTTCTTCATCTGCACAGTGAAAACAATATTATTCACTTGGGTTTTGTTTTTGCTAGAGTTGATAATACTTTTATAGCTTTATTTAATAGAGTGTGTAGAGGGTAATTGGAATTAAATAAATAATACATAACTATTTTATGGTTAAAATTACCCAAACAAATTAAGCCAAATATTTTTCTGAAAATGTAATATTAGGACAAGTAAAACAGTGATGCCTATGTAGATGTTATTAAACATTTCAAATATTCACTCATTAGTGAAGAAATGTTTGAAGAAAAGGAGTGATGCTACTATGTCCATTAAATAAGGAAAGGAACAAAAATCAAGAGGTTGAATCATTTTCCTCTAATGAAGGCAAATTGATTTCCCAAAGCATTTGTAAGTTTCTAAAGCGCTACATTTGTGAACTTCTCTGCTTTTGTGCATGTAAAGAAATTTAAAATGTTTATATAGGTTTGGAGCCAAGGAATCATAACTGCATAACTGGTAAATATGTTTTTTCAATATTTCAAAATATGACTTGTGAACAAATAAATATGAAATAAAAGCTTTAAATATTTTGTTACTTTCCCCCAAGATGAGAATCTTATTTATAACAGTTGTGGTCTTATGCACCTGAAACAACTTCTTACTTTAAATGTAGGAGAATATATTCTACATATACAATGGCAGGAGACAGTTCACAGAGAAAGTATGCCCCATTCATTTTTCTCACCATTTTCTCCATGTTCAATCTACAGCACGCTTGTTTTGTAAGAAAGTAAAGGAAAATTTGTTATTGAAGAGGAAAATAACAGAATTCTATTGAACATAAAGGTTGTGGTTTCTCAATGGACTGGTGTTTGGCCTATTTTGTTAGAAATATTGGCATGAATGATTCATCTGGACACCATCATGATTTGCATATGCAATTTCCACACAGACATGCATTTGAGTACTTGATTCCAAGTAGTGTAGATGTTTTGGAAGAGCTTTTGGGAAGAAGGTACTGATTGAAGAAAGTAAGTCATTAGTGTCTTGGCCTGAAGATCTTTCAGTCACGTCCTGCTTCCTGCCTTTTCTGTGCTTCTTGATTTATGGAGGTATGACAGCACAGCTTCAAGCTCCCACAATCACAGAGAGGGGTCAATGCTCCTTTCCTACCATAACGAACTGTTCTCTATAATGTCAAGCCAAATAAATCCCTCCTCCTTTAAGTCACCTCTTATCTGTTATTGGGTCACAGTTAAAAGAAATTAGTATATATACTTAAAGAATAATTTGAGATTATTTAATGAAAGCACCCAAAAATTCAAACTGTTGTGACAGTTAAATAAATAAAAATCAAGAACAGCCTCCATTCAAGAAATGGACTTGCACTAAAATCAAGCAATGGGGATTTCAGAAAGTGCCTTTGATACTACGTGCAGTGCGACATATTGCAGTGTAAGGGAATTAACATGAAAACATACACTCTGAAGAATAGTGTGATGGTGCCAAAGTTTTAGAGCTATCCACTGGCAGAATGACAATCAGTGTGAATCATGGTCTGTTTGGTCCAAAGACCATTTGGAATTATTCCCTATTCAATTACTTATCATTGTTACTACATTCATCAGATTTTACTCTTCACTGAATATTGACTAGATAGAAGACATCAGCAAAGTAGGACCACCAAATATAAAGGCATTCACTAATCCTTGAGATAATTACATACCCTGACTCCATTAGGAATGGTTTATCAGGAAATTAATAAATGTGTCAGATAATTATAAACATATTGAAAATAAGAATTATATTCATAAAACTAGAGAGTTGTTCTGTTTTTCTACTACTTTATAGGTGTTGCATAGAGTTACTTGAAATGCATCTCTATTATCCTCCTAAAGGGAATTACAAATCTAACTCAGAAGTTTAATGTGGGATTCAAATAGGGCACCATCTGTTCTCCTGTTCACACACACAAAAAAAAAAAAAAGTGAAAAAGATTTATAAGCAAGAAAAGCATGGAGTTAGATTGTTACCTGAAAGGTGTCTCTTAAGCTAGCATTTTTCTCTGGATCCATAGAATTTTTTTTTCAAGAGAAAGCTTTCTTCTCCCAAATGATGGTTTCAAAGGACTTAGCTAACATTTCCAAATTTAACTTTTACATCTACTCAGTACACACCAATTTCAAAAGTTTAAAGTCCTGTGAGAAGCTTCTGGTAGTTGGCATTTGTCCTTGTATCATATGATTCAGATTCTGAATTCTCTTTTATAGTATTTATTGTGATCTTGTCACCATATTTAGAGTGCCCTTCTTCCTGTTCTTCAGGAATTCATTACTTATTTCTTTTTTTATTAAAAATTTAATTATACATTTTAAAATTTTTTTACCAGTTCCCTCCCTCTCCCCTCCTTTCCCCGAACCCCCTCCCCCCTTCCCCATCCCCCAGTGCCTCCCCCTCAATTCCCAGAGAGTCCTTTATTGTGTACGCCTAACTCTCCACTGGGTCCTCCTCTCCGATGACATATAAGGACCCAGTGGCATTTCCATAAGCCCTTTCTCTTGTTCCCCTTAAGAATAAGATCACTACTATGGCTGTCAATCCCTTGCCTCCAGGGGTCTCGGTGCCCTTAACAGATGCTAGACTTTATGAGGGCAACAGTGCGCTGGACATTGCGCAGGGCATGCAAAGTCCCATTATGATTGCTTTGGCCCCAACTATTGTTGAGAATCTTGCAAATCGTTGTTCCTCCTATCCTTTTGCTCTTACAATCTTACCGCCCCCTCTTCCCCAAATGTCCCTGAGCTCCAGGATGGGGAGAGATTAGGCTGGCCTAGTTCTATGTGATTGATATAGTCTCTGAAGTGCTGGATTGTGGTTTGTTGATGGACCCCTCCCTCACTGAGGTTTCCTACTCTTATTACATCTACCCTTGAATGTGCTATTATAACAAGACTCCAGTTTAACAGCTTTTTGTCTCTGGCCAGGGGGTGACATACAGTGCTCAGAAGAAAATCATTACTTATTTCTTATGCTTCCCATATATTCAAAACCTTAAGCAAATCTCCTATAGAACAATATTCATAACAATTTTAACTTTATTATTTAAATTTTTTCTTAGTCTCTTCTGCCTTCCTTGAGTAGTGATGGAAAAACATTGCAGAAGTGGGGCTAGAAAGAAGGCCCAGGGCTTAAGCCTCTGCTCACAAGCAGAAAGTTCTGACTTTAGATCCACGTAAAAATGCAAGGTGGAAATGTGCTCTCTGATACCCACATGTAAAAAAAAAAAAAAAAAAGATGTTGGGTGGAAATGGGGGTGGCCTATACTTCAGGCCCTGGGTGGAGCCTGGGAAACCAGAACAGCACAAATCCTAGATATAAGCAATCCAGGATGATTCTGGAAGTCACTCCTTGAGTCTTCATGAGCATACACTGTGCCTTTTGATACACATAGACACGCACGCAGACACACACATGCAGACATACACATACACACACAATAAAAATAAATAAATAAAAATTAGAAAAAAATTACAGAAGTATTTTGTATATTGGTTTTTAAAATATTGTTGCATTCTTAGACACTGGTATTAAATGGTTTTGTGTTTTTATGATTAGACAAGAGCAGAAGAACCAGAAGGAACACCAGGAATCACAGAAGCAGACAGTCAGGAGAGTGTGAAGGAGTGGGATGGATTGATGAAGAGAGGGGAAGGGAAGGAGAGAGGGAAGTGAGGAGGGAGATTAAGAGGAAAGAGAAGGGGGATGGAGGGAACAGGGATTATTATTTATTGTGCTTGTAATACTAGGGAAAAAGTTTTAAGGATGGAGGGAGTGGGATGGATTTAAGAAGGGAGGGGAGAAGGAGAGAAGAGGGAAAGAATAAGTACTCAATATGCTTATAAAACTAGGAAACTTATTTTTTTGAAAAAGAACAAGAAAGTTTTTTTGACAATAATAAGTAAAGCAGCACAGAACCACTCTAAACATGCAAGATTTATCCACCAGATGATTGTATTCTAGCCACAGTACAAATCATTAGCTGGACATTTAGAATTTTGAAGAAGTAAAAATTTTAAAAACATTAGTGTTTTTGGAAAGCACATTGGATCAATTATTTGTACTCTGTGATTATAAGATATTATTCTGTTGCTTCATGATAACTCAGAGCTTCAGAACTGTGGTGTATGGATGGATTATCAATATCTGGGCTTATAAAGATGAAAAAAATTAATAACTTGTTCAGCTCACTTAACTAGTAAGTACAGAGTCAAAAATGAACTCAGATTTGTCCACAGCCAGAATTTTTTCTATTATGTTACAGCTTTCTCATTGAACGGTGCTCATAATCTGCTGCTCTAGGAAGCAAGACACCATTGATATTATGATTGCAAGCAGATAACAAAATGATGCATGCATATGTAGGTAGACACAAAACAAGACTCTGGGACAAAATTTGTGTCTGATGCAAGGTTAGCAGACTTGCCCTCCCATTCCAACAACTACCTATGAAGCTTTATTCTGGTTATCTCATTAATTTCTCAGTAAAATTCACGTACAATTTATAGAATTGCCTATGTCAAATCTCATTTATAATGCATGGTAGTATTTTACTCTGTGTGTGTGTGTGTGTGTGTGTGTGAGAGAGAGAGAGAGAGAGAGAGAGAGAGATAAATGAATTTATCACAAAAATGAATAAATGTGTTGGTAATGATATGCCAACCTTCTTACTTTGTTTCTCTTTTAGTATAGAGGTTGCCTATGATTTAGAAATATACATATGGTTAACTGACTGAATTGTTCACTATTTCTGATTACATAAAATTGATGTCAACCAAGAAAAAAATGGAGCCAGTTTCTTTTTATCAAAGAGTAGTCCAGGGGCTGGAGAGATGACTCAGAGATTAAGATTCTCCCTCACAAGTAGAAGAACCTGAGTTTGGATCCTGGGTCCCACATAAAAATGCCAGGCAGAAATGACAGTGGCCAATACTTTCAAGTCAAAAATGTGGAGCCTGGGAAATCTCAGATCAATCTAAATAGGAGGTAGGAGCAATCCAGGATGATTTCTAAAGTCACCCTTGGGCCTCTGTAAACATATACAGTGCTCTCTTCTACACACACACACACACACACATACACACACACACCACGGAAATAAAAAAAAGCAGTCCAGTTTTTAGTTCATGTCCCCCATGAGCCAACTGATTTAAATAGTATTTACATTCAATAATTTGTGGTGATATTACTGAGGTGAAAATTTGCATCAGTCATCTTATAAATATTTCTTATTTATAGGTTCTCCAAATTAACGCTTTCAACATCTCCCAAAGTAACAAAGTTATTCTTGTATATAAGGAAACTGAAAGTTATAGAGGTACCCCAAGTCACGCACAGTTATACAATATGATTCTAGCCCAAAGAGTCTCATTACAAGCATTTACTCTATTTCTTACAAGCTTAACATTCAGGGCCTAATCTTCTCCACTGGAAAATAGAAAAGAAAATATATTGTTTTAAAGATAAACAATACAATTTTCTGTGATATTTAATTATATGAAATATTTATCAGGATTGTCATTAATATCATCAGGGAACCAATGTTATCTGCATTTTGTTAAATGTCAATTTCATTACCCACTATTGTGAGATCAGAGAATGCCAACCTGAGCACAGGCTGGAATGGAACCCAGACAAAGCATGTAGATGGTTGCATAAATCTTATCTTGAAAAGAGGAATAGGCAGCTATTTGTAACTCTTTAAAACACATTCTAATTTTTAAGTCAGCAGTTTAGGTTTAATGCAATTTACTAAAGCTTCCAGTTTGGTTCAGAATCAACTTCAAGCATTGAATAACCCAGAGCTTTTGTTCTACAGAACTCATTCACAAATTGCCTCCGTTCCACACCCTAATTAATCAGTGTTCATGAGGGACCAGGAGGTTGTTTGCTTTTCAGCTTCTTCAGATACACTAATAGCATAGCAGGAGAATTCTGACATAACATGGACTAGTTTTCATATCTGAGGCACTTTCCCATGGATTCTTACATAATTATCTAGAAAATGTGAACCATTGTTTCTATTGGAATTGTATCCCATGCTGACAGGAACTCCCAAGATAACCAAAACCTGCACATTACCAGACCTTCTGAGCATAATATTATTCCAGTATGTTAAATTGAACATATCATTATATTTAGAAATCCCTACCATAGTCCTTGACCTTTATAATCCAGAGAAAAGAGTAAGCATTTCTTCGTCACAATTAAATCAGATTTGAAAACATGGAATAGAGCATTTCTTATTGACTGAAATAAAAACAGTGTATGATTTTCCAATTTAGTGGAAGAGTTTAACAGGGTATTGGGAACCAGTAAGGTTTAGCTAACAATCAGGCCTAAAAAGGAGAATTACTGGATTTCCTTATGTGTTATCATTAGCCCCGTAAAATTGACTTATTGAGCTGAGCCTCCAATCAAAATTTTATAACCCCACTCTCAGCACATTGCACACTAGGGCTTTTACTCAAAGGTGGACTCATTCATTACCTAGAATTGTGAGGGACTGACTGTCAACTGTAGATATGAGGCTTTTGTTCCTTCTGCTTGCAAGTAATTTTGATTGCAACAAGTACCCTGGCTCAAAAATAACCACTATTGCTAAGAAATTGTTTTAGTACGGAACATCTTTGGGACTTACAGTAAAATAAAAACGAGCTGATGATGTTCATGCTGTAGAATGCTTTGATTTCTGGTCTTGGAAAACAATTCTGTGCATCCAATGCTAAATTATTTACATAATTAAAGATCAAACCAATCAGTTACTCCCTCGTAAGGCTAAAGGTCACGCCTAGCATAAGCAAGTGCCTCCTATGCTGTTCTGCTGTTAATACCTGTTCACTCTAGGCCTGCCGCCCTATTCCCAGGGCTGATTGCCCTCTGTCCTGTGGCTTCAAGTAATGTAAATTGTATCTTGTCCCTGGGTAATGGAGATCAGTGTTGTCTTGTCTGTCCACTGCCTGCCGATGCCCTCTCTGTGCTGCGATAATGGTTTTGGTGGGCAATCAAGAAGGAGGCCTTCTTGACTCATCTCTCATAATAGATTGTCCTCCTCAGGCAAAATTGAATAACCCCCGACATGGCCTGGAGGCAAGCAATGAGAATTCAATAAGTCTGCAGGGTCAATGTCCTGTCATTTTTGGCAAGCAAGTAATTATTCTGCACTAACATTCAGTAATAGGAGCAGGAAACCGCTGTGGACACCTTCATCCCCACACCCAGAAAAGTTACCTTAGCAGGATTTTCCCTCTAATCAGCAATAATTCCTCTTCCTCTTCTGATGTGATTTCATCCACTTGGTCATGTGAGTTGCATGTGTGGTTTTTCTAGATGCCTATTCCCTTTTTTTTTTTTTTTTTCTTTTTTAAATCCCGTGGTGTCTCTGGGAAAGTTTAACAACTTCACTGCCTGGTGTTTAATATTTTCCATTTTTATGGGTTGCAGTTGTGCTGTCTATTTGCTTTTTACTGATTTGTGAAAGATTTATTATAAACCAAATACAGCTGTTCTCCCCTTTCATAGAGTCAAACTATTTTGGCAAACTCTCTTTCCACTAGGAAAAAGACATTCAAGACCCTCTCTCTTAGCAGCTTGCCTACCATAAGCATTTGTTCTGCTCGGCATGCAGGGTGGGGGTCAAAATGTTTGGGGGCTAACTTAAGGAAAAGAGAATGCATGTGTTTCAAAAATAAACAGGCAGCTGAGAGCAGAGAAAGATTTTGTTTTGTTTTGTTTTTGATTTGATTCAATGTCTTTCTGCATAAAGCCCAAGAAGACAAAACTACAATATCTGAAAAATATTGTGTAACATCCTTAAAGTATGAAGTGCTGTGCTTTTGCTGAATTATCAACCACACGTTTAACTATGTAACCTTTACCTGAAAAGTATACAATGATTAACTTTTCAATGCTTTAAGCTGTTGTTGCTTTCTGTACTCTCACTATATATGCACAGGGAGAGAAGTTCTAGCTCAGTACATGTGGACATTGTTTATTTAATTAATTAGTTCATATGTTACTTTCTGATCTTTGACTTATTACATTTATTTAACAAAGATTTGAGTCATTTATCTTTTAAGGTAGCCAATGCTAATACTGCTTTCGTTCTTTCTAATATGGTTGTATATTAAAAACCACACCTATCTTTTTTAACTGTAAAGAAAGTCAATAAGAGAAAACAAAAGTAGTTACTAAGCCCTGTTTGAGTTTGTTTTCTTTTCATTTTTCAATGTGTGGAAACTATTGCTTTATTCATCGAAAGGAACCTTTATCTTCTCCCTCTGGAGGCCCGTGTACAGCGAGTAATGAAGAGGCTCCTGTGAGCGCAGAATAAGCACTTTCCATGACTGATTGGCGATTGATTATTGCTGGATGCCTCCCCATGGTCACTCATCACTGTGCCTTTTTGACAACCAAGCTCTGTTTCTGACATGAAAAAAGGCATTTTGATCTGCATCAATTTGGCTTGTTAACAGTGACAAAACTCAAACTAATAATGGTCATGTCCAGTTGTCGATGCTGATTTGGATCATGGATGTAGAAAAGGCTCATGATAATAATAGCAACAAGCACGATGTAATATTCAGTGTTATTTACTTGGGATGGTATCATATCAGGACATTTAATATTCATGACTAATCACTGGAAGTCTGTTTTATTCCTTATGCACAGGCTTTTAGGCTTTTGTTCACTCTGTAGTGGGCTTTACAATATTTCATCTTATCAGCACTCCTTTCAGCAAGGTTTTACAAAGTCTTCTTTAGGATTTCTGCCTATTTTTCACATGATTGTAATCAAGCACTGCATTCTGAGATATTAGAACGAAGTAATAGATTAATCTATAAAAATAATTCTGCTTTGGATATCTAAATATTTCCTAGACATAAGCATAGCAGAAATAATATATGGCAAGGATTATATTAAGGGAGGGCATACTTTGGAGAATCTCTGTTTATGCTCTTTAATTTTTCAGTAGCTTTAAATTTAAAGAATAAAATACATATTCTCTCCTCTTCTTTCCTTCAAATTTTAAGATTAAGTTACATTTTAAAATAGCATACTCCAAATATTTATCATAATATTTATGATGAAATAAATCATTTATAATTAAAAAACACTGATGCATTTAACATTGCTATTTTTTATTTTTACTGACAAATTAAGTTTAAGACAATGAAATTCATTTTCCAGATTGAATTCTGTTTCAAACTTAAACATGAAGTATTTGCATTCTCATCTTATCTTTCTTCTGCAAGATCATTAAGATATCCATTTACTCTCACACCACAGTGCTTGTTAAATCAACCAGAGAGCAGTTTCAATTGTGATTCCTCATGTACTCCTTCAAAATGACTGTTAGACCTTCGCTAGTACTCTGTATTAAGTCAGAATGAAGTTATTTGCTGAGAACTATAGTATGTCACCTTGTGTTTCCATCTTTTAATGTCTGCTCCTCTTTCCCACTACATTAAAAAAAATCTTCATTCAAATTATGGGGAATGTTGCACTTATTAAGATATAGTCTATCTTTAGCTTGTCATTTTGAAAGGATATTCACAAATTATATTAACACAAAGTGCTCTGTAGAAAGCTCTTTTTAGCAAATTACTTGGCTGATTTACCATTGCTTATGAGATATGAAAGGTTACAAACAAAACAAATGATTTTACATCATCTACCAGTTAGACACTGTGTGAAGGTAGATTTTTGGCTCTTTCCTTAGCATAGCATGATGGTCCTGTACTATTGATATTGGTGAGTTCCCACTGTTCAAGACTTAGCCCTTAGGCTGAGGGCTGGAAAAATTCTTCTCTCTTTGATGGATTCCTGTCTAATTGTTTTTTGGTCATTTCTCTAAGATAACACCCATGGTATTTCTTATACTATACCCTAGGTATTGTTGCTTCTGGCCACCAGCCTGAAGCCCTGTGTTGTCTTCCTGTTCCAGCCCAAACCTGCACCTTAGGCTCCATTGACTCTGCTAACATCAAGTGAGAAGCAAAGGAGATAGATGTGCAGGAAAGGACACTAGAGATTACCGGTCTGAGAAAGAAAGTAAGTTACAGGTTAATGGAACTCAGATGTATCATCTTACTCTGTCTCAAAATATGCTCCAATGAGCATGCAGCTAGTAGACAATAGATAATGACAGCATGCCTTTCCTTCCCTTGAACTTTTGTTTGTTTGCTTTAGGTTTTATTTGATTTCTGTTCGTACCATTTCACACATTCTCCAACTTTTGCATTATGATTTCAAAGTGTGTAAAGAGTTTTAATGATAAACATCATTACAATGGCAATGAAAAAACCCCTTTAGGAGACCCATATAGAAAAACAGGTCATATTGTATTTCATTAAATAACAGAGAAGATGAGAACTCAACATATAGAATCAGATTTTCTGGGATCAAATCTGGCTTTGTCACTTATTTTTTTCTATGAAGCACATATAATATATATGCATATCTATTTTCTCATGTGTAAAATGGGGATACTAGCAGAAATCATCTTATAAAACTGTTGTGAGGAATAAATAAGCCGGAAGCATTCTCTTTTATGAATTGCTGTTCATGTGTATGTAAGTTGATACATTACAATGGACTTTCTCAAATACTTCCTCATAAAATGCACAAATCTGTTATTGCATTTTAGTATATGTATATCTGGTGGGTATGTGGTACATATATGTGTGTGTGTGTGTGTGTGTGTGTGTGTGTGTGTGTGTGTGTTTGAATGTGTGGAATGTACATGTGCACTAGTGCACATTGAATGCATGTCTAGACATGAGTAAGGAGATCCAAAGTTAATTTCCAGTGTCCTTTCTTGATAATTTACTATCGTACATTTTAAGGCAGAGACTTCTTGATGAACTTTGAATTTTCCTTTCCTGTGAGTTTGGTGAGTAAGCTTGTTCCAGAATTCTTTGTCTCTACCTGCCATGCTCTAAGATTACAGGGAGGCAAACACACCCACCTGTGTTTTTATGTTGGTTCCAATGATCCAGGGTAACTGTCTTAGTGGCTGAAACATCTCCCTCTCCCTGCATCTATTCATTAGGTGAATAAACCAAGAAAGTAAGTAAGTGACTTTACCCAAGGGACATGATGAAAAAATCTTGCAAGATTTGATCAAGATTTACTTTTAAGACTCCTTAAGCATTTTTACAACTTTGGCAGTTGTCTATATTTGGGGAAGCACATCATTAGGTACAATAGTGTGGCAGTTATTTTTCTTTTGTTGCTGTGAGAAAATATTCTGAATTAAGCAAATTTGGAGGAAAAGGAGGATCTATTAGCTCCTCGTTCCATAGGGGATATGGTTATTACGGCAGGAATCACACAGCAGAAGGCAAGGCTGGCGGCAGAAGCAGGAGGTTGGTTCAGGTCCTCATAGTCACCACGAGGCAGAGAAAGCAAGAGGGCAAAAAGAAGGAATAAGAGGTACAAGAAGTATGAGAATAGGTATAAGAGGAAAGAGACAAATATATTACAGCATCATGGTATACCACCTTAAAATACCATTACATTAAAAGCACATAGTACACACCCAGTCCTGACTAGGGGAAGATTACATGGAAGATCTACACAAATGAGTTGAGAATTTGATTCTTAGTTTAAAGGTCATTGTGGTTGTTGGTATCGAGTATGACTAGACACAAAGAGAAAAGGGTAGAGGTTATTGTAATAGTGTGGACAAGACTTGTAGTGATAGTTTGTTGAAAATAGAATTCTCCAACTGTTGATGCAGTTCAGTAGCACAGCATTTACTTAGCATATGCAGAGTTCTGGGTTAAATCTCCCGCATTGCAAAAACAATAGAATTTTCTTTCCTACATTACTGAGGCTTCATTGTGCTTGTGGGTGAAGCAGATACAATTCAGGATATAAATAGGTAAGTATATTATTATATATGTAGACTTTAAAATGAACCGTAAAACAGATTTTCTAAAAGAAAGAAAAGAGAATGAAATTCCCAAAGAAATGAGGAAAGGAAGATGTATCTCCTCAACAAATGTTACTTCCTTTTAACACCTAAACTTTGTGATCATGCTGTAAAGTCACCATGGCTCTTCACCTCAGCAATTATTAAGGTTCATAGCTAGCACAAACTCTCTGATAATGTTTGGGTCGTGGAAGAAGCAACTTTGGAAAACAATGATTCACCACATCTAAAACCATTGAGATGACTCACTCTGAAATAGGACAGCCAAAAATAGAGGCTCGCAGAGCAACAAGCTGCCAGGTATTCCAAAAGGACAAAAAAAAAAAAAAAAAAAAAAAAAAAACAGATACGTCAAAAGAATTCATTTATGTACAGTCCTGATTGGAGTAAAGGCCAGCTGATAGTCTCCTTTGTCTTCAAAGCAGTAGATTAATGAGCTAGAGGTAGAGCTAGAGCTAGAGAAAAAAAAAAACGATTACATATCAATATAGTATTTTGAGGTTTAGCGTGTATGTGAAGGGGCTGGAATAAGGCACTTAAGTAGAGTCCCAAGGGTGACATAGGATCCTAGATTGCTCTACCACCTTATTGCTTTGCTTTCCCTGTCTCTACCTTCCAGGGTTGGAATTGTAGCTTCTGCCATTTCTGCTGTTTTTACATAGGGGATCTGGAATCAGAACTCAGGTCCTTTCATTTGGAAGGCAAAAGCTTTAATCCCTCAGCCATTTTCCCAGTCCTGTATTGTGATATTTAGCAGGATATTTTCTCTTGTTGGTGGAACAAGAAAAAAAAAAAAACTTCTACTGAAGATCCCAAAATTTTTATTGCTATTTTCAATGTTGCACATTGTATATTGTGCTGTACTTGTTAACGCAGGTGTATGCACATGCACCAATGCATATAGAGGACAGGGGTCAACAGGTCCTATTTACTCATTCTTTACCTTTTTTTTTTTTGAGGTGATCTCTTGTTGAATCTACTTTGAAAATCATCTTTTGGCTTGGTTTGCTGGCCAATGAGCTTCAAGGATTTACCTGTCTCCTATCCCCAATACTAAAGTTATAGGAGTGTGCAACAAAACCCAGCTTTTTAAAGCTTATTACTATTATTATTATTATTGTGTATATGTGTGTGTGTCTTTTTCTGTATCTCTGGAAAAGATCATGAGTTAAATTATAATTGTAATCCTTCTTCATGAAGCATGCCAAATTTTCCCAAGCAGCTATCTGTAGATGGCTACTAGATTTTAAAACAATCGCAATGAGGGTATTTTAATGATGATATTATCCTGCTAGTTAATGCTGACACTTTTAGATTTTGAAAAGTGCAATAGTTTTATAATTTCTTTCCTCTTAAGACTTCTCAACAAGAAGCTAACTTCTGCCAATGAACTGCACGTGGAAGAAAGTAAGGGAAGGATAATTATGAGAGCAATATGACAGACCACTGTGAAGGGCTCTATTCCCTCTTGTACTTTTCTTGTAATTATATACTGACCTCTGAGATTGGTGGCTGGTTACTTATGGGATAATATGATTAAAGTATACGTAACAAGTATGCTAAATTATTTTTAACGCAATTCTAGTGCTGAAAATCTGTGTAATTGCTAATTCCATTTCCTTCTAGAGACATCTGAGACAATGTCTCTTGGGTCCCAGACTCTAAAACTAGACACTGATTTTATCAACACAGAGACCAATTGAATATGTCTGCTTTTGCTTTCCCAATGTCTGCTTTATTTAGATAAAGAAATCTCTAACTATTTTAAGAAAATAGAAAGGAAATATATACATCTTTGAAGAGACAATTTGTGACATGTACATAATTCCAGTTCTCTTAGGGAAGGGATTTGAGTTTGATTTTGTTTGGTGCATTTACCTTGTTATTTATGATGGTTTGTATTTTGCTGGAGATGATCTCATAATAGTACTTCCGATGGGTTAAAATGTGGCTATGATCCACTGACATGACAGGATTTCAACTGCTAATTGGGATCAGGACAACAGCCTGGAAGAGGCTGTCGATGATGGTAGCTGAGACTTCAAGGGGGCAGTGTTAGCACAGAGTTTTCTTTCTTTCTTATGTCTCCACCATCAGAATAACCACCACCATGATCCCTAATTTCTCTGCCTCCAACATTACGTGCTAGTATCAAGTTAAATTCTTAGTTTTGGCCTTTACAAGCACTTTCAAAGTTTGCCATATGAAGGTGAACTATATATTTGTATACCTGAAGACATTATTAACAGTAACAGATCAGGGAAGTAACTTTTCTATTGATGACACATATGTCATCGATCCTTCTGCTACCATAACTTGCTGCCAGTTTAAGTTGAATACTTAAGATAGCTTCTTTTCCATGCACTTCCAGTATGCCTTGAAAGAGCCATGTAGTATTTATGAAACTTAATACTTTATTTCTCTAATCCCTTAATAACCCATTCCTATTGTGTCCACTTAAGATAATAATTCCTATTTTCTCTGTAATTGCTTGGTCAGGTAACAATGATTATCTCAGGAGGATCTTTGAGAAGGAAACAGGTCTTTTATCATAACTTTCAGCCAGTTTGTCTTAGAAGTAAAATTATGCATTAGCTTCAAATGAAGGGTCAAAAGTCCACAGTTTAGGCAGAGTAAAGATTTGTTTTTGCACTCATTCTCAAATATTTAAAGAGGAGTATGTAGTTTAACAAAGTATTGGAAACAGATTGGGTTGGTTTCTGTGTATAGTGATGTTCATAAGTCTTTCGATGTTCGCAAATTTCTTCAGTTATCCACTTCCCAGTTTTCTCATCTGAGGATGTGAAAAATACCATCATTCACGCTGGAGTGTTGCATGCCTACATGAAAGACTATACAAAGTGCTGACTTAGCACATAATGCTTGTCTCTCCCAGATCACACTGAGGAAGCTCTGAGAACATCCTCTTTATGTCGCCTCTGTCTTTACTCTTTAGGGTAGGCAACTCACAGAGTAGATGGATGGCATCTATTTACAAAGAGAGCCGATGATTTTGAGGGAGAGGAAATTGCTGTGTTGACTGAGTTTAGAATATTTCAACCCCAAAACACCAACTGCATTATCAGGTTCTAATGTTTATCAGAAATTACTTGGAGAACTAGAAATGTCTGCTGGAAGCTTGTGATTGCTGCTGTTGTCCCATAAGGTCAAAAGCTAAGAATTTCCATGGATTCAACTTCATAGAAAAAAGTTAAGATTGTTATATGGGCCCTTGATGTGATATCTCACACACTGAGAAGATTCCCAATATTCTCCCTTGGAGGTAGAAACGAACCACTGGTAAAAAGCCATAGTATTTTATGAATAGCACATTGTCTTCATATGAACATTACAATCTTTGCATGTGAATCCTTCATGCTGTTTGTGTGGTGTTCTGGTCACGCGTGGCTTGGCTTGCACTTGGGAGTCATTTCTTCATTTATTCAACCATCACGCAATTATTGAGCATCTACTTGACATTGCACAAGGACAGAGAATAATGGCAAGAGAGCCACCAGAGCCTCTTACTTCATATAGGGCACAATATATGGACAGTAATAGACAGATCACACAATAGATTAAAATGTTGCAAAGCACAGGAAAAGTGAACCATTGGATCTCATCACATGGTCAACTTTATTTCTATCCAGTTAGTGGGGTAGATTGATATTTAATGATTAATATGTCAATAATTCCTCTCTGACCACATAAAAATAGTCAATGTAACATTCTGTTGATTTTTTACTGTAACATTTCTAACATAAAATAATCAGTGACAAGTCTTAATGGAAATGACAGTGACCCCAGACTGCTAGTGAAACAGACCTTTAAAACTATGGTTTGGAGCAAGAGCCCAATGGATTTGGCTATGCAAACACTTAGCAGGATTGAAGGAACTACATCAAATAGACTCTGAGGTCAGCCAAGCCGCTGAAGACCTCACCAAGTCAGCACAGGGTCAGCTGTGCGGATTTGCATTTTCAATATTCTTGGTGTGCCTTCTCTTGCCACCTTTACTTCTCCAGTATTGGTCTGTGTCAGTCTGTATGTCTCTGTCTTTTACTCACACACATCCCTTTAAGATAATGTTTGTGTCATCCAAGGGTTATATATGCCACAGTCAACTGCTAATATCTTTTTTCCTAAGTGCCTGTATCATATTTTAATAGTGATACAAGTCACACAAAGCAAGGATTCTGATTTATGTACCTGCTACTGAAAAACTGAGAGACAAAAAAGAAACAATAGTAATTTGAAGTTCTAAGATCAATGTTTCTAACACATGCTAAGTTTTTGTCTGAGCTGAAAACTGAAGCAATGCTGTTGTTCTAAAGACAGGGAGTGACAAGTACATTCTCTTTCCTTTTCCATTTGGTTGTGAGTTCGATCTGTTCCCAAATGCAGCCACAAATGTAGGGCCAGCTTAAATCCAGGATAAGACTGGGAAAGAGACATCCGATTTCACTGAATGGCTCAAAAGCACATAATTTATGATCCTCCCCACCTTGTGTCATGAGTCCTTCTTTAGATAATATACTCTAGGAAATAAGTGTATATGGTAAGAAAGGGGATGCTTTTCTCTTCCACATAAAGATTAAGAGGTCATGTCCTGAGATATGGCAGTTCTGGTTTGCTAGAGGATATATGAATTTTTTATTTTTAATCTTTTAATTCTTTTGGTGTGTATATGTATGTATTGTGCATGTGGGTGTGATTGCACCTGTACGTACACATAGAGACTATAGAGACCAGGCAAGGGTGTTGTGTGTCCAGTCTATCACTCGATGCCTTATTCCCCTAAGATAGAGCTTTTCATTGATCTGGGAGCTGGGATGGTGATCAGCAACCTGCAGTGATCTTGCCTACTCCGACCATCAGTGCTGGAGTTAGAGGTATGTGCAGCCATGCTTAACTTTTCATTTAAGTCTTGGAGATCAAACATTGCATACCAGACAGCTCCCCATCTTATAATTTATAATTTTAGCTCTAGTGTGTGCACTCATTTACCACTCCAAATAAAGAAGCAAATTTTAGAGTATGGTAGTAAACACATACACACACACATACATGCGCACACACACCCCTGCAAAGAAGTGGTGATCATATTAGCTGCAATGTTATCTATCTATCTAAAATATAATTAATGGAATGACTATCATAGTGCCAAGTGTAACACGAGATAATGGGAACAGAGCAGTGAATAAGACAGACTGACCTTCAGGTACAACTATTATCAGTAGAACAAAAGATCAATATGAGTACAAAGGCAGAAAGATAGATTAGATACATACACAGAAAGAAAGAAAGAAAGAAAGAAAGAAAGAAAGAAAGAAAGAAAGAAAGAAAGAAAGAAAGAAAGAAAGAAAGAAAGAGAAAGAAAGAAAGGAAGAAGGAAGGAAGGAAGGAAGGAAGGAAGGAAGGAAGGAAGGAAGGAAGGAAGGAAGGAAGGAAGAGATATAGGTGACAGATAAGTGGTAGATAATAGATCATCAGATAGATGGATGATAGACAGATGGATGATAGAAAGACACATGATGATATATAGATGACAGATAATACCTAGATTCCAAGTCTTACTGCACAAAAATATCTTATAAGAAAGCACTCCTTTCATGAACTGATAGAAGTATATCTACAAAATACTACTAAGAAGCATCATGAGTAGGAATGCTATGAGCAATGCCATTTTTTAAAAGTTTGAAAAATATCGTGCTTTAAACTTTCACACATGCAGAATGACTTTCATTGTTTTCTCCTAATTCCTTATAAACAGGCATTGGGTCCATTTGATGAGCACTGGCCCTGACTGTGCAATTATATGGTCTCCACGCCATTGTCTCTGTATTATTATCATTGGATGAGTTGACTTGGACTCATTTCTGATTGCTCTGGGAAATGGACCTTTGATCCTGGGTACACCATCCATACTCACTCCATTCCAAGCAATACCTTTTATCGGGCTGATTCTTCGCTAGTAATGCCTCTTCTCTAGCCATCCTACGTTGGCATTGAAGTCCACTGCAGAACCTGCTTCTGCCAACATAGGTCCCCAGACGGGTCTGGTGGTGACTACAGTGATCATATTTCCAGGCCATGAGTATGTTACACATGGCTCCTTTTCTTTCTAATTATACAAGCTATGAATTGCTATTTAGTTTTCCCAGAGTGTTTCCCTTGCTTCCTCTTGGTTGCATAAGCCCTGATAGGCAGTCAATCCTTGAATGGGTAAGTGATCCAATCAATCAATCCAGCTGCATCCTGAGTACTCTCTCATGGGGATAGCTCATATGTTGTTAACTTACTTTGTCAATTAAATTGGTGGAATAACTATTGGTGTGGGAGGGGATTTCCTCACCAATCACTGTACACCAGCTTATGCTTCTAGATTCAGGGTTAATAAGAAGGCCTGAAATGGTGTGTTTCAGAAAGCAGCCCTTGTCATGGGCCCAGAGGACAGTGGGCCACAAATTCCAAGATAATATGTGAGGGTCTGGGAAGAGTCAGGTTAGGCTGTCCTCTAAGGACATGAAAATTCATGGTATGCTGAAATAAGTAACTATCAAACATAACACATAAACAGAATTCTGATAGCCCATCAGTTTTACTATATACATTTTATTGAAAATTATAACCACTTGTTACAGCAGATTCTAAAATAACGAAGAATTTTTCATGATCAATTTAGTGATTAAAAGGTTTGGGATAAAGGTTGGGATTCAGATGATTTGGATGAATTTTAATAAAGAAAAGGAGCAGTTGTGGCTTTTCAAAGGACAGACAGCTGGCTCCTCTTTCCTCCTGTCTTCTGCCTAGCCTTTGCTATATCCTTGTGTTTCTTCCAGATCCAGCACTAACCCACAGGCTGAACTGAATCAATGTAACTAGCAAAGTGTAAAATGCTTGGCCATTACAGTGGTGATCTTTGTCCTGCCATTGCTGACATCTAAATTTACCGATATTGATATAATAAGCCATTTTGTGTTTTCATTTGTATAAACCAAATGTGTGGCTTAGCTTATTGATTTTATAATCAAGATATAGTTTACTGAAGTGTTTATAAAATGAACTTGTAAACATATGTTCCTTTACTCATTCTTTAATCCAACAAGCACCTCTGATGTGGCCGGCCTTCTCCTGAGTTCTCTAAAAGGAAGTTTAATTTTGATAAACAATGTGAAATGATACATGAATGAAAATTGGCTAATTTGGCTCTTCATTCTAAAATTTAAAGGATTACACAGAAAAAGCAAAAAAGAAAAGTAAAAGTAAAAATACGATTATGGCTTTGTTTTGCTTTGTTAAATAAGAACAAAATATACCAGAGAAAACCGAGTGATAAAAGGATAGTGAGGGGTCAATATAGTTCAGTAATAAATCACTTTCTTATTGGTAGTTTCCTTTCAGGATGCTGTGACAAAACACAGTGTTGAAAACAATTAACAGAAAAGATTTTGCTTTTGGCTTCCATTTCAAATGTACAATCTATTATGGTTGGGAAGTCAGGATGACAGAAGCTCAAAGCAGGTGCACACAGCACTTCCATATTCAGGAAGCACAGAGCAAAGAATGCATGCTTCTGCTGAGCTAGCCTTCCCCTCTTGAAGCAGTCCAAGACCAGACTCAAGGAACGATGCTGCCTACACAGAGTACAGTCTTCCCATTGCAACTAACTTGAATAAGATCTTCAGCCACAGTCATGCCCCAAAGTTCTGCCTCCCATGTTTTATTCTGGACCTCATCAAGTTAGCAGATGAGACTTGCCATCACATCTATCATACTCCTAACCCTGGGTTTGACCTCTATCATAGGAAAGGAGAGAGAGAAGAGAGAGAGAGAGAGAGAGAGAGAGAGAGAGAGAGAGAGACCATGCATAACACACTTAAAGATGGACACACAAAAGGGCCTCATGTGTATGTTCAGTAATACGTGGTAATAGAACAATCTGGAAGGCCTGAAGAGAATGATTCCCGCCAAAGAGGATTCCAGTCCCTGTCCACAGGCTTTGTAGGAGCTATGACCATTGTGAACAGAACAAAAGCGCTTGTGATCTCATCCACATATCTCTGAAGCCCACACTCATGCCAGAACACGTTGCTGCTTAAGCGATGTTTAAACAGCACAGGTCCATTCAGTGCTTCGAGTTCTTTTAGCTTGCTCATAAAATGCAAATGAAACTTGTAGAAGAATTATTGCTACCATTTCTCTTTTAAAGAAGAGACCATAGAACTTTTGAGCTACTAAATAATTATAATTAAATATCTCTCCATTCTGCTATCCTGAAAGATGTGCTATAATTGCTGATAAACAGATGGCCCTTTCCATATAGCAAACCCTATAATCATTGGTCCTCTTCTGGTTTTCTCTTCTCCTCTCTCCCCTTCTCTTCCCCTCCTTTTCCTTCCATCCCCTCTGCCTTTTCTTCCCCTCTTCTCCCTTCTCCTTTCTTTCCCTTTCCCTCTTTCCTCTCCTTTCCATCCCTTTAATTTGTATATAACAATAACCAGTCTCATATTTCTAATTTAAAGAGAAATGCCTCCATTTGGTTTGCTGTTTCTATTTTGAGTCTTAAATATTTCCATGTGTTTAGAGGCATCGGAATCATGATTAAGAACATGTAACTTATTAACTGCAAGATTTAGAGCACATGACAACCATTACAGGCCTAAGTTTTACCACTGTAAAGTGAGGATTAGACTTATTTTATAGGTTTTTTTGTGATTTGATGGCTTAGTTGCTATACCTGGAATGAAGCTGGCACATGGGAAGGATTCAGAAGGCTTAACCACATTATAATAATTATTAGAGTGCTAATTCACAGACAAGCTTTTTAGCCATACAATCTGTACATTTCTATCTTCAATTTATTCTTTAACCGTCCTTGTCTTAATGTCACACTAAAATTCATCTTAATAAGCCCACCAATGGTTTTCTATTGAAAAAAATTTACTGGACATTTTAATATTCTTTTACTTGTGATCTGTTCAGTGTTGAAGTCAGTGACTAAGTCCTTTTGAAAAACTCCCCTATCACTTTGGCTTCTGTATTGAATCATTTTCTCTTCCTGATTCTCCAGTCATTTAGCAGATCCTCTCTTCTTATCTTTCCCCTAAGAACCTAGATGTCCTAAAGGCCCCATTTTTAAACCTATCCTTCTTATCCTTGTATATTCTGCCCATCATAATGCAGAACCATATATACTATATACTAAGAACCACCAAATTCTGGTGTGCAAAGCATGCAGGCCATAGTTTGCCAGGCATGTCTCCTCTTGCCATCTGAAATGCAGTAGATCCATAATTAATTGAAATAGTCTCTTTTCTTCCTTTTCCATTGTATTTCCCTGCCTGTTGAGCAACCAAGACAGAAAGCTAGATGTCACTATAGATATCTCACCCATCCACCATTAGCACTGAATTCTATGAACTACACTTTTAGATGTGCGTGGTTTAACAATTCCTTCCTTTATCCTAACTGCTTCCAGTTTCAACACTGTTGTATGCACACTCTGACTTTCTTATACTCTGAATTTTCAACAAATTTCTTAAATTCTTTTCATATTCCAGAAAAATTAAAACTACCCAGTCTAGTCCACAATGCCATTAGTTTTCCTCACCCCTCCTTCCACAATGCCTGGGACTTCTTCCCCCAGAATCTCTGTATTTCACTGGCTGAGAGGAGTACTTATATCCTCTCTGTTCCCAGCTAGAACTTTCTTTCTGTTTTTCAAACTATGATGGAGCATTTCCTTCTTGGGAATCTGCTGGAATCTTCCCAATGTGCTGCTCAGATGCACCTCATCTGTATACAATGGTGTCTAGTCTGTCCTGTCATCATAAAACCCAGCAATTGTTTTCCAACTGAAATACCCGCAGGCTTTCTCCACATAGACAGAATTCTGAAGCAAGGGGCCATCTTCAGAGCTGCATCAATCATCCAGCAATCTGACACATCATAGCACTCAGTCCTCACTGACAAGGATGACAAGTAACAGGTAAATTTTTTCTCTTTCCATTGCCATATACGAGAGTAAACCTTTGTTAAAAATGTTTTAGTATTACATTAAGATGCTTTCCAGCATTGGCCACAGTCATGTCTCTCTATTGCCATCATTCTATTATGATATCCTATATTTTTTACTTATATCCACTGAAATAATCTCTATTTACCAAATGAGGAGATCCATTAGCTATTTATAGCTTATTCTATAATACTTCATGGATGATTCTAAATAATGTAAAGCTTTATAAAAAACAGAAGGATACGTGATATATTACTAATTTTTCATATTTGCTTACTTTTCCCTTTCTATTTACTGGCACATTAATGTCATTTTCCAATCTAAGAGCATAGCACCTTATTTATAGGTGATAGCAACACCATAAATAGCTTGATCTATTGAAAACAATAAACTAAACATGTTACAGAAGAAACTGGTGCTTTTCATTGTGTTATCTCCTTCAAGATGACAGGCACTCTCAGGGGGGCAGAGAATTCTTAGTTGTATGAGTTTGTAACTAATAGGTGGTTTGATGTGACAGGAACTGGCTGTCTTGGGAAATTGAACTATCTTTATGCTCGATACCCTTTGTGTCTCATTCTTTGTAGGTTATTGGAAGCCTGTAGGGACCTCTTTTACAGTTTGCATTCACAGACAATATGAGATCAGCAAGAACTCTCTAGTTTTACTGTCATTATTGATTGGCTGCCATTCCATTGAGTAGCTAATTTGCTTGTTAGCAATTATTTTAAAACCTATTTATGTTTTTTGCATTACCCAGGCTACATATTCTTTCTTCATTCTTTCTCATTTACTGAAGAATTAAATCAAAACAGTACAATTTATATTAAAAGACTTTATGCTAAATGTTTCTTTTAGATTTGTTTTCATGAATAATTGTTTCAAATTATAAATATAAGCTGTGAGTTTGATATCTTTGACAAATGCCATAAAAGTCTATGCAAATTAAAAGAAAAATAGTGAACATAAGAAAATAACATTTGTTAAAGGTCTTTTGACCTATGAATTCATACACAAATTGTAAGAGGGGTGATGTATTAGGAATTCATGAACACTGTTTCTAAAGTTGGGATTTATTTAAGTCAAACACTCAATAAATGTGTGAGCTGATTGACTGATTCTCTTCTTATTCATGCCAATTGCTTAAGGAAATGTACCTTGCTGATTCTCTCAAAAAAAGTTTGCTTTTACCTTCAGTCGATATCTGACACATACATTCATACAAAATAACATCCTAGTGAGCTTCAGATGCACTTGTGTGTCTCTCAAAAAGCACAGGACAGGGAAACATGAAAGAGCAAGAACAATAAAATATGAATTTCTTTGAATACAACAAAGGAAATATGATGTATTCTGAATATGTTAATTTTAGAGTTGAGCTAAGAACACCAAAATATTTTAGTGCTAAGAAATGGAACTCCAGAATGCAAGCTCTTGAACTGATGCCAGTGCTGCCCCCTGGTGATGGGGTAGGGATAGGCAGCCAAACTTAGAGCTGAAGCAGGCTTGATTGCTATAAACAGATAAGGGAAGGAATTACCAAAGCAGGAGAAAATGCAAATGAAACACTTGCTTATAGTTTGTACTACAAGAGGCTACACAGACTTGACCTGGAGGGTAGCAAAATATCTGGCCAATATTCAGGAAAATGACTACAGTAGCAAGTAAAGTTCTTTCATGAGAATTTATACTTGTACTATTTTATACTGTGTATATGGTTCCAAATTCATAAATGAAACATTACACAAAAGCTATTTCCAGCAGATTAATAATGGGAGAATTATCTCATACAAATAGAGACATTATATGGAAAAACAGGTGTGTTTTCATAGAATCAGAGAAGTATGATGTAATCTTTGCGCAATGTTAAAAAAAGAAAACAACCTTTGGGCTGTGGAGATGACTCTGTGGATAAAGCCTTTGCTCTACAAATTTGAGTACTTGAGTTTGAACCCCAAGCACAAAAGATAAAGGTGAGTGCAGCAGCACAAGCATTTGTAATTCTAATGCTGTTGCAGGGAAATAGAAGCAAGACCAGATAGAATGAGAGAATCCCAGTGAACTAATGTGTCAGTGACATGGGGAACAACAAAGACAACCTGCATTGAACAACGTGGAAGGTGAGAATCAGTGATGGACACGGTGCTCAGATGTCCAAGCATGTACTACACCTCCCCTGCAGTCACACACATAGAGAGAGAGAAAGAGAGAGAGAATAAAAAAGAAAGCTTTTCCACATATATATTAATATTGTTTTTATTGTTTCATGGCTCCACCCAAACAACAAAGATAAAATATCTTTGATACATATTTCAGCATCTATCTATAAAATACGAGTAGTAAATCGAAGAACTATTTAGCATATTTAAAAAATTTAAAAAGTTGCAAGAATTGTTATAATTTTACACTTATAAATCAAAGAACTATATATGTATGTATAATGAGCATATATTTGTATATCTATGTTGAGTATATATTTGTGTATATATATATGATGAGTATATATACACATCTCTATATACATTGAGTACATATGTAATTTTCAGCTACAGGTACTCATGAGTTTCTCAGGTGGAGACCAAAAAGGCCCCTAAAAGGCTTGGGAATTTTTAATCATCATTTATGTGTTTGCACTACTTTAGTGACTTCATTTTTTAATTTAAATTCAAACTTTTAATTAGCATATGGAGTCAGACTGAACTATCATTCAGGAATGAGGAGAAAGAAGAATGTTTGCACTCTGAATTAGAGAAACTGTATCAGTCCTCGACCATTTCAGTGAATGCAATATCAGGGAGAACCCTACCATAAAGGAGGAGGCAGAAAAAGCATTTGTGAGTCATGAAAAGGGTATGCTATGACTTAATATGAACAGAAAAAGACATTGTTTATTGTAAACAACATGTATAGAAACTGGTATTGTGAATATGTGTGAAAAGTGGGTGTGTTGTGTACACAGTACTCTGAAGTCCTATGTGATTTGGAAAAGAATTATCACAGTGATTAAATTTCGGCTCGGCTGAGTAATATTTCCACATTAAAGATTTCTTAAGACTAAAAAAGAGGAGCAAATAAAAGGGCAAAAGACTTGATAAGTTGGATAGAATATGGGGATAGAAAATAAAAAGATTTGTGAAGAAATGAAAGAAACATTTTGATTAGAGCATGAAATCCGATTTTGGAATTTACTCCACATTTTTGAATAATAAAAATCATTCTGATGATTTAAGTGATGAAATTCACTTAAAAGTAATAAAGATTTAGGTATCCGAAGCAGAACTCTATTACATTTAACAAAAATTGTGGACATCATTGTCAATTTTATATAGAATTATATTAATTAAAACAATGTGATATTTTCACAGGATTTGGACAAAATCATAATGTTATAATTCATATATATATGTAAACATAGCACACTGAAGAGGCAATGTTAAAACTCTAAAGTAAATGGAATGTCAGCTAATCGCATAAGAAACAAAATTGCATACCTACTTCACATGCTAATTTTCTAGTTTCTCTTCTGTTGCTATGATACAATATTCCAGCCAACGCAGCCCAGAAGGGAAGGATTGATTCTGGCTTACAGTTACAGAGGGACAGAGTCCGTCGTAGTGGGGAGGACATGGCAGTCCACAAAGAAGACCCAGCCATAAGTGCAGGAAGGTGATGCACATTGCTGCAACTCAGCAAGCAGGAAACTGGAGAACAGGAAGTTGGTCCCAGTTCCCAGACCTCAGGGATGGTGCACACGGACTGACTCTGACACAGACTTCCAAGACTAGGAGAATAACCAAACAGATTTCCTAGATACCTCTTGCCCGTCAGCTGGAGAAGTCACTGCCTCAAAAAACATACTTCAAGGCTCGTGAGGGTCGTGAGTTGGACAGCCAGTCTCCTTTCGCAGGTGACATCTGCCTTACTAATGAAGCTTCTTTTCTACTCTCTCTTTTTTGGAACTGCTCTTTGGTCTTGTATTCACCTTGGCTTTTCCTCACTATGTCGCACTTCTGCTTCGCCACACTTTCCAGCTGGCCTCTCTCTCCCATTGTGAATTTCCAAGTTCTATGTCCATTTGGAATAGAATCTGCTTTTTATTATCCTTACTTGTTCTCCATTACTACATCACATAGGGGTAACTCTTATTCAGGCCATGTGTGTGTGTGTGTGTGTGTGTGTGTGTGTGTGTGTGTGTGTGCAGAAATAATTTCAGGAAAATTATTTTACTATTTATTGAGTTGCATCAACATGTTAATGTTAACTTAAAGCACCTAACTGACAAACCACTGCATCTCTGTGAAATGAAATAGATTCTAGATTGGAATAACTGAGGAAGGCAAACCCATTTTATTTATATATTTATTTATTTATTTATTCATGGATCTAGGTGTGTGTGTGTGTGTGTGTGTGTGTGTGTGTGTGTGTGTGTCAGAGGGCACTGTGCGTGTCTATAGAGGACCAAAGGTGACAACGGGAATCATCCTGGATTGCTCTACCTCCTTTTGGGGTTTTCTGTGATTTCCCAGTCTCTCTCCCTTCCAGAATTGGAAGTTCAGGCTGTCATTTCCTCTGGACTTTTTTTTATATTAAGATTGAGGATCTGAACTCTGGTTCTTCTGCTTGTGAGGCAAAGGCTTAACCCCTGAGCCATCTCTCCAATCCAACATGCTCATTTTAAACTTGGGCAGCATCTTTCTATGGACTAGGTATTGCTCAGGACTTGAGAACATGGAACCATATTAAACAGTGGGTTCCATTTGTGTCAGATTAAATGGGCAGAGGAACCTGACTGGAAATGCTGGGACTAGCCACCCTGAGCCCTTCACTTGGGTTTCTTATGGTCCTGGTTTCCACAAGACTTTAAGCACTGTGAAGACTGGTACTGAAGGAGTCAAGTCTGTGAAACCATCTTTCCATGTTTCTAAGAAAACAAATACAATGTAGTATAAACCTAATGTTGAAGCATTACAGGTCCCCCTTCTTACTTACATAGCTTTTTGCAATTATTCTTTTCCAACCCAAACAAGAAAAGGTACGCTCCTCATGCCTGCTGAGTTCTAATAAGGTCCATTGATAAGAGATATGAATCATTCAATGTAATAGCCTGCAAAGGCTACTTTAGTCACAGCTTCAGTAGGACTCCACATATGTCTCTATGTTATATATCCTTAATGGTGAAGGGCTCAGGGTGGCTGAGTCCCAGCATGGTGAGATGTGCTGAGCTGCACAACAGAGGTGGCCGCTTTCATCTCATGGCCTCACTTCTTCCGTTCTCCAGCTGTAGAAAAAGAACACAGGGAAACTACAATAAATGTTGTATTTGGAAGAATTGACACTAAAAATAACGAAGCACACATAGGATTGTCATTCTGTAATTATTACTGTGAGAGCCAGCGCTCCTTTTTTCTAATAAAGGCAGCTAGCTGATCACATTCCTGCTTGACTCATGTGTCTGCACTTGAGCAGAAGCTGCATCTTATATCAAACACGAATATTTTCCAGTATTATTTTTAAGTCATATCTCATTTATATTGCTGTTTCAGAACTGTAGAAGTTTGTTTTCAATATTTTAATCACTTGTAAAAACAACAAAATTTATTAAGAGTAAAGGTAATCTAGATGATGATCAAAATGGTGTGAATATGAATGCAACCCTCAAAACACTCAACGTTCTCTTGCAATAAAAATGCTAGTGTCCAAAAAGTCTCATTTTATAAAGACTCATCATTTTCAAGTCACAGCAAAAGAAGCATGTATAATTTACCAGCTGTGTTTACTACTATAGGGTATCAGGATAACTGATATTTGATACAACAAAATGACATTGCAGAATATAATATTAGAGTGATAGTACTGAAGTTAATTTTTAGAGAATATTAAACTTTTCATGTTAAATAGTAACATCTTAATTACTTATACAGATAATTGGTCCAATAACAAAAAAATAGAGAACAGAATCTGGAAATTTATTCCATTTAATGTTCAGAGATGATAAAAGGGCCAACTATTTCTCCCATTATTTTATACAGGCAAGTCTTTTTTTTTTTTTTTACAATGACATCCGATGGCAACTAAATGCTGGCATTTTATCAAGCTATTGCATGAAGAGGATGCTGAAGGTCATCACTATACAACACACTGCAACATAAGGACTCTTCCGTTTACCAGTTCTGGCACATTTCCAAAATTTTTCCAGTAGTCCAGTTTTATTTCCATCTAGCAGGCTGAGTGTCAAGGATCAGATATAAGCACACATACACATAAGTTGTAAGATAACAGTCAAAAGAAATGGCAGCTATAGTGAGGCCAGTGCTGGCCCAGCCACATCACCTGGCACAGGGCAAGAGAGCAGTGTTTGCCCCCTGCCCTCCTCTCATGTTCTTGCAAGTTCTGGTTGGGCCTGAAACGGAGCCTCAACCACCTAGAGGTTACTTTTAATAACTTATAATGCATAGTGTCTTTCCTTTGGCCTTTTGGGTAGTGATTGCAACTATGATGGACAATGCATATGCCTTTGGCTACCTCCTGACTGCATAGTTTATATGATTTCAAGGGAAATGAGATAAAATAATTTTCATAAAATTGGCATATTTGTTAAATCTATATTCAGTCTGTTTGTTGTTTACTACCTATTATCACTTGTAAATGCAAACATTAATTTTACTTAGTTTGAAGTTTACTCTAAATGAACTAAACTCTAGGCATTATTTTCCAGTAGCGTAATGTGCATTCTGTCTCTTATTCTGTCTGTCTGTCTCCCTCTCTCTCTCTCACACACACACACATGTGGTAGTGTGTGTATGTGTGTGTGTTTCTGTCTCTCATCTTTGGGAATATTACATTTCACTTTAACAGTAAAAGTTCTTCTTATACATGCATATCCAGTCATATATTTTCAAAATACAGTATAGGATGAGTCCTAAAAGTTGTATAACTATAGAATTAACACCAATTCATTCTTAGATACTCTTACACATTGAATTTTTACAGTAAAATTTCCAATATATTCATATAATATCACTCAGGTCTATTTCTTCTATAAAGTTGAAGCCTGATATGAATAGACAAAAGTATTTATTCCTGACCACTGAGAAAATATCAGCACAGAAATGCCAATTATATTCATTTACTCTAGATTCATGTCTTTCAGCTAAACACAAGATCCATTTAAGCCAGCTATTAAGAAAAATGACTGCTCATTTTCTGATATGTCTTGGTAATTCATTTGTGTGTGTGTGCCTAACAGCTGAAGTTGAGTGATGCAACTGAGGAAACAGAATAGTGAGTGACTTTGCAAGTACACGTTGTAGTGCTTTGTTTTTTGCAACATTATCAGTTGACGAAAGGTCTTCAAATACCTCTAATTATAGATTCCTGAATGATTTAGGATATGTATGTTATAGATGCTCAAAGACCTTAATGACATTGGTAACAAAACTCTCACACTGTCTACTGCTCTGTAGGCATTAGATTTTCCAGTGTTGGAATCCACACGTATGAAACAGTAGACAGAATGAATGCTAAAACCACTCTCAACCTTGTATATAATAGTATTGAAAAGTAGACATATAAATTAATGAGAATTCATTCATTTCAATGATAAGTGAACTTAATGCAATTTAACTTTCAGTATTTATTATAATTTATAATAGATTTATTATTTTAATCACTAATGTGATTATAATGAAAACTCTTCCTTACACATGTACTAATGTTGAACCTTAATGATGATATTTCAGGAAAATAGTATTTCAATAGATGTACCTAATTGTATCTATGGAGCATGATAAAATGATGAGTAGAAAGTGATCATTCATTCGGGAGTGGAACAGAAATATGAATTCATGGATCAAAAAAGAACAATACGACTTAAAAAAAAGCAGTCCATCCATTTTTTTAAAAAAGATAATGGTTAGTATATATTTCTGTAGTATTTTGCTTCTGCTGGAAATATTTACGGAAAGATATAATGGTTTTATTTGCTTTATTGTACTTTAAATTGAATTATATTACCATGTGAAATGAAGAAGAGGGATACTTGCAAAGGTGAAGATTTTTATGATTTTTGTAAATGGAATGCACCCACATAACCATTTCCCTCAGCCCAACACTACACTGGCCAGAGCTTCATCTCAGAGTGATGGCCAAGAGTGACCATGTTTTGGCAGCTAACCACTTAAACCCCTTTCACTGGTTTTATACTTAGTACACAATATGAAAGTTCCAATCTTTACATTCTCATTACTTTCCATTTTCCATTTTCATTTTCATTTTCATGCCATTCTGGTAGAAAAAGTATGTATCAATATCTCATGATACCTTGACTTGCACTTTTTAGATGACCAATGAAATAAAAAATAGCACAATGCAAGTATGATGACAATTGATATCTTCTTTTTTTTTCCTTTTTTTTTCCCCGCTCATACAAACTTAACAGGTACACCGGTCCCCTCTCTCCACCCCTCCCCGACCCCCCTGCTCCTCCCTCCCCTCTCCTTTTTCTCCCCATCCTCCAGTGCCTCCCCCTCCCATCTCCAGAGCATCCTTTAATGTGAATGCCAAACTCTCCTCTGGGTCCTCCTCTCCGATGAGGTGCAAGGATCCAGCGGCATTTCCCAGAACCCTTTCCTTTGTTCACCTTCAGCATAGGAACACTACTGTGGCTGTCAATCCCTAGCCTCCAAGGATCCTAGTGCCTTTAGTCCATGCCAGAGTTTGTGGGGTCAATAATGTGTTGGACATTGCGCAGGGCATGCAAAGTCCTATTATGATTGCTTCGGCCCTAACTTGTCTGGAGTATCTTGCATATCATTACTCCTCCCATCCTTGTGCTCTTACAATCTTACCGCCCTCTCTTCCGCAAATTTCCCTGAGCTTCAGGATGGGGAGAGATTAGGCTGGCCTAGTTCCAGGTGGTTGATATAGAGACTCTGATGTTCTGAACTAATGGTTTTTTGATTTTTTTTCAGTTTTGCTGCGCCTGCAATGAAGTGATTCTTAAGGTATTTTTATCCATGTGATCCAGCCCTTTTACTTTTTAAACATGCAGTTTGAAAGCTTGCTGCATAAATGTATTTCACATTAGTTTATTAACATCAATGAATGTATTTTATTGAATATTGGTGATCATTGGAAACCATGATTTCTCACTTTAGAGGTCTCACTGTTGCCACTGGTGGAGATCCTGAGGTTGAGGGTTTGTTTTGGGCAAATATTGTTTACTTATTTCTTAGTTTTATAGCATCTGATACTAAATTTTCTTAGTTTCATATTTTGAAACAAAGACATGATCCCATGTACATAAATGTTAATGATTTATTTTTTGTAAATGTTCATGATTACACTGATCATAAGGTCAAAAAAGATAACAGTGGAAGCCAATTGAATAGGCCACACCATAAACGGCAAGCTTGCCAGGCTCTCAAATGCCCTCTTGTTCCCCTTCTGTCTTCTCAGGAAATGGACCTTTCTGCTATGGACTGGGTCTTCCCACATCCATCATGCCATTAAGACAATCTCTGATAGATGTATCTTGACTACTTAATCCTGCTTAGGTGAGGCTGTAGGCTGAGCTCTGAAGCATCAAGTTGGCATCATGAGGTATTACACTCATCCTCTGAAGTTCTGCTGGTAATTACTTCAGATGGCATGCATTCCTTCCCTCTCTCTTTGATGCTTTTGATGACAAGCTGTTTTGAATTTTAGTCAAGTACAATTTACCAAATCTTTTGTTTTATGGTTGGCAATATTTCACATCTATTTAGAAAATCTTTGTGTATTTCAAATCTACAGCAAAGCTCTCTGAGTTCTCCTCTAAGCATATTAGAATTTCACCTTTTGAGGTTGTATGGAATTAATTTTGCAATGAGTTGACTCAGGTGAAAACAGCGAATTTGCAGTTTTCTAATTGTGTACCAATTGCAGAAGAAATTTACCTTTAGCCATCTTACTGCAGTATGACTGTAATAATTGGCTCCTAGTGAGGCTGTCACTTCCATTCTCAATGTTATTCTCCTGACTGACTATTTTTTGTATGTGTATGTCATGACTATTTGTAAATTTTTGCAGAACCTTATGAGTTTTAGGGCCACTCGATTTTTTCAAAGGAAAACTACTGAGACTTTTTTATTATTGTATTGAATATACAGAATTATCTGGAAAAAATTAAAGCCTTTGACACATGGAATCTTCCTGTTAATATACTGCTTTATGTATTATCTCATGAATTCAACCTAATTTGCACCATGAGTCATTAAGATTTTTTTCTTTTTATGTGTCTTCCTACATATATGATATTCCTATGTCAAATGTCAATAAAATATTTGAAATATCATATAATTTAAAATACCTTTTTTTCTGGTTACAAGTTTATTTAACACGAAATATTCCCCTCCAACTTTACTGAGGTGGCTGACCACGTCCACGACCAAATCCGCCTCTGAACTGGAACTCCGTTGCGGAACCAGCGCCAGCCTCGGCTTTCTTGTCAGCACCCGAAGGTACAGCACTCTCGTCTGTAAGTGTCTCTGTCAGCTTCACCTCTTGTGAATCTTGCAGGTCGCTCACCCTCCGGACCTTCAGGCCGGGGCCTGCCAGTCTCTGGGCGGCTGCGGCGCAGGGTAGCAGGCACAATCTCTGGAGGCAAGTGGAGGTAATCACGGAGGTACTGGATGCCCTCGTTAGTAAGGTACCAGTAGAAGTGTCTCCAGGCAAACTGTTCCTTCACATAGCCTCGGGACTTCAGAGACTGCATGGCTTTCATGACATGAAGGTTGGGCACATTCTTGTCTACCAGTTCAGGGTGTTTGGGCATGTGGACATCCTTCTTGGCCACCATCACTCCCTCCTTAAAAAGGAGTTCGTAAATAGCAATCCGGTTCTTCTTGGGCATCAACATCGCAACGGCTGCAGGGTGCGAGGCCGAGGCTGGAAAGGAAGGGCTAATTTAAAATACCTTAAAACAACTATTTTAAGTTTTTTAAATTTGATGTCTTATACATCTCATTTATTATTTACTGTAAGCCATTCCTAGCTGAAATAAATGAATGCATTTGTTTCCTATATTGATTTTTGTGCCTCATGAATCTGTTTATATTCTAATATTAATTCTTTGACTATGAGCCTTTTAGCTTTTTAAAAACACAATTATGTGGTCTTTGAGTATCACTTTTATTTATTTATTTCAAAATTTTACGTCTTTGATTCCCTATTTAATTTGATGTAATTTGACTATATGTGACATATAGGATAACAGTTTGCAGTTTTTTACTTTTGTTTTAAGAAATCTTATTTTTCCCAATGCTCTCTCAATAGGCTGCCTCTCAAATTCATCATATTCCATCCTTATTAAGAATTTTAAATCATATATTTGTTTCCAACATCATTTATAGTTTTCTGGTTTTGCTGAAATAATCGTAAAATTATATTCATTTTTAAATCCCCTTTTTAATATTGGCATTAAAAGTTGAATAGATCTAAGAGTATTTTTTTCTAATCCTACCTGTAAGCTGAGAAATAGTCCTGTCACTGTTTTAAGGATTCATGCAGAAGACAAAAATTCCGGGGCCAGAGACAGGATGATTAATTGCAGCAGCAGAAATTGCCAGAATATCATGTGGTCTGGTTCCTGAGCTTCAATTCAAGACAAAGCAGCGGAATGATATCTAAACACTTAACTACTGTGCATTAAAAGGGAGCTCAATTAAGAAACAGACCTAAATTGATATAAGGAGCAGTAAGTCTCCTTGCTATGCACTCAAACAGATGGTATCTTACCTCTGCTAGACAGTAAGCAAACCTAAGATAGGCTGGCACAGACCTGCCAGTACCATTGTTTACATGTACAGACACATGAAAAATCCATGGGAGTTATTTTTGTATGGTGAACAGTTCTTGTATATTTAAAAGTCATTGTTCTATTTATAATAATTGGGTTCATTTATTAATAATTCAACCAAGACTGTATCACTTGAGAAGTTGTTCTATAAATTTCAGCCCTCTCCCCAATATTCTTGTTAACTTTAAAATTAATTGTTCTTTCCATTATTCTTGGTTCTTCTGTTGAGATTTTTTACCAGGTTTCATAGCAAGCACCAATGCTTTCAAATAATCAACAAAGGTAAAATTACATTTCATCAACAAACTTTCTGTCTTCCCTTGTACCAGTTTCCGTTCTTTATTTTTATACCATCCCCTTTCCCTTAAGTTTAATTTGCTTTCCTTTGTCTGGTTAAAATGATGTTATCTTCAGACTCTAGTCCTTAAATATTTTGTCGTTTCATCTGTATCCCCATTTTTGTATGCTTTATGTTCATTAATTTATGTACAAACAGAATGTCATTTAAACTGCAAAGCACATTGTGAACATGTTTTAAAGTTAATGTTTGCTTGTTGTCAGGAACATACTCACATGTACCTCTCCTGGAACTTTTACTTTCTTCCTGCAGCTCAACGTTTGCACAGAGAATCTTTTGCATTTTGCTTTTGAGAAATGTCCTTTAGTTTATAGTTTACTAGAAACATTCCACCACCAAACAGCTTCTCTGGGTTTTCCACTTTCATCTTCTTAAAAGAATGATTTTTATGAATTTGATGCCTGGTTATGAGGTTTTATTCTTTCAACACCATAAAGATGACATGCTACCAACTCTGCTTTTCATTGCCTTCCTAGAACCCAAATGCTGCTTGTCTGTTTTTCTTTTTTTCCTTTAAGAAAATCAAACATTCTGTTTGATTTAAAGTTTCCTTCCAGGTGATTAGTATTCAGCAGTTATTGCTTCAACATTTATTGAGGTATGATGGTCCTCACATTTATTGTTTAATTTCTTGATTCTGAGCATGAGCTTGTAGTCATAAGTATTTTTTAACCTGTTTTCACATTATTTTCCTTCATTCTCCCTCTTCCTGCTTTCTGAGAATTTTTTTTCAATGTCTCATATGTTTCTTCTATTTTTTCTTGAAAACCCATTCTTGCTAGTTATCAGTCCATGTGTTTTCTATGTTATTAAAGAAGCAGCTTTCATTCCATAATCTTAATTCTTCTGTGTCCTCACTACTACTAGTTGATTGTGAGTCTTTAATTTCATATACACTTGGGTCCAAAGTAGGTATTTAGAAACACTTCTTATATATTCCCATTTTTGATGGAACTAAGTCCTCTCATCTTTTCAGTTTCCTAGATATCTTTTCATGTGTGTGTATATGTGTGTGTGTGTGTGTGAATACCAGTGGGTCCTTGAGTGTGTGTGTCTGTGGAGGCCAAAAGGTGACATTGGTAAGCATCCTGAGTTGCTCTACTTCCTTATTACTTTGTTCTGAGATCAGAATTTCAGGCTACAACCATATCCACATGGCATTTTTGCATGATCTAGGGATCCAAATTCAGGTCTTTTGCATGTGAGGCAAATGTTTTAACCCCAGAACCATCCTCATATTCCCTTCCTTGACTTTTAAATGCATTAATTATCACAAATATGAAGTACTATTTTTAACTCTGTTATACTGTGTCATTTGATCTTCTATTACTATGTTTTTTATATTATGGTTTCACTGGGCCTCACATTTTTGAGTGCCTAGTAATAGTTTTTCCTCCTCATCTACCAGATTTTATATGAAAGACAGTGTTTCCCATCAAAAAAACATTCCCTGTGCAGGTAGTAGGCATAAGTAAGTTGTGCTTGGATTAAACAATTTCATTAAAAAGTGATTTTATTTTAGAAGGGGGGAAGGAAAGGGGAAAGGGGGAAGAGTAGAAGGAGGGACTGAGGAGGGGAGAAAGGAGAGAGGAGGAGAAGGGAGGAAAAAATAAAATGTAGGAGAAAAAAAATGTAATCTTATTTTAGTTCTCCTTAATCCTGGAATATCCAGCTCGTGCTGAGGATTTCAAAATCACACTACTTTTTCAGTTTGTTTGTTTTCTTTCTAGTTGCTCCACCAGCCACAGTCTTTCTCTAGTCTAGTGATACAGAATTAAATTTACCACATCTAAATTTGTTCACCTACATCATGAACTTTGAATGTCATGATCATAGTTTACTCTTCAACGAAAAAAGTAAAAGTCAACTGTAGGTAATATATAAGAGGTGTGCACAAAAGTGCTTTGAAGGTATTGACTACTCAAAACAGTAGAGAAAGAGAGAGGGGGTTTCTTGGAACACCTACTAATCATTAAAAAGCATAAGCTGGTAAGAACAAGTGCAAACAAATGCTGATAAAAGAGGAAAGATGTCCAGAACACTCCACCATGTCTTCTGCTTTTAAATCTGTGTTTCCTACTTTCTCATCAGAAATGTCTTACTATGTCCTTCCAAAGGAAGGTCATCAAGATGGATTTTCACGGATTGGACTGGACATATAGGAACACAGTCTCTGAAAGTATTGTAGCTTTGGTTCACTTATTCATCATATCTATAGGTTAAGAAATGTCAAAAGTCACAATTGAAGCAGAGGCACAATAATGTACCTGGAAGAAATCATGGCTTTTTTGAGACTCTATAGAAAACATATCATAAGTTTGCCAGAGAAACATCTAAACATAATCCCTGCAATATACACAAACTATAAATTCTTATTTGGATCCTTCTATTCCTTCTAAATACTGAAAAACAAAATGAGATATAGCTGTCTCAGTTTTAATAAAGCAACAAGAAAAGATAAGATAGATATGAAATGAAATGTACATCATCACAGACTGGTGCAGGTACCAGACTAAATGGTTCATGAAGGACTATAACATACTGACCACTCTGTATTGCGAGATAGCTAGCTGCTTTGTTTATGAAGCTGAATCCATCCACATTCTCAAGAATACTTTGGTATGTATCACAAATGTGAATATTCTAATTACCATTTCATATTCCTACTTACTAAATTATTAATTTATTGAAAAGAAAAGCATAAATTTCATCTCATCTGTTTATAACATTTGTCTTTCTTGTTAAAAAAAAAGACCTTAAATATTTATGTCTTAAATTAGTCTTAATTAATTTACAAGAGAAAGAGAGAAGAGAGGGAGAGAGGGAGAAAGGGAGAGAGACAGAGACAGAGACAGAGAACATTTTCTCCTTTCACCTTTGCAGGCAAGGGTCTTACCAATTGACCTATATTGCTAGCCAATTTTTTATTGTGAATTCATGAACTTGTCATAGAACATGTATAAAGGTCAGAGGACAACCTAAGTAACTTAGCTCTCCCATTCCATCATGTGAGTTCAGGAGATGTATTTTAGGACATCGGGTTTTGCAGCTAGCACTTTCATTGACTGAGCTATCTTACAGACCCACTTGTCTTTCTTAAAGATCAAAAGCATTGTTTGTATTTCTGAACAATTAGTGCTGGAAACAGAAGCTATTGATAAATATTTATTGTCCTTCCTACTGATGTCCTGCTAGGTTATAGTAACCCATGACACAGTGTCTTTTTGATTGTACAGTTTTTGACATTATTCCCAGTGATCCTTATCTCATGATATTCAAGCATATTGCTTTATATGTGGACTGGACACAAAAAGTTGTTTCTCATGCATGTACATTGCTAAATGTAATGGGGGACTACTTCAGGACTCAGATTATAAATGATTCATTCTGACTTGTTTGAACTCTGACTGTCGAGCTGCCATAATAGGAGCTATCCTACAGATATTCTACAGATATCCACATGGCAAGGAAATAAAGAAGGACAACTCATTAGTTCATTTTCTGCTGCTAATAAAACATTACAGACTAGGTAAACATTAAAGAAAAGAGGGTAATTCTGGCTTAAGTTTCAGGAGGAATAAGGCGAAGGGATGAATGTGGTGACAGATATCTTGGTTTCAGAGTCCCAAGGTTGTTCAGGGTATCATATGACTAGAGAGAGTGAGCATATCATAATTCAATACAAGTGTCAATTTGATGGTTGAGGATTTGAGTTCTGGGTACATTTGTAGAGAATTAGTAATTGAATTAAGCCTAGAATGAATCTTTACATAGACTCCACATCACATACTAGGGGTCTACAGCAAACCATTTAGGTGTTTGGGTGTGCTCTGTTTAATTGTGTCTTAAGTAAATTTTTTGCTGAATTATTATATAGAAATGCATATAGTTCCACATATACATGTATGTGCATATACATATATATGCACATACATATATATGTGTGTGCATTGTGCATGCACACACACACACACACACACACATACTCTCAAGGGTGTTGCTTTGTTTTTAATTAACCAAAAAGAATGACAAGAGAAAACTTAGAATAAGCCAAAGACTTGCACTTTGCTTTTATGCAGTTTTTTTTTATTTTTTAATCACCTTGACAGAATTAAACAAATAAAGCAATGGAAAATAAAGAGTTACCAGGATGACCTAGGTTTACATACAGTATGCGTGGTCCTTTTCTCCTTTTACAGACACTAGAATGAACTTCAACTGTGAAAAGCAGAGGAGCAAATTTTCACTTTATTATGATGATCCAGTAGTGTGTGATAAGATAGTGAACTATATTATATTTGTTGAAGTACAAATGTATTCAAACTTTTTGAATATTATTTGTTTGTTTTCTTAGTGTTTAATTTTGGACTTCTCTATGAATCCTGGAGATAAGTCCTTTGATAGATCTTTCATGTATTTTCCTCTAGTCTATGACTGTGTTTTCATTCATTTAATGCTATTTTGCTTAACAGATTATGCCTTTAGTGTAATAATTCAGAAATTTACTGTGATGTATTTCTGTTAATGGTTTGAGAATTTTATTTTCTATATTTTTGTGAGGTCTACTCCTATTTTAAATTTTTCTTTGTAATAATAAAGTTAAAAAAATAAAAACAGCAACAAAAAATTAAAAAAGAAATTTGTCTATCTCAAGGCTATGTTTTCTTTTAGAAGCTTTGCAAGTTTGGCTTAAGCTTTAGGTCTGTGCTTCCGTTTCATGCAATGAACAAACATTATTCATCGCTACCTGTGATTATTGATTCCCATGGCTATATTCCTTGTGTGGACCAGCTTCTCTGTAGTTTCTTCCTGCTTGAATAATTTTTATAATTATAATAATTCTTATAGTGCATCTCAGCTTATGGTAAATGTGTTTTTCATTTCCATGTTTGAGGGGTTGCTATTATGCTTTTGCTTCTAATTTTTTAAAGTTTGTCTAGAAGAACAATTCTAATTGACTTTCTTTTCTTTTAATACATTGTACATGTTACTCCATTTTTTTGATGAGAAATCTGCTGTCCTCCTTATTTTAATTCCCTTATCTTTTTGGCTGTTTTTATAATTTTCAGGGACAATTTTAAGTAACTTATAGAATAATCCATGGTTAGTTTTCTTTATATTTCATACCTTGAAGGTTTTCAGTTTTATGGATCTGAATGCTTATAATTTCGCTGAATTTTGGAAAGGTTTTTCTGGTTTTAATTTGTTTGCATTTATTCATTGGTCTCTTTATTATTTATCTGGAAGTGTACATGACATGCCACCATAAATGTTTGGAGGACAGAAAACTTGCAGGAGCAGTTCTTTTCTTTGATCATGTGGGCTACAGGGATCTCAGGTTGTCAGACTTGTTATCTGGGGCCTTTACTCTCTGAAGCACCTCATTGGTCCTTATGATCACTTTTAATCATGTACCTGAAATGTAAGCATTTTAATTATTATGCATATTAGTTTAAGGACTTAAGGGTAGATACAGAAGGTGAAAAAGTTCCTCACTAGTTAGGCACAAGTCTTTGGTAATAGTGATGCAGAAGCACCTGGAAGTTCTGAAGATTTTACTTTGGTTACTGGAAGTATTAGCCATTTGAACTATGGAAACTCTTTTTTTCTAAGTAGTTCCTTACCTGTGCTATTGTAATTTCCTCACTTGTATCTACTGATAAGTAAATATTGATCAATCTTGGAGTTCACCTCATCTTTCCTCCATTAGGAACATTGCGTTTCCTTTTGTGATATCTAATATGTTGAGAGTGATGACATTTTATGTTTACACATTATAAAATGCCACAGACATATCAACAGTGCGGTCCACACCAGTCTTTGTTGTTGGGAATCTTACTGTCTTGTTCTGATGATCATCTTCATTTGATGCTACACTGATGTCATTTCATTCTCTCAGGTTGAAAGGAAAGAACCTAACAGTGACAGTTCCTATTTATGCTCAAGAAGCAATGGATTTGAACAAAATAGCATCTTATGCTACATTAAATTATTATTTTACTTGAAGTTTCAAAATTAATTATTTAAATTCTAAATTAAAAGTTGCTTTGATTTTCAAAGAACAGACTTCTAAATGCAAAACTTCTTTTTTTAGTGTTAGAGTTTTGAAAAAAAAGAATTTTTGCTTATTTAACACATAGATTTAAATAAAATAATGTAACAAAACATTTTTGTCCTTTTGAAAACTGAGAAGGGTAAATGTAAAAATATTCTAGACATTCAGGAAAATATTCATATAAGACCTTGAGGGATTCTCTATCTCTCTCTACCAACCTTTCTGTATATAAATGTAGATTTAGATATAGATGCAGACATACAGATAGAAGTATAGATATAGTTATAGACTTATATATATAGGTAACAGATATAGAGTTATATATAGAGAGAAAATATATTGATATAGACAGATCAAGTATAGATACAACTGATATAGGAGACAGAGATAGAAACAGAATAGAATAGATATAGAATAGAGATAGAAATAAAGATGTAAGCATAGAAAGAGAGACATTTATAAATGCATAGATATAGATGATATATAGATATAGATATTGATAGACATAGATTATATAAATATAAGTAGATACAGAAAGAAGAATAATAAGATAGAAAGACACTGGCAGATATAGATGATATAGATATAGAGACATAGATGAGGATATAGATATATGGATAGATCTGTATTGACACACATATGTATACATACCCTCTCTGTACATGTATATGTATATACACATATCTATTTATATATGAATATGTATATGTATTTACATATACACATACATATATTTCCATATAATGGGATATAAAGGAAATTTATAGAATAGTATTTTGTGTATTTCACTAAGAAGATATACCATAAACCCTAAACTAATCATGAGGGAAGAGAAAATATCCATTATGCAATTAATAATTAAATTATTTCTCTTTGATTAGGATTCACGATTGTATAATTTTGTATTTCCATTAAAATAGAGGACTCTTTATCAATTACTGAAGCTTCATGAAGTAAAAGACATTGAGATTTGAATTTTGAAAAGGAACCTAAAGACATTTTCCCCTCACAAGATCCCCTCGACATGCACATTGAGGCTTAGTTTCAAGTGCAGATGCCCCAAGTTTTGCTTTATTAGTAGGTATATCACAAAATGTCAGTGAGTTGAAGAATCCCACATTTATTTAGATAAATGATGTATAAGTTAAAATTATATCAATCCATATAAATTAGGGACCCCGATATAAATATGACTTACACAATAAGAAAGTTCATTTCTCTGACACTATAAGTATAAAATATTCCAGTTTGGTCAAGGCTCTGCTTCATGGAGTTCTTTTATTTTTTTCTGGTGTGCCACTCCTTCCACATCACTCCTGTTTATAATCTTTGAAAGTACTGTAGGTATTACAGAGATTTGTCTTTGAGTGTCTCTAAGCGGGTTTGGTACTAGGATCCACCTATTAGGGAGTACATACAGCACTTAATTTTCTGTGTCTGGGATACTTCACTCAATATAATTGTTTCTAATTCCATCCATTTCCTGGCAAATTGCATTACTTCATCACTTCTGATGGCTGAGTAGTATTCCATTGTATAAATGCAACACATTTTCCTTATCCACTCGTCAACTGTTGGATATTTGGGCTGATTCCATGACTTTGCTATTGTAAACAGTGCTGCTATGAACATGGTCATGCCTGTGCTATCGAGGTGAATTTTTGCTGTATGGGAGGTTATTCCCAAAGTGGTATAGCAGGGTCATATGGCATTTCAATATTTAATTTCTTTAAGAATCGGCAGGCGGCTCGCCAGAGTGGTTGTATGAGCTTGCATTCCCACCAGCAATGTAGGAGAGTTCCCCTCTCTCCACATCCTCTCCAGCATTTGGTGGTGTTTGTATTGTGGATTTTTGCCACCCTGACCGGGGTGAGATGATACCTCAGGGAAGTTTTGATTTGCATTTCCCTGATGACTAAGGAAGTGGAGCATTTTTAAAAGATATTTCTTAGACATTTTAATTTCATCCCTGGTAAAGTTTCTTTTAAGTTCCAGGGCCCATTTTTTAAATGGGCCATTGGTTTCCTTGGTGTTTAGTTTTCTAAGTTCTTTGTGCACTCTGGATAATAGAGCTCTATCAGATATGTGGTTAGTGAAGATTTCTCTCATTCTGTGGGTTGCCTTTGAGCTCATGTTACAATCTCTTTATCTGAACAGAAACTCTTTAATTTCACAAGATCCCAACTGGTGAGAGTTGGTAGCAGTGACTGTACCATTGGATGTCTGTTTAGGAACTGTTGGCCTAGCCCAAGTCAGCTCGAGGGAGTTCCCTACCCTTTCAACTATGATTTTTATAGTTTATGGCCTTATAGAAAGGTCCTTGATCCATTTGGAATTAAGTCTTGTATATGGTGACAAGTACAGGTCCAGTTTTAATTTTCTGCATGTGGAGATCCAGTTTTGCCAGCACCATTTGTTGAAGATACTGTTCTTTTTCTATTGGATTTTTTGGGCCCCTTTGTCAAAGTACCAAATGTCTGTTATTTTGTGGGCTTATATCTGGGTCTTCAACCCTTATTCATTGATCTGTGTGTCTATTTTGGAGCCAGTACCAGGCAGTTTTTATAACTATGGATTTGTAGTATAGACCTAGGTTTGGTATAGTGATACCTCCAGCCATGTTTTTGTTACTCAGGATTGTCTTTGCTATCCTGGGTCTTTTGTGCCTCAATATGAATTTTGAGATTGTTTGGTCAACTTCTTTAAAGAATTGCTTTGGGATTTTAGTTGGTATAACATTGAATCTGTATATTGCCTTTGGTAGGATGGTCATTTTTATGATGTTGATTCTGCCAATCTAGGAACATGGGAGGTCTTTCCACCTTCTGGTGTCTCCTGCAATTCTTTCTTTAGGGTTTTAAAGTTTTCATTATGAAGGTCTCATACTTCCTTGGTTAGGTTAATAACAAGGTATTTCATTTTTTAGGGGCTATAATAAATGTTTCTCTCAAGGCTTTTTCACTTCTTTCATTCTGGGCATATAGGAAGGCCACTGATTTTTGTACATTTATTTTGTATCCTGCCACCCTGCTGAACTTCTGTATTAGTTCCATGAGCTTCCTGGTGGAGTTTTGGGGATCCCTCAGGTATAAGATCATGTCATCTGCAAATAGAGAAAACTTGACTTCTTTCTTGCTGATTTGAATCCCTCTTATGTCCCTTTCTTGTCTTATGGCTTCAGCTAATTCTTCAAGTACAATATTGAAAAGTGGTGAGAGTGGACAGCCTTGTCTAGTTCCTGATCAAAGTGGGAATGCTTCTAGTTTTTCACCATTGAGTATAATCCTTATGGTTGGCTCATTGTATACAGCTTTTATTGTATTGATAAAGGTTCCTTCCATTCCAACCTTCTCTATGGTTTTGATCATAAAAGGCTGTGGGCTCTTGTCAAAAGCTTTTTCTGCATCTATTGAGAGTATCATGTGGTCTTGAACTTTAGACTGGTTTATATGGTGAATTACGTTTATTGAGTTGTATATATTGAACCAACCTTGTGTGCCAAGGATAAAGCCTACTAGATCCCCATGAATGATCTTTCTGATATGTTTTTGAATCCGATTTGCTAAGACTTTGTTGAGAATCTTTGAAGCTGTGTTCATCAGAGATATTGGCCCACAGTTTTTTTTTTTGACTTTTAAATATTTAATCTTTTTTAATTATTAATATATTTTATTATAATTTCAGCTGATACAAACTTAATAGGTACATCAGTTCCCTCCCTCCCTCCTCCTCCCCCCAAGTCCCCTGCTCCTCCTACCCTGCCCCCTCTTTCTCCATCCCCCAGTGCCTCCTGCCCCAATTCCCAGAGAGTCCTTTCTTGTGCATGCCTGATTTTCCTCTGGGCCCTCCTCTCTGATGACGTACAAGGACCCGGTGGCCTTTCCCTGAACCCTTTCCCGTGTTCCCCTTAAGTATAGGAACACTGCTGTGGCTGCCAATCCCTTGCCTCCAGGGATCTTGGTGCCTTTAGCTCATGCTTGACTTTGTGAGGTCAATAGTGTGTTAGACATTGCGCAGGGCATGTAAAGTCCAATTATGATTGCTTCGGCCCTAACTTGTATAAAGTATCTTGTATATCATTGCTCCTCCCATCCTTTTGCTCTTACACTCTGACTGCCCCCTCTTCCGCAAATGTCCCTGAGCTTCAGGATGGGGAGAGATTAGTCTGGCCTAGTTCTAGGTGGTTGATATAGATTCTCTGAAGTTCTGGATTGTGGTTTGTTGATTTTCTTTTGCAGTTTTGCTGCTCCTGTAATGCCCTTCACTCCATCCTGATGGGCATTGTATGTCACCCCCTGGCCAGAGACAAAAAGCTGTTAAACTGGAGTCTTGTTATAATAGCACATTCAAAGTTAGATGTAATCAATCACCCATTTGCAAAATGGTTACTATATGCCCTCCCCTTCTGGTGAGATCATACCCCCTCAGTTGTACATGATCAGGAATGAAAGTCTGTGAACTTAATCAGATGTCTCATTACTTATTTGAGTTCTTGATGGAGGCCTATTTTCTCTGCTGTAACATGGTCCCCTCTCTCCTTAGTTCTGGTGTGGCACTCCTACCCATCCCTCCTGTTCATAATCCTTGCAATACTGTCGGTATTACAGAGATTTTTTTTTTGAGTGTCTCTAGGTGGGCTGGGCGGGTTTGGTACTAGGAGCCACCTATTAGGGAGAACATACGGCACTTAATTTTCTGGGTCTGGGATACTTCACTTAATATAATTGTTTCAAATGACATCCATTTCCCGGCAAATTCCAGTAATTCATCATTTTTGATGTCTGAGTAGTACTCCATTGTATAGATGTACCACTGTTTCCTTATCCACTCGTCAACTATTGGACATTTGGGTTGATTCCATGACTTTGCTATTGTAAACAGTGCTGCTATGAACATGGTCGTGCTTGTGCTATTGAGGTGAACCTCTGCTGTATGGGGGGTTATTCCCAACAGTGGAATAGCAGGGTCATATGGCATTTCAATCTTTAATTTCTTTAAGAATCTCCAGATGGCTCGCCAGAATGGCTGTATGAGCCTGCATTCCCACCAGCAATGCAGCAGAGTTCCCCTCTCTCCACATCCTCTCTAGCATTTGTTGTTGTTTGTATTGTGGATTTTTGCCATCCTGACCGGGGGAGATGATATCTCAGGGAGGTTATGATTTGCATTTCCCTGATGGCTAAAGAAGTGGAGCATTTTTTAAGATATTTGTTAGACATTTTAATTTCATCCCTGGTAAAATTTCTTTTGAGTTCCAGGGCCCATTTTTTAATTGGACCATTGGTTTCCTTGGTGTTTAGTTTTCTAAGTTCTTTGTGCAATCTGGACAGCAGAGCTCTATCAGATATGTGGTTAGTGAAGATTTTCACCCATTCTGTGGGGTGCCTTTGAGCTCGTGTTATAATCTCTTTATCTAAACAGAAACTCTTTAATTTCACAAGATCCCAACTGTTGAGAGTTGGTAGCAGTGACTGTGCCATTGGATGTCTGTTTAGGAACTGTTGGCCTAGCCCAATCAGCTCGAGGGAGTTCCCTATCCTTTCACCTATGGTTTTTATAGTCTCTGGCCTGATATCAAGGTCCTTGATCCATTGGAATTAAGTCTTGTACATGGTGACAAGTACGGGTCCAGCTTTAATCTTCTGCATGTGGAGATCCAGTTTTGCCAGCACCATTTGATGAAGATGCTGTTCTTTTTCCATTGATTTTTTGGGCCCCTTTGTAAAAGATCAAAATGGCTGTAATTTTGTGGGCTTATATCTGGGTCTTCAACCCTTATCCATTAATCTGTGTGTCTATTTTGGAGCCAGTACCAGGGTGTCTTTATAACCATGTATTTGTAGTATAGACTTAGGTTTGGTATGGTAATACCTCCAGCAGTGTTTTTGTTACTCAGGAGTATCTTTGCTATCCTGGGGCTTTGGTGCCTCCATATGAACTGTGAGATTGTTTGGTCAACTTCTTTGAAGAATTGCTTTGGGATTTTAATTGGTATAGCATTGAATTTGTATATTGCCTTTGGTCAGATGGACATTTTTACAATGTTGATTCTGCCAATCCAGGAACATGGTAGGGCTTTCCACCTTCTGATGTCTTCTGCAATTTCTTTCTTTAGGGTTTTAAAGTTTTCATTGTAAAGGTCTTTTACTTCCTTGGTTAGGTTTATAACAAGGTATTTCATTTTTTAGGGGCTATAGTAAATGGGATTGTTTCTCTCAAGGCTTTTTCACTTCATTCATTCTGGACATATAGGAAGGCCACTGATTTTTGCACATTTATTTTGTATCCTGCCACGCTGCTGAACTTCTCAATTAGTTCCAGGAGCTTCCTGGTGGAGTTTTTGGGATCACTCAGGTATAAGATCATGACATCTGCAAATAGGGATAGCTTGACTTCTTCCTTGCCGATTTGGATCCCTCTTATGTCCCTTTCTTGTCTTATGACTTCAGCTAAGACTTCAAGTACAATATTGAATAGAAAACAAGCCCACAGCAAGGATTATGCTTAATGGGGAACAACTGGAAGCATTCTCCACTTTGATCAGAACTAGACAAGGC
>JALPQD010000128.1:0-54214 GCA_023101885.1 Typhlomys cinereus
ACATCATCAAGCTGAACCGGAGCCAGCGCGGCGGCCGCGGCGCGGGCCGGGGACGCGGCAGGGCCGCTTGGCAGGGCGGCCGCGGCGGCGGGCCCATGCGGAACCGGCCGGCCCTCGCCCGCGGCGTCGCGGGCGGCGGCAGGAATCGGCCGGCGCCCTACAGCGGGCCGAAGCGGCTGCCCGACAAGTGGCAGCACGACCTCTTCGGCAGCGGCTTCGGGGGCGGAGCCGGCCTGGAGACCGGCGGCAGACTTCTGCTGTCCAACCTGCACTTCGGGCTGTCGGGCGCCGACGTTCAGGAAGTCTTCGCTGAATTCGGAACGCTCAGGGAGGCAGCCGTGCACTACGATCGGTGTGGGCGAAGCTTAGGGACGGCATTCCTGCACTTTGAGCGGAAGGCAGACGCCCTGGAGGCCATGAGGCAATACAACGGGGTCCCTCTGCGTGGCCGCCCTATGAACATCCAGCTCGTGACGTCACAGATCGACGCACAGCGGAGACCCACACAAAGCGGGAGCAGAGGCGGCTCGGGAGCATTTGGCAGTGGTGGCGGTGCTCCCAGAGGGACTCGCCGAGGCAGCTGGCAGCGGCGGGGAAGAGGCCGAGGCACCGGCGCCAATTCCAAACAGCAGCTCTCGGCGGAGGAGCTGGATGCACAGCTGGACGCCTACCGTGAAAGCATGGACACCAGCTAAACAGCCAGCAAATCCACGTGTGCAGCAGAACCCAGGCGTCGGTCGTCCCCGGCATCTCCAGTGGGAGGGGGGCGGCTGGACTGTGCAGCCAATGACGGGATTTGGGGTTTTCTCTTTTCAAATAGGACTTCAAAACTTAGGAAAGGTTTTTCCCCTTTTTTTCTTGGGTTCTCAAATTCTGAAACAGTCCCGTTTTGGTTTTGTGCCGAATGACTTTGGGAGATAAATTTTACTGGTTCCTGTGTGGGGGAAGGTGGTATTCTCATCGTTACTGTAGTGAAATAAGAGCGTGCGTAGAATAAATGAGTAGATAAATTGATAGATAGATAGATAGATAGATAGATAGATACGTAAATAGATGGATACATAAATCGATAGATACGTAAATAGATAAATAAATAAAGTTACATTTTAACACTCGCCCACGTAGTGATGTGTTTGGCTAATTTTCTGAGACAGGGTCTCCAGAGGCCAGGCTGGCTTCGGTTGGAATTCATAGTAATCCTGGCTCACCTCCCCGAGTGCTGAAATTATACGTGTGAGCGATGGAAGATTTGATTGGAAGACAGCGATTTCATGGGAATTTTTTAATCCTTGACCTTTCTTGACCCCGAGTGGAGGGATCATAGAAACTGTGTTCGTCATGACTCTGTAAGCCTCATGTTCATTGTCACGGAAACTTCCTTTTTACTGCCCTCTTTCTCTGAAGTTATAAAACGGTTGGCAAAGGAAGGAGAGGCTTCAGGAACACAGGAATAGTCTCTCAACCTTTTCACAGTTTATACCGAATCCGCCATGGTTCCAACACTTGAGACACGGAATGTCTACCACAGAGAGGCAGGCCCGCTCTTGTGACACGTAAATCACAAGGAGAGTTCTCCATAAGATTAGCAAAATGGTGTCAGTCAATGTGTGAGCAAGTCCTTGCTTTCCACACGACATCTTCTCTTCATCTTTCAAGCCTCAGTCAGTCACCCGGAACAAAGCTACATTCCAATCTCGTGTAGCAGGATGGTGAGTAGGTGCGGTCAATCAGGCGTGGGGATGATAGGATAATGGGAGGAGGCGGATTGATCCAGACTCCGATCTGATTGGAGAGTGGAAGTTGCCGAGGGGGAGACACCGGAAGACAGAGGTGTGAGAGAAGCTTCAGGCGCCATCCAGTGCAGTGCAGCCTCAGACTGGGGCCTGGATCGCTAGGAGGCCAGAGCACCCGGCAGAACTCATCCAGGTACTGGAAAGTCGTCCTCCTGTGCACACGGGTAGAGGCATCAGGAAAACTTTCTTGGCTTCTTCCCTTCGGGGAGATAGATCGAAGAGGGTCTTTCTCTGTAGTTTGGGCTTTCCTGGATCTTTGAAATTTCTTAGCTCAGCAGAGATCTTTCTGGAGCGTTGGGGGTAGGACCTCCTTTTCCACACACGTGACCCAAGCACGAATCCAATCCTGCCTCACCTCCCTGAGTGCTGAATTCGGAAGCGTGAGCGGTGGAAGATTTGCTTGGAAGACAGCGATCTCGTGGGAATCTATTAATCCTTGACATTTCTTGACCCCGAGTTGAGAGATCGTAGAACGTGTGTTTTTGGGACTCTGTAAGCCTCGTGTTCATCTTCACGGAAACTTCCTTCCGTTCTGTCTTCTTCCTCTGAAGTTGTAAACACGATTGGCAAAGGAAGGAGAGGCTAGGGGAACACGGGGATATTCCGAAAGTTTCTCAAATTACATTGGAGAGCCGAGACCCCGATCGCGCGCCCGCCATGGCCTCCAAGATGGATATGTCTCTGGACGACATCATCAAGCTGAACCGGAGCCAGCGCGGCGGCCGCGGCGCGGGCCGGGGACGCGGCAGGGCCGCTTGGCAGGGCGGCCGCGGCGGCGGGCCCATGCGGAACCGGCCGGCCCTCGCCCGCGGCGTCGCGGGCGGCGGCAGGAATCGGCCGGCGCCCTACAGCGGGCCGAAGCGGCTGCCCGACAAGTGGCAGCACGACCTCTTCGGCAGCGGCTTCGGGGGCGGAGCCGGCCTGGAGACCGGCGGCAGACTTCTGCTGTCCAACCTGCACTTCGGGCTGTCGGGCGCCGACGTTCAGGAAGTCTTCGCTGAATTCGGAACGCTCAGGGAGGCAGCCGTGCACTACGATCGGTGTGGGCGAAGCTTAGGGACGGCATTCCTGCACTTTGAGCGGAAGGCAGACGCCCTGGAGGCCATGAGGCAATACAACGGGGTCCCTCTGCGTGGCCGCCCTATGAACATCCAGCTCGTGACGTCACAGATCGACGCACAGCGGAGACCCACACAAAGCGGGAGCAGAGGCGGCTCGGGAGCATTTGGCAGTGGTGGCGGTGCTCCCAGAGGGACTCGCCGAGGCAGCTGGCAGCGGCGGGGAAGAGGCCGAGGCACCGGCGCCAATTCCAAACAGCAGCTCTCGGCGGAGGAGCTGGATGCACAGCTGGACTCTACCGTGAAAGCATGGACACCAGCTAAACAGCCAGCAAATCCACGTGTGCAGCAGAACCCAGGCGTCGGTCGCCCGGCATCTCCAGTGGGAGGGGGGGGCGGACTGTGCAGCCAATGACGGGATTTGGGGTTTTCTCTTTTCAAATAGGACTTCAAAACTTAGGAAAGGTTTTTCCCCTTTTTTCTTGGGTTCTCAAATTCTGAAACAGACCCGTTTTGGTTTTGTGCCGAATGACTTTGGGGATAAATTTTACTGGTTCCTGTTGTGGGGAAGGTGGTATTCTCATCGTTACTGTAGTGAAATAAGGGCGTGCGTAGAATAAATGAGTAGATAAATTGATTGATGATAGATAGATAGATAGATAGATAGATACGTAAATAGATGGATACATAAATCGATAGATACGTAAATAGATAAATAAATAAAGTTACATTTTAACACTCGCCCACGTAGTGATGTTTTTGGCCAATTTTCTGAGACAGGGTCTCCAGAGGCCAGGCTGGCTTCGGTTGGAATTCATAGTAATCCTGGCTCACCTCCCCGAGTGCTGAAATTATACGTGTGAGCGATGGAAGATTTGATTGGAAGACAGCGATTTCATGGGAATTTTTTAATCCTTGACCTTTCTTGACCCCGAGTGGAGGGATCATAGAAACTGTGTTCGTCATGACTCTGTAAGCCTGTTCATTTCACGGAAACTTCCTTTTTACTGCCCTCTTTCTCTGAAGTTATAAACACGGTTGGCAAAGGAAGGAGAGGCTTCAGGAACACAGGAATAGTCTCAACCTTTTCACAGTTTATACCGAATCCGCCATGGTTCCAACACTTGAGACGGAATGTCTACCACAGAGAGGCAGGCCCGCTCTTGTGACACGTAAATCACAAGGAGAGTTCTCCATAAGATTAGCAAAATGGTGTCAGTCAATGTGTGAGCAAGTCCTTGCTTTCCACACGACATCTTCTCTTCATCTTTCAAGCCTCAGTCAGTCACCCGGAACAAAGCTACATTCCAATCTCTAGCAGGATGGTGAGGAGGTGCGGTCAATCAGGCGTGGGGATGATAGGATAATGGGAGGAGGCGGATTGATCCAGACTCCGATCTGATTGGAGAGTGGAAGTTGCCGAGGGGGAGACACCGGAAGACAGAGGTGTGAGAGAAGCTTCAGGCGCCATCCAGTGCAGTGCAGCCTCAGACTGCGGCCTGGATCGCTAGGAGCTAGGAGGCCAGAGCACCCGGCAGAACTCATCCAGGTACTGGAAAGTCGTCCTCCTGTGCACACGGGTAGAGGCATCAGGAAAACTTTCTTGGCTTCTTCCCTTCGGGGATAGATCGAAGAGGGTCTTTCTCTGTTTTGGGCTTCCTGGATCTTTGAAATTTCTTAGCTCAGCAGAGATCTTTCTGGAGCGTTGGGGGTAGGACCTCCTTTTCCACACACGTGACCCAAGCACGAATCCAATCCTGCCTCACCTCCCTGAGTGCTGAATTCGGAAGCGTGAGCGGTGGAAGATTTGCTTGGAAGACAGCGATCTCGTGGGAATCTATTAATCCTTGACATTTCTTGACCCCGAGTTGAGAGATCGTAGAACGTGTGTCTTTCGCGACTCTGTAAGCCTCGTGTTCCTTCACGGAAACTTCCTTTTCTGTCTTCTTCCTCTGAAGTTAAACACGATTGGCAAAGGAAGGAGAGGCTAGGGGAACACGGGGATATTCCGAAAGTTTCTCAAATTACATTGGAGCCGAGACCCCGATCGCGCGCCCGCCATGGCCTCCAAGATGGATATGTCTCTGGACGACATCATCAAGCTGAACCGGAGCCAGCGCGGCGGCCGCGGCGCGGGCCGGGGACGCGGCAGGGCCGCTTGGCAGGGCGGCCGCGGCGGCCCTCGCCCGGGCGTCGCGGGCGGCGGCAGGAATCGGCCGGCGCCCTACAGCGGGCCGAAGCGGCTGCCCGACAAGTGGCAGCACGACCTCTTCGGCAGCGGCTTCGGGGGCGGAGCCGGCCTGGAGACCGGCGGCAGACTTCTGCTGTCCAACCTGCACTTCGGGCTGTCGGGCGCCGACGTTCAGGAAGTCTTCGCTGAATTCGGAACGCTCAGGGAGGCAGCCGTGCACTACGATCGGTGTGGGCGAAGCTTAGGGACGGCATTCCTGCACTTTGAGCGGAAGGCAGACGCCCTGGAGGCCATGAGGCAATACAACGGGGTCCCTCTGCGTGGCCGCCCTATGAACATCCAGCTCGTGACGTCACAGATCGACGCACAGCGGAGACCCACACAAAGCGGAGCAGAGGCGGCTCGGGAGCATTTGGCAGTGGTGGCGGTGCTCCCAGAGGGACTCGCCGAGGCAGCTGGCAGCGGCGGGGAAGAGCCGAGGCACCGGCGCCAATTCCAAACAGCAGCTCTCGGCGGAGGAGCTGGATGCACAGCTGGACGCCTACCGTGAAAGCATGGACACCAGCTAAACAGCCAGCAAATCCACGTGTGCAGCAGAACCCAGGCGTCGGTCGTCCCCGGCATCTCCCAGTGGGAGGGGGCGGCTGGACTGTGCAGCCAATTGACGGGATTTGGGGTTTTCTCTTTCAAATAGGACTTCAAAACTTTGAAAGGTTTTCCCCTTTTTTTCTTGGTTCTCAAATTCCTGAACAGACCGTTTTGGTTTTGTGCCGAATGACTTTGGGGATAAATTTTACGGGTTCCTGTTGTGGGGAGGTGGTATTCTCATCGTTACTGTAGTGAAATAAGAGCCTGGCGTAGAATAAATGAGTAGATAAATGATTGATTGATAGATAGATAGATAAGATTAGATAGATACGTAAATAGATGGATACATAAATCGATAGATACGTAAATAATAAATAAATAAAGTTACATTTTAACACTCGCCACGTAGTGATGTGGTTTTGCTAATTTCTGAGACAGGGTCTCCAGAGGCCAGGCTGGCTTCGGTTGGAATTCATAGTAATCCTGGCTCACCTCCCCGAGTGCTGAAATTATACGTGTGAGCGATGGAAGATTTGATTGGAAGACAGCGATTCATGGGAATTTTTTTAATCCTTGACCTTTCTTGACCCCGAGTGGAGGGATCATAGAAACTGTGTTCGTCATGACTCTGTAAGCCTCATGTTCATTGTCACGGAAACTTCCTTTTTTACTGCCCTCTTTCTCTGAAGTTAGAAACACGGTTGGCAAAGGAAGGAGAGGCTTCAGGAACACAGGAATAGTCTGTCAACCTTTTCACAGTTTATACCGAATCCGCCATGGTTCCAACACTTGAGACACGGAATGTCTACCACAGAGAGGCAGGCCCGCTCTTGTGACACGTAAATCACAAGGAGAGTTCTCCATAAGATTAGCAAAATGGTGTCAGTCAATGTGTGAGCAAGTCCTTGCTTTCCACACGACATCTTCTCTTCATCTTTCAAGCCTCAGTCAGTCACCCGGAACAAAGCTACATTCCAATCTCGTGTAGCAGGATGGTGAGTAGGTGCGGTCAATCAGGCGTGGGATGATAGGATAATGGGAGGAGGCGGATTGATCCAGACTCCGATCTGATTGGAGAGTGGAAGTTGCCGAGGGGGAGACACCGGAAGACAGAGGTGTGAGAGAAGCTTCAGGCGCCATCCAGTGCAGTGCAGCCTCAGACTGCGGCCTGGATCGCTAGGAGCTAGGAGGCCAGAGCACCCGGCAGAACTCATCCAGGTACTGGAAAGTCGTCCTCCTGTGCACACGGGTAGAGGCATCAGGAAAACTTTCTTGGCTTCTTCCCTTCGGGGAGATAGATCGAAGAGGGTCTTTCTCTGTAGTTTGGGCTTTCCTGGATCTTTGAATTTCTTAGCTCAGCAGAGATCTTTCTGGAGCGTTGGGGGTAGGACCTCCTTTTCCACACACGTGACCCAAGCACGAATCCAATCCTGCCTCACCTCCCTGAGTGCTGAATTCGGAAGCGTGAGCGGTGGAAGATTTGCTTGGAAGACAGCGATCTCGTGGGAATCTATTAATCCTTGACATTTCTTGACCCGAGTTGAGAGATCGTAGAACGTGTGTCTTTCGGGACTCTGTAAGCCTCGTGTTCATCTTCACGGAAACTTCCTTCCGTTCTGTCTTCTTCCTCTGAAGTTGTAAACACGATTGGCAAAGGAAGGAGAGGCTAGGGGAACACGGGGATATTCCGAAAGCTTTCTCAAATTACATTGGAGAGCCGAGACCCCGATCGCGCGCCCGCCATGGCCTCCAAGATGGATATGTCTCTGGACGACATCATCAAGCTGAACCGGAGCCAGCGCGGCGGCCGCGGCGCGGGCCGGGGACGCGGCAGGGCCGCTTGGCAGGGCGGCCGCGGCGGCGGGCCCATGCGGAACCGGCCGGCCCTCGCCGCGGCGTCGCGGGCGGCGGCAGGAATCGGCCGGCGCCCTACAGCGGGCCGAAGCGGCTGCCCGACAAGTGGCAGCACGACCTCTTCGGCAGCGGCTTCGGGGGCGGAGCCGGCCTGGAGACCGGCGGCAGACTTCTGCTGTCCAACCTGCACTTCGGGCTGTCGGGCGCCGACGTTCAGGAAGTCTTCGCTGAATTCGGAACGCTCAGGGAGGCAGCCGTGCACTACGATCGGTGTGGGCGAAGCTTAGGGACGGCATTCCTGCACTTTGAGCGGAAGGCAGACGCCCTGGAGGCCATGAGGCAATACAACGGGGTCCCTCTGCGTGGCCGCCCTATGAACATCCAGCTCGTGACGTCACAGATCGACGCACAGCGGAGACCCACACAAAGCGGGAGCAGAGGCGGCTCGGGAGCATTTGGCAGTGGTGGCGGTGCTCCCAGAGGGACTCGCCGAGGCAGCTGGCAGCGGCGGGGAAGAGGCCGAGGCACCGGCGCCAATTCCAAACAGCAGCTCTCGGCGGAGGAGCTGGATGCACAGCTGGACGCCTACCGTGAAAGCATGGACACCAGCTAAACAGCCAGCAAATCCACGTGTGCAGCAGAACCCAGGCGTCGGTCGCCACCGGCATCTCCAGTGGGAGGGGGGCGGCTGGACTGTGCAGCCAATGACGGGATTTGGGGTTTTCTCTTTTCAAATAGGACTTCAAAACTTAGGAAAGGTTTTTCCCCTTTTTTTCTTGGGTTCTCAAATTCTGAAACAGACCCGTTTTGGTTTTGTGCCGAATGACTTTGGGGATAAATTTTACTGGTTCCTGTTGTGGGGAAGGTGGTATTCTCATCGTTACTGTAGTGAAATAAGAGCGTGCGTAGAATAAATGAGTAGATAAATTGATTGATAGATAGATAGATAGATAGATAGATAGATACGTAAATAGATGGATACATAAATCGATAGATACGTAAATAGATAAATAAATAAAGTTACATTTTAACACTCGCCCACGTAGTGATGTGTTTGGCTAATTTTCTGAGACAGGGTCTCCAGAGGCCAGGCTGGCTTCGGTTGGAATTCATAGTAATCCTGGCTCACCTCCCCGAGTGCTGAAATTATACGTGTGAGCGATGGAAGATTTGATTGGAAGACAGCGATTTCATGGGAATTTTTTAATCCTTGACCTTTCTTGACCCCGAGTGGAGGGATCATAGAAACTGTGTTCGTCATGACTCTGTAAGCCTCATGTTCATTGTCACGGAAACTTCCTTTTTACTGCCCTCTTTCTCTGAAGTTATAAACACGGTTGGCAAAGGAAGGAGAGGCTTCAGGAACACAGGAATAGTCTGTCAACCTTTTCACAGTTTATACCGAATCCGCCATGGTTCCAACACTTGAGACACGGAATGTCTACCACAGAGAGGCAGGCCCGCTCTTGTGACACGTAAATCACAAGGAGAGTTCTCCATAAGATTAGCAAAATGGTGTCAGTCAATGTGTGAGCAAGTCCTTGCTTTCCACACGACATCTTCTCTTCATCTTTCAAGCCTCAGTCAGTCACCCGGAACAAAGCTACATTCCAATCTCGTGTAGCAGGATGGTGAGTAGGTGCGGTCAATCAGGCGTGGGGATGATAGGATAATGGGAGGAGGCGGATTGATCCAGACTCCGATCTGATTGGAGAGTGGAAGTTGCCGAGGGGGAGACACCGGAAGACAGAGGTGTGAGAGAAGCTTCAGGCGCCATCCAGTGCAGTGCAGCCTCAGACTGCGGCCTGGATCGCTAGGAGCTAGGAGGCCAGAGCACCCGGCAGAACTCATCCAGGTACTGGAAAGTCGTCCTCCTGTGCACACGGGTAGAGGCATCAGGAAAACTTTCTTGGCTTCTTCCCTTCGGGGAGATAGATCGAAGAGGGTCTTTCTCTGTAGTTTGGGCTTTCCTGGATCTTTGAAATTTCTTAGCTCAGCAGAGATCTTTCTGGAGCGTTGGGGGTAGGACCTCCTTTTCCACACACGTGACCCAAGCACGAATCCAATCCTGCCTCACCTCCCTGAGTGCTGAATTCGGAAGCGTGAGCGGTGGAAGATTTGCTTGGAAGACAGCGATCTCGTGGGAATCTATTAATCCTTGACATTTCTTGACCCCGAGTTGAGAGATCGTAGAACGTGTGTCTTTCGGGACTCTGTAAGCCTCGTGTTCATCTTCACGGAAACTTCCTTCCGTTCTGTCTTCTTCCTCTGAAGTTGTAAACACGATTGGCAAAGGAAGGAGAGGCTAGGGGAACACGGGGATATTCCGAAAGCTTTCTCAAATTACATTGGAGAGCCGAGACCCCGATCGCGCGCCCGCCATGGCCTCCAAGATGGATATGTCTCTGGACGACATCATCAAGCTGAACCGGAGCCAGCGCGGCGGCCGCGGCGCGGGCCGGGGACGCGGCAGGGCCGCTTGGCAGGGCGGCCGCGGCGGCGGGCCCATGCGGAACCGGCCGGCCCTCGCCCGCGGCGTCGCGGGCGGCGGCAGGAATCGGCCGGCGCCCTACAGCGGGCCGAAGCGGCTGCCCGACAAGTGGCAGCACGACCTCTTCGGCAGCGGCTTCGGGGGCGGAGCCGGCCTGGAGACCGGCGGCAGACTTCTGCTGTCCAACCTGCACTTCGGGCTGTCGGGCGCCGACGTTCAGGAAGTCTTCGCTGAATTCGGAACGCTCAGGGAGGCAGCCGTGCACTACGATCGGTGTGGGCGAAGCTTAGGGACGGCATTCCTGCACTTTGAGCGGAAGGCAGACGCCCTGGAGGCCATGAGGCAATACAACGGGGTCCCTCTGCGTGGCCGCCCTATGAACATCCAGCTCGTGACGTCACAGATCGACGCACAGCGGAGACCCACACAAAGCGGGAGCAGAGGCGGCTCGGGAGCATTTGGCAGTGGTGGCGGTGCTCCCAGAGGGACTCGCCGAGGCAGCTGGCAGCGGCGGGGAAGAGGCCGAGGCACCGGCGCCAATTCCAAACAGCAGCTCTCGGCGGAGGAGCTGGATGCACAGCTGGACGCCTACCGTGAAAGCATGGACACCAGCTAAACAGCCAGCAAATCCACGTGTGCAGCAGAACCCAGGCGTCGGTCGCCACCGGCATCTCCAGTGGGAGGGGGGCGGCTGGACTGTGCAGCCAATGACGGGATTTGGGGTTTTCTCTTTTCAAATAGGACTTCAAAACTTAGGAAAGGTTTTTCCCCTTTTTTTCTTGGGTTCTCAAATTCTGAAACAGACCCGTTTTGGTTTTGTGCCGAATGACTTTGGGGATAAATTTTACTGGTTCCTGTTGTGGGGAAGGTGGTATTCTCATCGTTACTGTAGTGAAATAAGAGCGTGCGTAGAATAAATGAGTAGATAAATTGATTGATAGATAGATAGATAGATACGTAAATAGATGGATACATAAATCGATAGATACGTAAATAGATAAATAAATAAAGTTACATTTTAACACTCGCCCACGTAGTGATGTGTTTGGCTAATTTTCTGAGACAGGGTCTCCAGAGGCCAGGCTGGCTTCGGTTGGAATTCATAGTAATCCTGGCTCACCTCCCCGAGTGCTGAAATTATACGTGTGAGCGATGGAAGATTTGATTGGAAGACAGCGATTTCATGGGAATTTTTTAATCCTTGACCTTTCTTGACCCCGAGTGGAGGGATCATAGAAACTGTGTTCGTCATGACTCTGTAAGCCTCATGTTCATTGTCACGGAAACTTCCTTTTTTACTGCCCTCTTTCTCTGAAGTTATAAACACGGTTGGCAAAGGAAGGAGAGGCTTCAGGAACACAGGAATAGTCTGTCAACCTTTTCACAGTTTATACCGAATCCGCCATGGTTCCAACACTTGAGACACGGAATGTCTACCACAGAGAGGCAGGCCCGCTCTTGTGACACGTAAATCACAAGGAGAGTTCTCCATAAGATTAGCAAAATGGTGTCAGTCAATGTGTGAGCAAGTCCTTGCTTTCCACACGACATCTTCTCTTCATCTTTCAAGCCTCAGTCAGTCACCCGGAACAAAGCTACATTCCAATCTCGTGTAGCAGGATGGTGAGTAGGTGCGGTCAATCAGGCGTGGGGATGATAGGATAATGGGAGGAGGCGGATTGATCCAGACTCCGATCTGATTGGAGAGTGGAAGTTGCCGAGGGGGAGACACCGGAAGACAGAGGTGTGAGAGAAGCTTCAGGCGCCATCCAGTGCAGTGCAGCCTCAGACTGCGGCCTGGATCGCTAGGAGCTAGGAGGCCAGAGCACCCGGCAGAACTCATCCAGGTACTGGAAAGTCGTCCTCCTGTGCACACGGGTAGAGGCATCAGGAAAACTTTCTTGGCTTCTTCCCTTCGGGGAGATAGATCGAAGAGGGTCTTTCTCTGTAGTTTGGGCTTTCCTGGATCTTTGAAATTTCTTAGCTCAGCAGAGATCTTTCTGGAGCGTTGGGGGTAGGACCTCCTTTTCCACACACGTGACCCAAGCACGAATCCAATCCTGCCTCACCTCCCTGAGTGCTGAATTCGGAAGCGTGAGCGGTGGAAGATTTGCTTGGAAGACAGCGATCTCGTGGGAATCTATTAATCCTTGACATTTCTTGACCCCGAGTTGAGAGATCGTAGAACGTGTGTCTTTCGGGACTCTGTAAGCCTCGTGTTCATCTTCACGGAAACTTCCTTCCGTTCTGTCTTCTTCCTCTGAAGTTGTAAACACGATTGGCAAAGGAAGGAGAGGCTAGGGGAACACGGGGATATTCCGAAAGTTTTCTCAAATTACATTGGAGAGCCGAGACCCCGATCGCGCGCCCGCCATGGCCTCCAAGATGGATATGTCTCTGGACGACATCATCAAGCTGAACCGGAGCCAGCGCGGCGGCCGCGGCGCGGGCCGGGGACGCGGCAGGGCCGCTTGGCAGGGCGGCCGCGGCGGCGGGCCCATGCGGAACCGGCCGGCCCTCGCCCGCGGCGTCGCGGGCGGCGGCAGGAATCGGCCGGCGCCCTACAGCGGGCCGAAGCGGCTGCCCGACAAGTGGCAGCACGACCTCTTCGGCAGCGGCTTCGGGGGCGGAGCCGGCCTGGAGACCGGCGGCAGACTTCTGCTGTCCAACCTGCACTTCGGGCTGTCGGGCGCCGACGTTCAGGAAGTCTTCGCTGAATTCGGAACGCTCAGGGAGGCAGCCGTGCACTACGATCGGTGTGGGCGAAGCTTAGGGACGGCATTCCTGCACTTTGAGCGGAAGGCAGACGCCCTGGAGGCCATGAGGCAATACAACGGGGTCCCTCTGCGTGGCCGCCCTATGAACATCCAGCTCGTGACGTCACAGATCGACGCACAGCGGAGACCCACACAAAGCGGGAGCAGAGGCGGCTCGGGAGCATTTGGCAGTGGTGGCGGTGCTCCCAGAGGGACTCGCCGAGGCAGCTGGCAGCGGCGGGGAAGAGGCCGAGGCACCGGCGCCAATTCCAAACAGCAGCTCTCGGCGGAGGAGCTGGATGCACAGCTGGACGCCTACCGTGAAAGCATGGACACCAGCTAAACAGCCAGCAAATCCACGTGTGCAGCAGAACCCAGGCGTCGGTCGCCACCGGCATCTCCAGTGGGAGGGGGGCGGCTGGACTGTGCAGCCAATGACGGGATTTGGGGTTTTCTCTTTTCAAATAGGACTTCAAAACTTAGGAAAGGTTTTTCCCCTTTTTTTCTTGGGTTCTCAAATTCTGAAACAGACCCGTTTTGGTTTTGTGCCGAATGACTTTGGGGATAAATTTTACTGGTTCCTGTTGTGGGGAAGGTGGTATTCTCATCGTTACTGTAGTGAAATAAGAGCGTGCGTAGAATAAATGAGTAGATAAATTGATTGATTGATAGATAGATAGATAGATAGATACGTAAATAGATGGATACATAAATCGATAGATACGTAAATAGATAAATAAATAAAGTTACATTTTAACACTCGCCCACGTAGTGATGTGTTTGGCTAATTTTCTGAGACAGGGTCTCCAGAGGCCCAGGCTGGCTTCGGTTGGAATTCATAGTAATCCTGGCTCACCATCCCCGAGTGCTGAAATTATACGTGTGAGCGATGGAAGATTTGATTGGAAGACAGCGATTTCCATGGGAATTTTTTAATCCTTGACCTTTCTTGACCCCGAGTGGAGGGATCATAGAAACTGTGTTCGTCATGACTCTGTAAGCCTCATGTTCATTGTCACGGAAACTTCCTTTTTACTGCCCTCTTTCCTCCTGAAGTTAGAAACCGGTTGGCAAAGGAGGAGGATGGCTTCAGGAACACAGGAATATTCCTCGTCAACCTTTTCACAGTTTATACGGACTCCGCCATGGTTCCAACACTGAGAGGGACACGGAATGTTACCACAGAGAGGCAGGCCGCTCTTGTGACACGTAAATCACAAGGAGAGTTCTCCATAAGATTAGCAAAATGGTGTCAGTCAATGTGTGAGCAAGTCCTTGCTTTCCACACGACATCTTCTCTTCATCTTTCAAGCCTCAGTCAGCTACATTCCAATCTCGTGTAGCAGGATGGTGAGTAGGTGCGGTCAATCAGGCGTGGGGATGATAGGATAATGGGAGGAGGCGGATTGATCCAGACTCCGATCTGATTGGAGAGTGGAAGTTGCCGAGGGGGAGACACCGGAAGACAGAGGTGTGAGAGAAGCTTCAGGCGCCATCAGTGCAGTGCAGCCTCAGACTGCGGCCTGGATCGCTAGGAGCTAGGAGGCCAGAGCCCGGCAGAACTCATCCAGGTACTGGAAAGTCGTCCTCCTGTGCACACGGGTAGAGGCATCAGGAAAACTTTCTTGGCTTCTTCCCTTCGGGGAGATAGATCGAAGAGGGTCTTTCTCTGTAGTTTGGGCTTTCCTGGATCTTTGAAATTTCTTAGCTCAGCCGCAGATCTTTCTGGAGCGTTGGGGGTAGGACCTCCTTTTCCCCAACACGTGACCCAAGCACGAATCCAATCCTGCCTCACCTCCTGAGTGCTGAATTCGGAAGTCGTGAGCGGTGGAAGATTTGCTTGGAAGACAGCGATCCTCGTGGGAATCTATTATCCTTGACATTCTTGACCCCGAGTGAGAGATCGTAGAACGTGTGTCTTTCGGGACTCTGTAAGCCTCGTGTTCATCTTCACGGAAAACTTTTCCGTTCTGTCTTCTTCCTCTGAAGTTGTAACACACGATTGGCAAAGGAAGGAGAGGCTAGGGGAACACGGGGATATTCCGAAAGCTTTCTCAAATTACATTGGAGAGCCGAGACCCGATCGCGCGCCCGCCATGGCCTCCAAGATGGATATGTCTCTGGACGACATCATCAAGCTGAACCGGAGCCAGCGCGGCGGCCGCGGCGCGGGCCGGGGACGCGGCAGGGCCGCTTGGCAGGGCACGGCCGGGCGGCCGCGGCGGCGGGGGCCCATGCGGAGGAACCGGCCGGCCCTCGCCCGCGGCGTCGCGGGCGCGGCAGGAATCGGCCGGCGCCCTACAGCGGGCGAAGCGGCTGCCCGACAAGTGGCAGCACGACCTCTTCGGCAGCGGCTTCGGGGGCGGAGCCGGCCTGGAGACCGGCGGCAGACTTCTGCTGTCCAACCTGCACTTCGGGCTGTCGGGCGCCGACGTTCAGGAAGTCTTCGCTGAATTCGGAACGCTCAGGGAGGCAGCCGTGCAGCTACGATCGGTGTGGGCGAAGCTTAGGGACGGCATTCCCTGCCACTTTGAGCGGAAGGCAGACGCCCTGGAGGCCATGAGGCAATACAACGGCGTCCCTCTGAGTGGCGCCCTATGAACATCCAGCTCGTGACGTCACAGATCGACGCACAGCGGAAGACCACACCAAAGCGGGAGCAGAGGCGGCTCGGGAGCATTTGGCAGTGGTGGCGGTGCTCCCAGAGGGACTCGCCGAGGCAGCTGGCAGCGGCGGGGAAGAGGCCGAGGCACCGGCGCCAATTCCAAACAGCAGCTCTCGGCGGAGGAGCTGGATGCACAGCTGGACGCCTACCGTGAAAGCATGGACACCAGCTAAACAGCCAGCAAATCCACGTGTGCAGCAGAACCCAGGCGTCGGTCGCCACCGGCATCTCCAGTGGGAGGGGGGCGGCTGGACTGTGCAGCCAATGACGGGATTTGGGGTTTTCTCTTTTCAAATAGGACTTCAAAACTTAGGAAAGGTTTTTCCCCTTTTTTTCTTGGGTTCTCAAATTCTGAAACAGACCCGTTTTGGTTTTGTGCCGAATGACTTTGGGGATAAATTTTACTGGTTCCTGTTGTGGGGAAGGTGGTATTCTCATCGTTACTGTAGTGAAATAAGAGCGTGCGTAGAATAAATGAGTAGATAAATTGATTGATGGATAGATAGATAGATAGATAGATAGATAGATAGATAGATACGTAAATAGATGGATACATAAATCGATAGATACGTAAATAGATAAATAAATAAAGTTACATTTTAACACTCGCCCACGTAGTGATGTGTTTGGCTAATTTTCTGAGACAGGGTCTCCAGAGGCCAGGCTGGCTTCGGTTGGAATTCATAGTAATCCTGGCTCACCTCCCCGAGTGCTGATATTATACGTGTGAGCGATGGAAGATTTGATTTGAAGACAGCGATTTCATGGATATTTTTAATCCTTGACCTTTCTTGACCCCGAGTGGAGGGATCATGTTCGTCATGACTCTGTAAGCCTCATGTTCATTGTCACGGAAACTTCCTTTTTTACTGCCCTCTTTCTCTGAAGTTAGAAACACGGTTGGCAAAGGAAGGAGAGGCTTCAGGAACACAGGAATAGTCTCTCAACCTTTTCACAGTTTATACCGAATCCGCCATGGTTCCAACACTTGAGACACGGAAGTCTACCACAGAGAGCAGGCCCGCTCTCTTGTGACACGTAAAATCACAAGGAGAGTTCTCCATAAGATAGCAAAATGGTGTCAGGTCAATGTTTGAGCAAGTCCTTGCTTTCCACACGACATCTTCTCTTCATTTTCAAGCCTCAGTCAGTCACCGGAACCAAAGCTACATTCCAATCTCGGGTAGCAGGATGGTGAGTAGGTAGGTGCGGTCAATCAGGCGTGGGGATGATAGGATAATGGGAGGAGGCGGATTGATCCAGACTCCGATCTGATTGGAGAGTGGAAGTTGCCGAGGGGAGGACACCGGAAAGACAGAGGTGTGAGAAGAAGCTTCAGGCGCCATCCAGTTGCAGTGCAGCCTCAGACTGGGCCGGATCGCTAGGAGCTAGGAGGCCAGAGCACCCGGCAGAACTCATCAGGTTACTGGAAAGTCGTTCTCATGTGCACCACGGGTAGAGGCATCAGGAAAACTTTCTTGGCTTCTTCCCTTCGGGGAGATAGATCGAAGAGGGTCTTTCTCTGTAGTTTGGGCTTTCCTGGATCTTTGAAATTTCTTAGCTCAGCAGAGATCTTTCTGGAGCGTTGGGGGTAGGACCTCCTTTTCCACACACGTGACCCAAGCACGAATCCAATCCTGCCTCACCTCCCTGAGTGCTGAATTCGGAAGCGTGAGCGGTGGAAGATTTGCTTGGAAGACAGCGATCTCGTGGGAATCTATTAATCCTTGACATTTCTTGACCCCGAGTTGAGAGATCGTAGAACGTGTGTCTTTCGGGACTCTGTAAGCCTCGTGTTCATCTTCACGGAAACTTCCTTCCGTTCTGTCTTCTTCCTCTGAAGTTGTAAACACGATTGGCAAAGGAAGGAGAGGCTAGGGGAACACGGGGATATTCCGAAAGTTTCTCAAATTACATTGGAGAGCCGAGACCCCGATCGCGCGCCCGCCATGGCCTCCAAGATGGATATGTCTCTGGACGACATCATCAAGCTGAACCGGAGCCAGCGCGGCGGCCGCGGCGCGGGCCGGGGACGCGGCAGGGCCGCTTGGCAGGGCGGCCGCGGCGGCGGGCCCATGCGGAACCGGCCGGCCCTCGCCCGCGGCGTCGCGGCGCGCGGCGGCGGCAGGAATCGGCCGGCGCCCTACAGCGGGCCGAAGCGGCTGCCCGACAAGTGGCAGCACGACCTCTTCGGCAGCGGCTTCGGGGGCGGAGCCGGCCTGGAGACCGGCGGCAGACTTCTGCTGTCCAACCTGCACTTCGGGCTGTCGGGCGCCGACGTTCAGGAAGTCTTCGCTGAATTCGGAACGCTCAGGGAGGCAGCCGTGCACTACGATCGGTGTGGGCGAAGCTTAGGGACGGCATTCCTGCACTTTGAGCGGAAGGCAGACGCCCTGGAGGCCATGAGGCAATACAACGGGGTCCCTCTGCGTGGCCGCCCTATGAACATCCAGCTCGTGACGTCACAGATCGACGCACAGCGGAGACCCACACAAAGCGGGAGCAGAGGCGGCTCGGGAGCATTTCCAGTGGTGGCGGTGCTCCCAGAGGGACTCGCCGAGGCAGCTGGCAGCGGCGGGGAAGAGGCCGAGGCACCGGCGCCAATTCCAAACAGCAGCTCTCGCGGAGGAGCTGGATGCACAGCTGATGCCTACCGTGAAAGCATGGACACCAGCTAAACAGCCAGCAAATCCACGTGTGCAGCAGAACCCAGGCGTCGGTCGCCACCCGCATCTCCAGTGGGAGGGGGGCGGCTGGACTGTGCAGCCAATGACGGGATTTGGGCTTTTCTCTTTTCAAATAGGACTTCAAAACTTAGGAAAGGTTTTTCCCCTTTTTTTCTTGGGTTCTCAAATTCTGAAACAGACCCGTTTTGGTTTTGTGCCGAATGACTTTGGGGATAAATTTTACTGGTTCCTGTTGTGGGGAAGGTGGTATTCTCATCGTTACTGTAGTGAAATAAGAGCGTGCGTAGAATAAATGAGTAGATAAATTGATTGATTGATAGATAGATAGATAGATAGATAGATACGTAAATAGATGGATACATAAATCGATAGATACGTAAATAGATAAATAAATAAAGTTACATTTTAACACTTGCCCACGTAGTGATGTGTTTGGCCAACGTTCTGAGACAGGGTCTCCAGAGGTCAGGCTGGCTTCGGTTCGAATTCATAGTAATCCTGGCTCACCTCCCCGAGTGCTGAAATTATACGTGTGAGCGATAGATGATTTGATTGGAAGACAGCGATTTCATGGGAATGTTTTAATCCTTGACCTTTCTTGACCCCGAGTGGAGGGATCATAGAAACTGTGTTCGTCATGACTCTGTAAGCCTCCTGTTCATTTTCACGGAAACTTCCTTTTTTACCGCCCTCTTTCTCTGAAGTTAGAAACACGGTTGGCAAAGGAAGGAGAGGCTTCAGGAACACAGGAATAGTCTCTCAACCTTTTCACAGTTTATACCGAATCCGCCATGGTTCCAACACTTGAGACACGGAATGTCTACCACAGAGAGGCAGGCCCGCTCTTGTGACACGTAAATCACAAGGAGAGTTCTCCATAAGATTAGCAAAATGGTGTCAGTCCATGTGTGAGCAAGTCCTTGCTTTCCACATGACATCTTCTCTTCATCTTTCAAGCCTCAGTCAGTCACCCGGAACAAAGCTACATTCCAATCTCGTTTAGCATGATGGTGAGTAGGTGCGGTCAATCAGGCGTGGGGATGATAGGATAATGGGAGGAGGCGGATTGATCCAAACTCCGATCTGATTGGAGAGTGGAAGTTGCCGAGGGGGAGACACCGGAAGACAGAGGTGTGAGAGAAGTTTCAGGCGCCATCCAGTGCAGTGCAGCCTCAGACTGCGGCCTGGATCGCGAGGAGCTAGGAGGCCAGAGCACCCGGCAGAACTCATCCAGGTACTGGAAAGTCGTCCTCCTGTGCACACGGGTAGAGGCATCAGGAAAACTTTCTTGGCTTCTTCCCTTCGGAGAGATAGACCGAAGAGTGTCTTTCTCTGTAGTTTGGGCTTTCCTAGATCTTTGAAATTTCTTAGCTCAGCAGAGATCTTTCTGGAGCGTTGGGGGTAGGACCTCCTTTTCCACACACGTGACCCAAGCACGAATCCAATCCTGCCTCACCTCCCTGAGTGCTGAATTCGGAAGCGTGAGCGGTGGAAGATTTGCTTGGAAGACAGCGATCTCGTGGGAATCTATTAATCCTTGACATTTCTTGACCCCGAGTTGAGAGATCGTAGAACGTGTCTTTCGCGACTCTGTAAGCCTCGTGTTCATCTTCACGGAAACTTCCTTCCGTTCTGTCTTCTTCCTCTGAAGTTATAAACACGATTGGCAAAGGACGGAGAGGCTAGGGGAACACGGGGATATTCCGAAAGTTTTCTCAAATTACATTGGAGAGCCGAGACCCCGATCGCGCGCCCGCCATGGCCTCCAAGATGGATATGTCTCTGGACGACATCATCAAGCTGAACCGGAGCCAGCGCGGTGGCCGCGGCGCGGGCCGGGGACGCGGCTACGCTACGAGGAGAACCTGGCTCGATTCAAGGAAGACCACCCTGACCCGGCCCGGCATTCCAAGACATCCCTGGTGCCCGCGCGTCGCCCAGCCCAAGGCTCCCAGGAGCCGCCCCCGGGAAAGGTGACAGCCCTCCAGGCCCCCGCACCGACCAGCCTCTCCGGGACACCCCTCCAGCTCCACGGGGGAACGCTGCGGCTGCGGGGAGAACCCGAGAAACCCCCCATGAATGGATACCACAAAAAAAAAAGGAGGTAGAGCAATCCTGCAGGCTGATTCCAGAGGTCACCCTCAGAGCTCCAGAGTGGCATGCCAAAGAAATAAATACCTATGTAAAGAAAAAGGTTTTCCAAAAGCATCACGTTACTCACTTGCACACCTACTGTGTAAAAGATAATCATACGCAAAATACACAAATGTACGCCATGCAAATCACTTTATGGAATAGGTCAGGAAAATTCTTTGATTCGGAACAACATGTCCAGACGACCAGAGTGGGCGAGGTCTCAGCCTTCCATTGCAACTTGCTCAACCTGTGTGGTCAAGGCACCCCAGAAGTTCAGATGTCAACTAGCTCCTGGACTTCTTTATTTTAATTTTCTCTTATTTTATTTATTTTCGTTTTGTATCTCACATCCTCCGACTGACCTAGGATGTGAGATAGACACTGTGTCCGGGAGCTGAGCCTGTCGTGTTCTGGGATCGTGCCAGGCAGAAGAGAAGAGAAAAGAACTGACCGAGCGCTGAGTGCGTGTTCAGGTGTGCCCTGCCCCTAATCTCACCACGGAGCTGGGGAATCCCGCCAGGGTGGGGCCTGCAGGGGCTTCCGCCAAGGGAGTGAGGGCTCCGCCCACAGGCACTTGCAGGAAGACCCCCGAGAGAGGCACATCGCGGCGTCCCCTGTCCCGAGAGCCCAGGCTTCACAGACTGCTGAATCCCAAGGCCCCTTTCTCTGCGAGCAAGAGCACGCGGGAGAGACTGCGGGACAGTCGGAATCGCGAGTGCAGTGCGTGCACTCAGCCTTGTGTTTCTTCCTTGAGGTCCGCCCCAGCAAGCGAGCCTAGCAAGTGCCCACCCGGTGCCAGGTGCGTGAGTGCGTGAGACTGCGTGTGTGAAGAGGCCAGCTGCTGTTGGGGCCTCTGCCTGAGCGAGAGACCTGAGTGGACATGGCCTCGCTTCCCACGCAAGGGTGCTGGTCTCCGAGAGACACCCTGCGGCTCCTGGAAGCCATAGAGAACAATGTGGCAGCCGACGATCGGCGAGGATTCAAGAAGACCCAGGCCGAGCTGGACTGGGACAGAGTAGCTTTTGGAAAGTTCTCGGGGGACATGTGCAGACTGAGGTGGCTGGAGATTTCGCACAAGCTGAGGAAGTCGCGCACCCTGTCGGCGCTGGTGCGGGAAGCCAAGCGCCGCGCGCAACGCCTCCCCAAGGCTCAGGCGCCCAAGAAGCACCCCGACTTCCCCAAAAGGCCCCTGACCGCCTACCTGCGCTTCTACAGGGAGCAGAGGGCCCAGTACTCTCGGCTGTACCCTGACCTCAACAACCCGCAGCTCAGCAGACTGCTGAGCGAGAAGTACAAGCAGCTCCCGGAGCACGTGAGGCAGCAGTACGTGCGCGCCTTCCACGAGGAGAAAGAGCGCTACGAGGAGAAACTGGCTCGATTCAAGGAAGACCACCCTGACCCGGCCCGGCATTCCAAGACATCCCTGGTGCCCGCGCGTCGCCCAGCCCAAGGCTCCCAGGAGCCGCCCCCGGGAAAGGTGACAGCCCTCCAGGCCCCCGCACCGACCAGCCTCTCCGGGACACCCCTCCAGCTCCACGGGGGAACGCTGCGGCTGCGGGGAGAACCCGAGAAACCCCCCATGAATGGATACCACAAGTTTCACCGAGATTGCTGGGCCAGCGAGGAGCTGAGGCATCTGCCCCCGAGGGAGCGCAGGGTGGAGATCGGCAGACGCTGGCAGCGACTCCCGCGGAGCCTGAAGCAGCTTCACGAGAGGCAGGCGGAGGAGCTGCGCGCGCGCTACAGGCTGAGCCTGGACCGCTGGCTCAAGAGCCTGTCGCCCGAGGAATATGCTTCCTACAGAGACGCGCAGGCCGCCATGGGCAAGGGAAAGGTGTGGGCCGCCCTGGCAGGCCGCTTCCTCACCTGCGGAGCCCCACCTGCGCGGGAGGATGGGCCCTCCTCTGCAGGCAAGGGGTCCTGGGGGAAGGAGGAAGCTCGGGTCCCTCCTTCCCCGCAAGGGGCCTTCTGCCTCAGCCCCTCTGGCTCCTCCGCAGAAAATCGCATGGCCCCTGGGCAAGAGGACCCGGGAAGCGACTCTTCGGGCTCCAGCAGCCCAGCTGAAGCAAGAGGGGGGCCTCGCCTCTCTTCCTCCGGGGAATCCTCGGACCTGGACTGGTTCTGAGCCCCTTCTCCTTCCCAGTCATCCATGCAAACCCAGGCCAGGCTCTTCTCAGGGAGGGAAGCGGCGAGCCTGGCCAAAGGGAACCGTGCTTCCCACAATGTGTGCGAAAATCAGAACCCTGAAGAACCAGGACTCACTGGATCCCAAGGACGCCATGTGGACGGCATGGATGCATCCAGACATACTTGGGAGCGCCAAGGAACAAGGAGCCGGTACCGCTCTGCTCTCTGTCCCTGGCTCTCCTCCGTGCACAAGTGGACTTTCTGCTCCAGGTGGAGCCTCCAAGTCGACTTCTTCCGCCTCTCCCTTCTCACACACACTAAACTCCAGGTCCCAAGCCTCGCGGGGCTGCGACAGGGACAATTGAGTCCCGCAGAATTTCCAAGGGTTTCTCCGCGGCTTTCCTGGGCCCAGCCCAAAGCCACCTCTCTGCCATCAGCTGCTTGGTGGGAGTTGCGGGGCAGACTCATCCTTCTCCCGAGCCCCCCACTCCCAGCCTGCTGAGGCGGTCCGCGGGGCCTGCTCTGGATCTCTGGCGCAACGGTGCGGGGAGACGAACCCGAACTCCACGGTCCCCACCCCTTCCCCCGCCCCCTGGCAAAGAAAGGGACGTACGGGTGCTCACTCACTCAGGCGCTCCCCGAACCTCAGCCCGGTTGCTAAGGACGCTGCGCGCGCCGCGCCAGCATTCCACACAGGGGCTCTCAAGTCCCGGGGAGCAGACTTGAGCCCCTGGCGACCCGTCAGTCCAATTGCGCCCGCTCTACCTCGCAGCCGCCGCCCGCCTCTTCGGTTCCCAAAGAAGAAATGCCACGCTCTGCGCAGGTCTCCTGGGAAAGCCGCCGCCTGCTGATTCCGCCCGCCTGCAGCCCGGACCGAAGGTCGCCCTGCACTCACTCACTCACTCACTCACTCACTCACTCACTCACTCACTCACTCATCCATCCACCCACTGATCGACAGACCTCTCTGCAGCACTGAGCCTCCCTCCCGCAGAGGCCCTGGCGGATGCCAAGCGGCCCCGCTGCGGCGCGCTGCTCTTCCCCAACCAAGTCCAGGGCTTCCTGGGAAAAGGCAGTCCCCGCTCTCGTGCCATCCTCGTGCTGCCGCTGGCAAATTCTGGAACCCTTCCACTTCGGAGTCAACCCACACGGTGCGGATATCCTGTTACCTCCTCAGCACCAGGGGGACGGTTTCAGCCGAAAGCCTTCAAACACTCCAAAAATGAGCTCGCTCCTTAGGAAACTCGCCCAGGGAAGGAACAGGACATCTTGGACTCGTGTGCACCGGCAGAAAGATGAGTGATATCACTGCCCTCTGTGCGGAACCCTAAGACAGAGATCGTCTTAGAGGATCAAATCCCCGACACTTGACAACTTCCAAAGAAAAAGAAGTGGATGTGCATCGTCCTCACAACCCTCTTCCTTCCTTCCATGAGGCGGTTCTAAGTCCGAGTGTCTGCCTCACAAGCTGTACAGTGACCAAAGTTCAAAATGGGAATAATATTGTTCTACACTAGGAAGGGAAAAGGAGGTTGAGTAAATTACTCTCTCCGACTGCAATACAGCAATCCTCTGGATCTACAGAATCCATAGAGAGGGAAAGTAAGAAATTCCTACAGGTGGAAGATGTTGCCAACTCTCCCTCCCCTTCCTATCATTCTTTCGACTCAGAAAGAGGGGAAATTGCTTGGAAATCCATCGCAATTCAGTACTCGAAAAAGTTGAAGTCGGGTCTACACAGAACTGTTATCAAGCAGTCCAACAGATATTTTTAAGAAATCGGTTTTCAAGGGGGAAGAAGGAAGTGATTCCCAAAAAAGAAACCTTGAAAGCAGTGTTTCAATTGTAGTTTTCAAAGTCTAGATGAAAATAGTCCAGTTGGAGAAAGGGCTGGGGGCTTCATCAGTTCACATAGAGGAAAACGAACCGATGCAATTGCTTCCATATGGGCAGAGGCAGAGGAGTTATTCTGTCTCTTATCAAGTCCTGTACTGGAAATGGTAGCTCTCAACAGGTCAAAAAATATGCTCTCTTCTCTCTCTCTCTCTCTCTCTCTCTCTCTCTCTCTCTCTCTCTGTCTCTCCCTCTCTCTTTCCCTCCCTCCCCCTCCCTCTCTAGGTATGTATGCCTGTGCTTGCGTGTGTGACTACGTGTGTGTGTGTGTGTGTGTGTGTGTGTGTGTGTGTGTGTGTGTGTTTGGAGTGTAGCAATAAGGAATGCAGTCCTTGTAAAATTCTCCTAGAAAAGAAATTAGGGGAAGGGTCAGATGGCTCAGGGGTTAAGTGTCTGCCTCCCAAGCAGAAGGACCTGAGATCGGGTGCCAGAATATTCTTCAAATGCTTGTTGGAAATGGCAGCTAACCTTCCTGGAAGGCAAGCTCGAGAAACATCAGAGAAAAGCCAAAAAGGAGGTAGAGCAATCCTGCAGGCTGATTCCAGAGGTCACCCTCAGAGCTCCAGAGTGGCATGCCAAAGAAATAAATACCTATGTAAAGAAAAAGGTTTTCCAAAAGCATCACGTTACTCACTTGCACACCTACTGTGTAAAAGATAATCATACGCAAAATACACAAATGTACGCCATGCAAATCACTTTATGGAATAGGTCAGGAAAATTCTTTGATTCGGAACAACATGTCCAGACGACCAGAGTGGGCGAGGTCTCAGCCTTCCATTGCAACTTGCTCAACCTGTGTGGTCAAGGCACCCCAGAAGTTCAGATGTCAACTAGCTCCTGGACTTCTTTATTTTTATTTTCTCTTATTTTATTTATTTTCGTTTTGTATCTCACATCCTCCGACTGACCTAGGATGTGAGATAGACACTGTGTCCGGGAGCTGAGCCTGTCGTGTTCTGGGATCGTGCCAGGCAGAAGAGAAGAGAAAAGAACTGACCGAGCGCTGAGTGCGTGCTTCAGGTGTGCCCTGCCCCTAATCTCACCACGGAGCTGGGGAATCCCGCCAGGGTGGGGCCTGCAGGGGCTTCCGCCAAGGGAGTGAGGGCTCCGCCCACAGGCACTTGCAGGAAGACCCCCGAGAGAGGCACATCGCGGCGTCCCCTGTCCCGAGAGCCCAGGCTTCACAGACTGCTGAATCCCAAGGCCCCTTTCTCTGCGAGCAAGAGCACGCGGGAGAGACTGCGGGACAGTCGGAATCGCGAGTGCAGTGCGTGCACTCAGCCTTGTGTTTCTTCCTTGAGGTCCGCCCCAGCAAGCGAGCCTAGCAAGTGCCCACCCGGTGCCAGGTGCGTGAGTGCGTGAGACTGCGTGTGTGAAGAGGCCAGCTGCTGTTGGGGCCTCTGCCTGAGCGAGAGACCTGAGTGGACATGGCCTCGCTTCCCACGCAAGGGTGCTGGTCTCCGAGAGACACCCTGCGGCTCCTGGAAGCCATAGAGAACAATGTGGCAGCCGACGATCGGCGAGGATTCAAGAAGACCCAGGCCGAGCTGGACTGGGACAGAGTAGCTTTTGGAAAGTTCTCGGGGGACATGTGCAGACTGAGGTGGCTGGAGATTTCGCACAAGCTGAGGAAGTCGCGCACCCTGTCGGCGCTGGTGCGGGAAGCCAAGCGCCGCGCGCAACGCCTCCCCAAGGCTCAGGCGCCCAAGAAGCACCCCGACTTCCCCAAAAGGCCCCTGACCGCCTACCTGCGCTTCTACAGGGAGCAGAGGGCCCAGTACTCTCGGCTGTACCCTGACCTCAACAACCCGCAGCTCAGCAGACTGCTGAGCGAGAAGTACAAGCAGCTCCCGGAGCACGTGAGGCAGCAGTCCGTGGGCGCCTTCCATGAGGAGAAAGAGCGCTATGAGGAGAAACTGGCTCGATTCAAGGAAGACCACCCTGACCCGGCCCGGCATTCCAAGACATCCCTGGTGCCCGCGCGTCGCCCAGCCCAAGGCTCCCAGGAGCCGCCCCCGGGAAAGGTGACAGCCCTCCAGGCCCCCGCACCGACCAGCCTCTCCGGGACACCCCTCCAGCTCCACGGGGGAACGCTGCGGCTGCGGGGAGAACCCGAGAAACCCCCCATGAATGGATACCACAAGTCTCACCGAGATTGCTGGGCCAGCGAGGAGCTGAGGCATCTGCCCCCGAGGGAGCGCAGGGTGGAGATCGGCAGACGCTGGCAGCGACTCCCGCGGAGCCTGAAGCAGCTTCACGAGAGGCAGGCGGAGGAGCTGCGCGCGCGCTACAGGCTGAGCCTGGACCGCTGGCTCAAGAGCCTGTCTGCTGCGCTCCTATCCAACTAATCTGGTAGAATATGTCTCAGTTTGGAAAAGGTGGATTCAAAGTAACATGTTTTGGGATAAGGACATGGCTTTATTTTAGAGAAATAAGGAAAAATATGGGAATTGTCAGGTCTTGGTGTTTCTTCCCAGTTCAGGCCTAAAGCCTGTTCCCTGGGAAGGTCACAGTAACCCCATGGGCAAGTGCTAGGAATTTCTCGGTATGCCACAATAAAGCCCATGGACAGGTGCTAAGCATTTTTACCTAGGTTTTGTTTGGGATAATTCAAGTTTTGCCTCTGGCAGGAAGAATCCTTCTGGAATTTAGGAGTGCCCTTTCTTAGGGTTTTTTGGAACTAGCTTCCTGCTCTCTGTTCTAGAGAAGAAGCCTGCTTTTTAAGTTTCAGTCAAATACTAAATAGAAATTTCATGTCTAGTCATTTACAATAAGTAGACTTGTTAATCAGAATGTGTGCACTGATTTTAAGGAAATTAGAGAATAACTTCTAGAGTCTTAAAACATAGGTGGGTAAAATTCCCACCTACGTACTAACTCAGAAATTCCAGAAGTACAAGACTATGCTCTCAGTCCACTGGAACCTTAAAAGAAACTGTGATACCCTCTTACCCTGGCTGAAGGCCAAGGAAGAGACCATCATGCCAGAAAGTCTAGATGCCAAGACTGCCCCTGGAGATGGTATTTGCAATCCAAACTGGGAGAATCCATGTCAGAAGCAAAGGGGGCCGTGTCTTTCCTACCCCAAACAGCACTCTTATGAGAAATCACAGAGATGGACCATCTGAGTGCACTCCCACCAATGATCGCCTCTGCCCCGAAAGAGACACCCTCGAAAGAGACACCCTCGGCATATGGGGCCTGACTGGACCCCAGGTTTGGAGTATGCATGGTTCACAGATGGGTCATCTAACTGATGGCAATACGCTTCTGGAATTCCTCAAAGGAAGACATAAGCAACCTTACTATTAAAGGAATAGAAGGATGCTATCATAGAAGTTATTCTTTTAATAATTATGTTGCTTAAGTGTTTTCTTCAGTGCATACCTCAGTGTTCCATCGACAGAACCAGCTATAGCTTATGGGCCTTGAGTATTCAAGTCAAGGCACCCCCCCTTAGAGATGTAGTTTAAGCTTGGATAGTAGAGACTACATGAGCTGCATACATCTTCCCAAGTTATAACCTGCTGCCATGCCTGATGCCTATGTCGACCTGCCTGACTGGAGAGGACAACAGCAAAAGCTCACACTGGGACTTATGGGGTATTGAGGATTCCTATAGTTAATTGTAAAATATGTTCCTTGCTAAATTCAATAGGAGAACATTCTGCCTCTGTATTTTAAAAGAAAGCAGTCTCTGTTAAAATGTGGGCTCAGCCCCATAGCTATCCGGTGAAGCATTATAGATTGGATAAGTTTGGAAATACTGAGAGAATGTTTCTGTTAAGTGCCTTTGCCCTGAAACAATGGGTTAGGTTCTTGAAAAAATGTCCACCCTGAAGGTGATTTTTGCTGACTAGAAAATTATATGTCTGTTGTAGGTGTAACATTCTTTACCCCAAAATTTTCTGTATAAAAGTTGTCATGAAAGTTTCAATAAATGGGTTCAGGATTCACTCGGACGAGAGGGAGCCGCGTGTGTTCTGTTCTCCGCCCGGTCCTGGGGAGCCCTGGTCTCGAGGCCGCGACTCTGGTCTGCGGCACCTGTCGCCCGAGGAATATGCTTCCTACAGAGACGCGCAGGCCGCCATGGGCAAGGGAAAGGTGTGGGCCGCCCTGGCAGGCCGCTTCCTCACCTGCGGAGCCCCACCTGCGCGGGAGGATGGGCCCTCCTCTGCAGGCAAGGGATCCTGGGGGAAGGAGGAAGCTCGGGTCCCTCCTTCCCCGCAAGGGGCCTTCTGCCTCAGCCCCTCTGGCTCCTCCGCAGAAAATCGCATGGCCCCTGGGCAAGAGGACCCGGGAAGCGACTCTTCGGGCTCCAGCAGCCCAGCTGAAGCAAGAGGGGGGCCTCGCCTCTCTTCCTCCGGGGAATCCTCGGACCTGGACTGGTTCTGAGCCCCTTCTCCTTCCCAGTCATCCATGCAAACCCAGGCCAGGCTCTTCTCAGGGAGAGAAGCGGCGAGCCTGGCCAAAGGGTACCGTGCTTCCCACAATGTGTGCGAAAATCAGAACCCTGAAGAACCAGGACTCACTGGATCCCAAGGACGCCATGTGGACGGCATGGATGCATCCAGACATACTTGGGAGCGCCAAGGAACAAGGAGCCGGTACCGCTCTGCTCTCTGTCCCTGGCTCTCCTCCGTGCACAAGTGGACTTTCTGCTCCAGGTGGAGCCTCCAAGTCGACTTCTTCCGCCTCTCCCTTCTCACACACACTAAACTCCAGGTCCCAAGCCTCGCGGGGCTGCGACAGGGACAATTGAGTCCCGCAGAATTTCCAAGGGTTTCTCCGCGGCTTTCCTGGGCCCAGCCCAAAGCCACCTCTCTGCCATCAGCTGCTTGGTGGGAGTTGCGGGGCAGACTCATCCTTCTCCCGAGCCCCCCACTCCCAGCCTGCTGAGGCGGTCCGCGGGGCCTGCTCTGGATCTCTGGCGCAACGGTGCGGGGAGAGGAACCCGAACTCCACGGTCCCCACCCCTTCCCCCGCCCCCTGGCAAAGAAAGGGACGTACGGGTGCTCACTCACTCAGGCGCTCCCCGAACCTCAGCCCGGTTGCTAAGGACGCTGCGCGCGCCGCGCCAGCATTCCACACAGGGGCTCTCAAGTCCCGGGGAGCAGACTTGAGCCCCTGGCGACCCGTCAGTCCAATTGCGCCCGCTCTACCTCGCAGCCGCCGCCCGCCTCTTCGGTTCCCAAAGAAGAAATGCCACGCTCTGCGCAGGTCTCCTGGGAAAGCCGCCGCCTGCTGATTCCGCCCGCCTGCAGCCCGGACCGAAGGTCGCCCTGCACTCACTCACTCACTCACTTACTCACTCACTCACTCACTCACTCACTCACTCACCCATCCACCCACTGATCGACAGACCTCTCTGCAGCACTGAGCCTCCCTCCCGCAGAGGCCCTGGCGGATGCCAAGCGGCCCCGCTGCGGCGCGCTGCTCTTCCCCAACCAAGTCCAGGGCTTCCTGGGAAAAGGCAGTCCCCGCTCTCGTGCCATCCTCGTGCTGCCGCTGGCAAATTCTGGAACCCTTCCACTTCGGAGTCAACCCACACGGTGCGGATATCCTGTTACCTCCTCAGCACCAGGGGGACGGTTTCAGCCGAAAGCCTTCAAACACTCCAAAAATGAGCTCGCTCCTTAGGAAACTCGCCCAGGGAAGGAACAGGACATCTTGGACTCGTGTGCACCGGCAGAAAGATGAGTGATATCACTGCCCTCTGTGCGGAACCCTAAGACAGAGATCGTCTTAGAGGATCAAATCCCCGACACTTGACAACTTCCAAAGAAAAAGAAGTGGATGTGCATCGTCCTCACAACCCTCTTCCTTCCTTCCATGAGGCGGTTCTAAGTCCGAGTGTCTGCCTCACAAGCTGTACAGTGACCAAAGTTCAAAATGGGAATAATATTGTTCTACACTAGGAAGGGAAAAGGAGGTTGAGTAAATTACTCTCTCCGACTGCAATACAGCAATCCTCTGGATCTACAGAATCCATAGAGAGGGAAAGTAAGAAATTCCTACAGGTGGAAGATGTTGCCAACTCTCCCTCCCCTTCCTATCATTCTTTCGACTCAGAAAGAGGGGAAATTGCTTGGAAATCCATCGCAATTCAGTACTCGAAAAAGTTGAAGTCGGGTCTACACAGAACTGTTATCAAGCAGTCCAACAGATATTTTTAAGAAATCGGTTTTCAAGGGGGAAGAAGGAAGTGATTCCCAAAAAAGAAACCTTGAAAGCAGTGTTTCAATTGTAGTTTTCAAAGTCTAGATGAAAATAGTCCAGTTGGAGAAAGGGCTGGGGGCTTCATCAGTTCACATAGAGGAAAACGAACCGATGCAATTGCTTCCATATGGGCAGAGGCAGAGGAGTTATTCTGTCTCTTATCAAGTCCTGTACTGGAAATGGTAGCTCTCAACAGGTCAAAAAATATGCTCTCTTTCTCTCTCTCTCTCTCTCTCTCTCTCTCTCTCTCTCTCTGTCTCTCCCTCTCTCTTTCCCTCCCTCCCCCTCCCTCTCTAGGTATGTATGCCTGTGCTTGCGTGTGTGACTACGTGTGTGTGTGTGTGTGTGTGTGTGTGTGTGTGTGTGTGTGTTTGGAGTGTAGCAATAAGGAATGCAGTCCTTGTAAAATTCTCCTAGAAAAGAAATTAGGGGAAGGGTCAGATGGCTCAGGGGTTAAGTGTCTGCCTCCCAAGCAGAAGGACCTGAGATCGGGTGCCAGAATATTCTTCAAATGCTTGTTGGAAATGGCAGCTAACCTTCCTGGAAGGCAAGCTCGAGAAACATCAGAGAAAAGCCAAAAAGGAGGTAGAGCAATCCTGCAGGCTGATTCCAGAGGTCACCCTCAGAGCTCCAGAGTGGCATGCCAAAGAAATAAATACCTATGTAAAGAAAAAGGTTTTCCAAAAGCATCACGTTACTCACTTGCACACCTACTGTGTAAAAGATAATCATACGCAAAATACACAAATGTACGCCATGCAAATCACTTTATGGAATAGGTCAGGAAAATTCTTTGATTCGGAACAACATGTCCAGACGACCAGAGTGGGCGAGGTCTCAGCCTTCCATTGCAACTTGCTCAACCTGTGTGGTCAAGGCACCCCAGAAGTTCAGATGTCAACTAGCTCCTGGACTTCTTTATTTTTATTTTCTCTTATTTTATTTATTTTCGTTTTGTATCTCACATCCTCCGACTGACCTAGGATGTGAGATAGACACTGTGTCCGGGAGCTGAGCCTGTCGTGTTCTGGGATCGTGCCAGGCAGAAGAGAAGAGAAAAGAACTGACCGAGCACTGAGTGCGTGTTCAGGTGTGCCCTGCCCCTAATCTCACCACGGAGCTGGGGAATCCCGCCAGGGTGGGGCCTGCAGGGGCTTCCGCCAAGGGAGTGAGGGCTCCGCCCACAGGCACTTGCAGGAAGACCCCCGAGAGAGGCACATCGCGGCGTCCCCTGTCCCGAGAGCCCAGGCTTCACAGACTGCTGAATCCCAAGGCCCCTTTCTCTGCGAGCAAGAGCACGCGGGAGAGACTGCGGGACAGTCGGAATCGCGAGTGCAGTGCGTGCACTCAGCCTTGTGTTTCTTCCTTGAGGTCCGCCCCAGCAAGCGAGCCTAGCAAGTGCCCACCCGGTGCCAGGTGCGTGAGTGCGTGAGACTGCGTGTGTGAAGAGGCCAGCTGCTGTTGGGGCCTCTGCCTGAGCGAGAGACCTGAGTGGACATGGCCTCGCTTCCCACGCAAGGGTGCTGGTCTCCGAGAGACACCCTGCGGCTCCTGGAAGCCATAGAGAACAATGTGGCAGCCGACGATCGGCGAGGATTCAAGAAGACCCAGGCCGAGCTGGACTGGGACAGAGTAGCTTTTGGAAAGTTCTCGGGGGACATGTGCAGACTGAGGTGGCTGGAGATTTCGCACAAGCTGAGGAAGTCGCGCACCCTGTCGGCGCTGGTGCGGGAAGCCAAGCGCCGCGCGCAACGCCTCCCCAAGGCTCAGGCGCCCAAGAAGCACCCCGACTTCCCCAAAAGGCCCCTGACCGCCTACCTGCGCTTCTACAGGGAGCAGAGGGCCCAGTACTCTCGGCTGTACCCTGACCTCAACAACCCGCAGCTCAGCAGACTGCTGAGCGAGAAGTACAAGCAGCTCCCGGAGCACGTGAGGCAGCAGTACGTGCGCGCCTTCCACGAGGAGAAAGAGCGCTACGAGGAGAAACTGGCTCGATTCAAGGAAGACCACCCTGACCCGGCCCGGCATTCCAAGACATCCCTGGTGCCCGCGCGTCGCCCAGCCCAAGGCTCCCAGGAGCCGCCCCCGGGAAAGGTGACAGCCCTCCAGGCCCCCGCACCGACCAGCCTCTCCGGGACACCCCTCCAGCTCCACGGGGGAACGCTGCGGCTGCGGGGAGAACCCGAGAAACCCCCCATGAATGGATACCACAAGTTTCACCGAGATTGCTGGGCCAGCGAGGAGCTGAGGCATCTGCCCCCGAGGGAGCGCAGGGTGGAGATCGGCAGACGCTGGCAGCGACTCCCGCGGAGCCTGAAGCAGCTTCACGAGAGGCAGGCGGAGGAGCTGCGCGCGCGCTACAGGCTGAGCCTGGACCGCTGGCTCAAGAGCCTGTCGCCCGAGGAATATGCTTCCTACAGAGACGCGCAGGCCGCCATGGGCAAGGGAAAGGTGTGGGCCGCCCTGGCAGGCCGCTTCCTCACCTGCGGAGCCCCACCTGCGCGGGAGGATGGGCCCTCCTCTGCAGGCAAGGGGTCCTGGGGGAAGGAGGAAGCTCGGGTCCCTCCTTCCCCGCAAGGGGCCTTCTGCCTCAGCCCCTCTGGCTCCTCCGCAGAAAATCGCATGGCCCCTGGGCAAGAGGACCCGGGAAGCGACTCTTCGGGCTCCAGCAGCCCAGCTGAAGCAAGAGGGGGGCCTCGCCTCTCTTCCTCCGGGGAATCCTCGGACCTGGACTGGTTCTGAGCCCCTTCTCCTTCCCAGTCATCCATGCAAACCCAGGCCAGGCTCTTCTCAGGGAGGGAAGCGGCGAGCCTGGCCAAAGGGAACCGTGCTTCCCACAATGTGTGCGAAAATCAGAACCCTGAAGAACCAGGACTCACTGGATCCCAAGGACGCCATGTGGACGGCATGGATGCATCCAGACATACTTGGGAGCGCCAAGGAACAAGGAGCCGGTACCGCTCTGCTCTCTGTCCCTGGCTCTCCTCCGTGCTCAAGTGGACTTTCTGCTCCAGGTGGAGCCTCCAAGTCGACTTCTTCCGCCTCTCCCTTCTCACACACACTAAACTCCAGGTCCCAAGCCTCGCGGGGCTGCGACAGGGACAATTGAGTCCCGCAGAATTTCCAAGGGTTTCTCCGCGGCTTTCCTGGGCCCAGCCCAAAGCCACCTCTCTGCCATCAGCTGCTTGGTGGGAGTTGCGGGGCAGACTCATCCTTCTCCCGAGCCCCCCACTCCCAGCCTGCTGAGGCGGTCCGCGGGGCCTGCTCTGGATCTCTGGCGCAACGGTGCGGGGAGACGAACCCGAACTCCACGGTCCCCACCCCTTCCCCCGCCCCCTGGCAAAGAAAGGGACGTACGGGTGCTCACTCACTCAGGCGCTCCCCGAACCTCAGCCCGGTTGCTAAGGACGCTGCGCGCGCCGCGCCAGCATTCCACACAGGGGGCTCTCAAGTCCCGGGGAACAGGACTTGAGCCCCTGGCGACCCGTCAGTCCAATTGCGCCCGCTCTACCTCGCAGCCGCCGCCGCCGCCTCTTCGGTTCCCGCAGACAGAAGAAATGCCACGCTCTGCGCGGGTCTCTGGGGAAAGCTGCCGCCTGCTGATTCCGCCCGCCGCAGCCGGACCGAAGGTCGCCCCCCTGCACTCACTCACTCATTCACTACTACTCACTCACTCACTCACTCACTCACCCCCACCCACTGATCGAAGACCTCTCTGCAGCACTCAGCCTCCCTCCGCAGAGGCCCTGGCGGATGCCAAGCGGCCCCGCTGCGGCGCGCTGCTCTTCCCCAACCAAGTCCAGGGCTTCCTGGGAAAAGGCAGTCCCCGCTCTCGTGCCATCCTCGTGCTGCCGCTGGCAAAGTCTGGAACCCTTCCACTTCGGAGTCAACCCACACGGTGGCGGTATATCTGTTACCTCCTCAGCACCAGGGGACGGTTTCAGCCGAAACCTTCAAACACTCCAAAAATGAGCTCGCTCCTTAGGAAACTCGCCCAGGGAAGGAACAGGACATCTTGGACTCGTGTGCACCGCCGCAGAGTGAGTGATATCACTGCCCTCTGTGCGGAACCCTAAGACAGAGATCGTCTTAGAGGATCAAATCCCCGACAATGACAACTTCCAAAGAAAAAGAAGTGGATGTGATCGTCCTCACAAAACCTCTTTCTTCCATGAGGCGGTTCTTAGTCCGAGTGTCTGCCTCACAAGCTGTACAGTGACCAAAGTTCAAATGGGAATATATTGTCTCCACTAGGAAGGGAAAAGGAGGTTGAGTAATTACTCTCTCCGACTGCAATACAGCAATCCTCTGGATCTACAGAATCCATAGAGAGGGAAAGTAAGAAATTCCTACAGGTGGAAGATGTTGCCAACTCTCCCTCCCTTCCTATTCTTCTTTCGACTCAGAAAGAGGGGAAATTGCTGGAAATCCATCGCAATTCAGTACTCGAAAAAGTTGAAGTCGGGTCTACACAGAACTGTTATCAAGCAGTCCAACAGATATTTTTAAGAAATCGGTTTTCAAGGGGGAAGAAGGAAGTGATTCCCAAAAAGAAAACCTTGAAAGCAGTGTTTCAATTGTAGTTTTCAAAGTCTAGATGAAATAGTCCAGTTGGAGAAAGGGCTGGGGGCTTCATCAGTTCACATAGAGGAAAACGAACCGATGCAATTGCTTCCATATGGGCAAGCAGGCAGAGGAGTTATTCTGTCTCTTATCAAGTCCTGTACTGGAAATGGTAGCTCTCAACAGGTCAAAAAATATGCTCTCTTTCTTTCTCTCTCTCTCTTCTCTCTCTTCTCTCTCTCTCTCTCTCTCCCTCTCTTCTTTCCCTCCCTCCCCTCCCTCTCTAGGTATGTATGCCTGTGCTTGCGTGTGTGACTACGTGTGTGTGTGTGTGTTGTGTGTGTGGTGTGTGTGTGTGTTTGGAGTGCAATAGCAATAGGAATGCGTCCTTGTAAAATTCTCCTAGAAAAGAATTAGGGGAAGGGTCAGATGGCTCAGGGGTTAAGTGTCTTGTCCCCAAGCAGAAGGACCTGAGATCGGGTGCCAGAATATTCTTCAAATGCTTGTTGGAAATGGCAGCTAACCTTCCTGGAAGGCAAGCTCGAGAAACATCAGAGAAAAGCCAAAAAGGAGGTAGAGCAATCCTGCAGGCTGATTCCAGAGTCACCCTCAGAGCTCCAGAGTGGCATGCCAAAGAAAATAAATACCTATGTAAAGAAAAAAGTTTTCCAAAAGCATCACGTTACTCACTTGCCACACCTACTGTGTAAGATAATCATACGCAAAATACACAAATGTACGCCATGCAAATCACTTTATGGAATAGGTCAGGAAATTCTCTTGATTCGGAACAACATGTCCAGACGACCAGAGTGGCGAGAGGTCTCAGCCTTCCATTGCAACTTGCTCAACCTGTGTGGTCAGGCACCCAGAAGTTCAGATGTCAACTAGCTCCTGGACTTCTTTATTTTTATTTTCTCTTATTTTATTTATTTTCGTTTTGTATCTCACATCCTCCGACTGCCTAGGATGTGAGATAGACACTGTGTCCGGGAGCTGAGCCTGTCGTGTTCTGGGATCGTGCCAGGCAGAAGAGAAGAGAAAAGAACTGACCGAGCACTGATGTGCGTGTTCAGGTGTGCCCTGCCCCTAATCTCACCACGGAGCTGGGAATCCCGCCAGGGTGGGCCTGCAGGGGCTTCGCCAAGGGAGTGAGGGCTCCGCCCACAGGCACTTGCAGGAAGACCCCCGAGAGAGGCACATCGCGGCGTCCCCTGTCCCGAGAGCCCAGGCTTCACAGACTGCTGAATCCCAAGGCCCCTTTCTCTGCGAGCAAGAGACGGGAGAGGATGGGGAAAGTCGGAATCGCGAGTGCATGGTGCATAGCTTGTGTTTTTCTTTGAGGTCCGCCCCAGCAAGCGAGGCCTAGCAAGTGCCCACCCGGTGCCAGGTGCGTGAGTGCGTGAGACTGCGTGTGTGAAGAGGCCAGCTGCTGTTGGGGCCTCTGCCTGAGCGAGAGACCTGAGTGGACATGCCTCGCTTCCCACGCAAGGGTGCTGGTTCCGAGAGACACCCTGCGGCTCCTGGAAGCCATGAGAACATGTGGCAGCGACGCGTCGGCGAGGGATTCAAGAGAGACCCAGGCCGAGCTGGACTGGGACAGAGTAGTAGCTTTTGGAAAGTTCTCGGGGGACATGTGCAGACTGAGGTGGCTGGAGATTTCGCACAAGCTGAGGAAGTCGCGCACCCGTCGGCGCTGGTGCGGGAAGCCAAGCGCCGCGCGCAACGCCTCCCCAAGGTCAGGCGCCCAAGAAGCACCCCGACTTCCCCAAAAGGCCCCTGACCGCCTACCTGCGCTTCTACAGGGAGCAGAGGGCCCAGTACTCTCGGCTGTACCCTGACCTCAACAACCCGCAGCTCGCAGATGCTGAGCGAGAAGTACAAGCAGCTCCCGGGACACGTGAGGCAGCAGTACGTGCGCGCCTTCCAGGGAGAAAGAGCGCTACGAGGAGAAAACTGGCTCGATTCAAGGAAGACCACCCCTGACCGGCCCGGCATTCCAAGACATCCCTGGTGCCCGCGCGTCGCCCAGCCCAAGGCTCCCAGGAGCCGCCCCCGGGAAAGTGACAGCCCTCCAGGCCCCCCGACCGACGCCTCTCCGGGGACACCCCTCCAGCTCCACGGGGGAACGCTGCGGCTGCGGGGAGAACCCGAGAAACCCCCCATGAATGATACCACAAGTTTCACCGAGATTGCTGGGCCAGCGAGGGAGCTGAGGATCTGCCCCCGAGGCGAGCGCAGGGTGGAGATCGGCAGACGCTGGCAGCGGACTCCCGCGGAGCCTGAAGCAGCTTCACGAGAGGCAGAGGAGTCGGCGGAGCTGTGCGCTGAGCCTGGACCGCTGGCTCAAGAGCCTGTCGCCCGAGGAATATGCTTCCTACAGAGACGCGCAGGCCGCCATGGGCAAGGGAAAGGTGTGGGCCGCCCCTGGCAGGCCGCTTCCTCACCCCGGAGCCCCACCTGGCGGGAGGATGGGCCCTCCTCTGCAGGCAAGGGGTCCTGGGGAAGGAGGAAGCTCGGTCCCTCCTTCCCCGCAAGGGGCCTTTGCCTCAGCCCTCTGGCTCCTCCGCAGAAAATCGCATGGCCCCTGGGCAAAGAGACCCGGGGAAGCGACTCTTCGGGCTCCAGCAGCCCAGCTGAAGCAAGAGGGGGGCCTCGCCTCTTTCCTCCGGGGAATCCTGGACCTGGACTGGTTCTGAGCCCCTTCCTCCTTCAGTCATCCATGCAAACCCAGGCCAGGCTCTTCTCAGGGAGAGGAAGCGGCGAGCCTGGCCAAAGGGAACCGTGCTTCCCACAATGTGTGCGAAAATCAGAACCCTGAAAACCAGGACTCACTGGATCCAAGGACGCCATTGGGACGGCATGGATGCATCCAGACATACTTGGGAGCGCCAAGGAACAAGGGCCGGTTACCGCTCTGCTCTCTGTCTGGCTCTCTCCGTGCTCAAGTGGACTTTCTGCTCCAGGTGGAGCTCCAAGTCGACTTCTTCGCCTCTCCTTCTCAACACACACTAAACTCCAGGTCCCAAGCCTCGCGGGGCTGCGACAGGGACAATTGAGTCCCGCAGAATTTCCAAGGGTTTCTCCGCGGCTTTCCTGGGCCCAGCAAAGCCACCTCTCTGCCATCAGCTGCTTGGTGTGGAGTTGCGGGGCAGACTCATCCTTCTCCGAGCCCCCCACTCCCAGCCTGCTGAGGCGGTCCGCGGGGCCTGCTCTGGATCTCTGGCGCAACGGTGCGGGGGAGACGAACCCGAACTCCAGGTCCCCACCCCTTCCCCGCCCCTGGCAAAGAAGGGACGTACGGTGCTCCCTCACTCAGGCGCTCCCCGAACCTCAGCCCGTTGCTAAGGACGCTGCGCGGCCGCGCCAGCATTCCACACAGGGGCTCTCAAGTCCCGGGGCAGACTTGAGCCCCTGGCGACCGTCAGTCCAATTGCGCCCGCTTACCCTGCAGCCGCCGCCGCCTTCGGTTCCCAAAGAAGAAGAATGCCACGCTCTGGCGCGGTTCTCTGGGGAAGCCGCGCTGCTGATTCCGCCCGCCTGCAGCCCGGACCGAAGGTCGCCCTGCACTCACTCACTCACTCACTACTCACTCACTCCTCACTCACTCACTCACTCACTCACCCATCCACCCACTGATCGACAGACTCTCTGCAGCACTGGCCTCCCTCCGCAGAGGCTGGCGGATGCCAAGCGGCCCCGCTGCGGCGCGCTGCTCTTCCCCAAACCATCCAGGGCTCTTGGGAAAAGGCAGTCCCCGCTCTCGTGCCATCCTCGTGCTGCCGCTGCAAATTCTGGAACCCTTCCACTTCGGAGTCAACCCCACCGGTGCGATATCCTGTTACCTCCTCAGCACCAGGGGGACGGTTTCAGCCGAAAGCCTTCAAAACCTCCAAAAATGAGCTCGCTCCTTAGGAAACTCGCCCAGGGAAGGAACAGGACATCTTGGACTCGTGTGCACGGCAGAAAAGATGAGTGATATCACTGCCCTCTGTGCGGAACCCTAAGACAGAGATCGCTTAGAGGATCAAATCCCCGACACTTGACAAATTCCAAGAAAAAGAAGTGGATGTGCATCGTCCTCACAACCCTCTTCCTTCCTTCCCGGGCGGTTCTAAGTCCGAGTGTCTGCCTCACAAGCTGTACAGTGACCAAAGTTCAAAATGGGAATATATTGTTCTACACTAGGAAGGGAAAAGGAGGTTGAGTAAATTCTCTCTCGACTGCAAATACAGCAATCCTCTGGATCTACAGAATCCATAGAGAGGGAAAGTAAGAGAAATTCTACAGTGGAAGATGTTGCCAACTCTCCTCCCCTTCCTATCATTCTTTCGACTCCGAAAGAGGGGAAATTTTGGAAATCCATCGCAATTCAGTACTCGAAAAAGTTGAAGTCGGTCTACACAGAACTGTTATCAAGCGTCCAACAGATATTTTTAAGAAATCGGTTTTCAAGGGGGAAGAAGGAATGATTCCAAAAAAGAAACCTTGAAAGCAGTGTTTCAATTGTAGTTTTCAAAGTCTGATGAAAATAGTCCAGTTGAGAAGGCTGGGGGCTTCATCAGTTCACATAGAGGAAAACGAACCGATGCAATTGCTTCCATATGGGCAGAGGCAGAGGTTATTCTGTCTCTTATCAAGTCCTGTACTGGAAATGGTAGCTCTCAACAGGTCAAAATATGCTCTCTTTCTTTCTCTCTCTCTCTCTCTCTCTCTTCTCTCTCTCTCTCTGTCTCTCTCTCTCTCTCCCTCTCTTTCCCTCCCTCCCCCTCCCTCTCTAGGTATGTATGCCTGTGCTTGCGTGTGTGATACGTGTGTGTGTGTGTGTGTGTGTGTGTGTGTGTGTGTGTGTTGGAGTATGCTAAGAAAGGAATGCGTCCTTGTAAAATTCTCCTAGAAAGAAATTAGGGGAAGGGTCAGATGGGTCAGGGGTTAGGTCTGCCTCCCAAGCAGAAGGACCTGAGATCGTGGTGCCAGAATATTCTTCAAATGCTTGTTGAAATGGCAGCTAACCTTCTGGAAGGCAAGCTCGAGAAAACATCAGAGAAAAGCCAAAAAGGAGGTAGAGCAATCCTGCAGGCTGTTCCAGAGGTCACCCTCAGAGCTCCAGGTGGCATGCCAAAGAAATAAATACCTATGTAAGAAAAAGGTTTTCCAAAAGCATCACGTTACTCACCTTGCACACTACTGTGTAAATATATCCTACGCAAAAATACACAAATGTACGCCATGCAAATCACTTTATGGGATAGGTCAGGAAAATTCTTTGATTCGGAACAACATGTCCAGACGACCAGAGTGGGCGAGGTCTCACCTTCCATTGCAACTTGCTCAACTGTGTGGTCAAGGCACCCAGAAGTTCAGATGTCAACTAGCTCCTGACTTCTTTATTTTTATTTTTTTCTTATTTTATTTATTTTCGTTTTGTATCTCACATCCTCCGACTGACTAGGATGTGAGATAGACACTGTCCGGGAGCTGAGCCTGTCGTGTTCTTGGGATCGTGCCAGGCAGAAGAGAAGAGAAAAGAACTGACCAGCACTGAGTGCGTGTTCAGGTGTGCCCTTCCCCTAATCTCACCACGGAGCTGGGGAATCCCGCCAGGGTGGGGCTGCAGGGGCTTTCGCCAAGGGAGTGAGGGCTCCGCCCACAGGCACTTGCAGGAGACCCCCGAGAGAGGCACATCGCGGGTCCCCTGTCCCGAGGCCCAGGCTTCACAGACTGCTGAATCCCAAGGCCCCTCTCTGCGAGCCAGAGAACGAGGGAGAGACTGGGGGACAGTCGGAATCGAGTGCAGTGCGTGCACTCAGCCTTGTGTTTCTTCCTTGAGGTCCGCCCCAGCAAGCGGAGCCTAGCAAGTGCCCACCCGGTGCCAGGTGCGTGAGTGCGTGAGCATGCGTGTGTGAAGAGCCAGCTGCTGTTGGGGCCTCTGCCTGAGCGAGAGACCTGAGTGGACATGGCCTCGCTTCCCACGCAAGGGTGCTGGTCTCCGAGAGACACCCTGCGCGCTCCTGGAAGCCATAGAGAACAATGTGGCAGCGCCGATCGGCGAGGATTCAAGAAGACCCAGGCCGAGCTGGACTGGGACAGAGTAGCTTTTGGAAAGTTCTCGGGGGACATGTGCAACTGAGGTGGCTGGAGATTTCGCACAAGCTGAGGAAGTCGCGCACCCTGTCGGCGCTGGTGCGGGAAGCCAAAGCCGCGCGCAACGCCTCCCCAAGGTCAGGCGCCCAAGAAGCACCCCCCGACTCCCCAAAAGGCCCCTGACCGCCTACCTGCGCTTTACAGGGAGCAGAGGGCCCAGTACTCTCGGCTGTACCCTGACCTCAACAACCCGCAGCTCAGCAGACTGCTGAGCGAGAAGTCAAGCAGCTCCCGGAACGTGAGGCAGCAGTACGTGCGCGCCTTCCCAGAGGAGAAAGAGCGCTACGAGGAGAAACTGGCTCGATTCAAGGAAGACCACCCTGACCCGGCCCGGCATTCCAAAACTCCCTGGTGCCCGCGCGTCGCCCAGCCCAAGGCTCCCAGGAGCCGCCCCGGGAAGGTGACAGCCCTCCCGGCCCCCGCACCGACCAGCCTCTCCGGGACACCCCTCCAGCTCCACGGGGGAAACGTGCGCTGCGGGGGAGAACCCGAGAAACCCCCCATGAATGGATACCACAAGTTTCACCGAGATGCTGGGCCAGCGAGGAGCTGAGGCATCTGCCCCCGAGGGAGCGCAGGGTGGGATCGCAGACGCTGGCAGCGACTCCGCGGACGGGCCTGAGCAGCTTCACGAGAGGCAGGCAGAGGAGCTGCGCGCGCGCTGGACCGCTGGCCCTCAAGAGCCTGTGCCGAGGAAATGCTTCCTACAGACGACGCAGGCCGCCATGGGCAAGGGAAAGGTGTGGGCCGCCCTGGCAGGCCGCTCCTCACCCCTGCGGAGCCCCACCTGCGCGGGAGGATTGGCCCTCCTCTGCAGGCAGGGGTCCTGGGGGAAGGAGGAAGCTCGGGTCCCTCCTTCCCCGCAAGGGGCCTTCTGCCTCAGCCCCTCTGGCTCCTCCGAAGAAAATCGATGGCCCCTGGGAAGAGGAACGGGAAGCGATCTTCGGGCTCCAGCAGCCCAGCTGAAGCAAAGAGGGGGGTCGCCTCTCTTCCTCCGGGGAATCCTCGGACCTGGACTGGTTCTGAGCCCCTTCTCCTTCCCAGTCATCCATGCAAACCCAGGCCAGGCTCTTCTCAGGGAGGGAAGCAGGCGAGCGCTGGCCAAAGGGAAACCGTGCTTCCCACAATGTGTGCGAAAATCAGAACCTGAAGAACCAGGACTCACTGGATCCCAAGGACGCCATTGGACGGCATGGATGCATCCAGACATACTTGGGAGCGCCAAGGAACAAGGAGCCGGTACCGCTCTGCTCTCTGTCCCTGGCTCTCCTCCGTGCTCAAGTGGACTTTCTGCTCCAGGTGGAGCCTCCAAGTCGACTTCTCCGCTCCCCTTCTCACACACACTAAATCCCAGTCCCAAGCCTCGCGGGGCTGCGACAGGGACAATTGAGTCCCGCAGAATTTCCAAGGGTTTCTCCGCGGCTTTCCTGGGCCCAGCCAAAGCCACCTCTCTGCCATCAGCTGCTGGTGGGGAGTTGGGCGGGCAGACTCATCCTTCTCCCGAGCCCCCACTCCCAGCCTGCTGATGGCGGTCCGCGGGGCCTGCTCTGGATCTCGGGCGCTGAGGGGGGGGGAGACGAAACCAAACTCCACGGTCCCCACCCTCCCTCGCCCCCTGGCAAAGAAAGGCACCGTACGTGCTCACTCACTCAGGCGCTCCCCGAACCTCAGCCCGGTTGCTAAGGGACGCTGCGCCGTGCCGCAGCCAGCATTCCCCACAGGGGCTCTCAAGTCCCGGGGAGCAGACTTGAGCCCCTGGCGAACCGTCGTCCAATTGCGCCCTACCTCGCAGCCGCGCCCGCCTCTTCGGTTCCCAAAGAAGAAATGCCACGCTCTGCGCAGGTCTCTGGGAAAGCCGCCGCCCTGTGATTCCGCCGCCCGAAGGCAAGGATCCGTAGGCAGCACTCATCACTCATCAACTACCTACTCACCTCAACTCCTCACAGCACTGCACCATCCAACCACAACGACAGGACTCTCCGCCGAGAAAAGAGCCCGGCCCACAGAGGCCTGGTGGATGCCAAGCGCCCGCCTGCGCGGCGCGCCTGCTCCTCCCCAACCAAGTCCAGGGGCCTGGGTAAAAGGCCGCCGCCGCGGGCCACCTCGCGGCTGCCGCTGGCAAAATCTGGAACCTTCCACTCGGAGGCAACCCACACGGTGCGGAGGATATCTGTACCGCCTCAGCACCAGGGGGACGGTTTCAGCGCCCGACAAGCCTGATAAACACTCCAAACAAAATGAGCTCGCTCCTAGGAAACTCGCCCCAGTGGGAAGGAACGGACCATCTTGTGACGACCGTGTTGAGCAACGCCCGCAGAGAAAGATGAGTGAGTTGATATCACGCCCTCTGTGCGGAACCCCTAAGACAGAGATCGTCTTAGAGGATTCAAATCTCCGACACTTGACAACTTCCAAAGAAGAAAAGAGTGGATGTGCATCGTCCTCAACAACCCTTCCTTCCTTTCATGAGGCGGGTGCGTTTTAAGTCCGAGTGTCCTGCCTCAACGCTGTAAAGTGACCCAAAGTTCAACAATGGGAATAATATTGTTCTACATTAGGAGGGAAAAAAAGGATAGGTTTGAGTAAATAAATACTCTCTCCGACTGCAAAAGCAATCCTCTGGATCTAACAGATCCATAGATGAGGGAAAGTAAGAAAGTTAAGACTCAGTGGTGGAAGATGTTTTGTTGCCAACTCTCCCCCCCTTCCTTTATTCATTTCGACTCATGATTACCAGATAATCTTCAGATATAAGATGCGATGGAAATTGATTTGGATAATCAATGTAATGAAGTAAGAAAAAGACGGTGTGAAGTCGGTAACACAGAGAAATGGTTATATTAAGCAGTCTCAAACAGATATTTTTAAGAAATCGGTTTTAAGGGGGGGAAGAAGGAAGTGATTCCAAAAAAAGAACCTTGAAAGAACGTGTTTCCAATTGTGTTTTCAAATTAGATGAAAATAGTTACGTTGGAGAAAGGGCTGGGGGGCTTTATCAAGTTTCACATAGAGGAAAACGAACTGATTGCAATTGCTTCCCAGATGGGCGCAGAGGACAGAGGAGCGTTATTCATGTATCAGTATCAGTCCAGTACTGGAAATGGTGAGCATCCAACAGGTCAAAAAATATGTCTTTCTTCTAACTCGAGCATGCCTCGCTATCTTCTCTCTCTCTCTAGATCTGTCTCTTCCCTACTCTCTTCCTCCCTCCCCCTCCACTCTCTAGGTCATGTATTGCCTGTGCTGCGTGTGTGANTCTCAAATGTAATTTGAGAACACTTTCGGAATATCCCCGTGTTTCCCCTAGCCTCTCCTTCCTCTGCCAATCGTGTTTATAACTTCAGAGGAAAAGACACAACAAAAGGAAGTTTCCGTGAAGAGGAACCGAGGCTTACAGAGTCGCGAAAGACACACGTTCTACGATCCCTCAACTCGGGGTCAAGAAATGTCAAGGGTTAATAGATTCCCACGAGATCGCTGTCTTCAAAGCAAACCTTCCACCGCTCACGCTTCCGAATTCAGCACTCAGGGAGAGGCAGGATTGGATACGTGCTTGGGTCACGTGTGTGGAAAAGGAGGTTCTACCCCCAACGCTCCAGAAAGATCCTGCTGCGCTAAGAAGTTTCAAAGATCCAGGAATGCCCAAACGACAGAGAAAGACCCTCTTCGATCTATCTCCCTGAAGGGAAGAAGCAAAGAAAGTTTTCCTGATGCTCTACCCGTGTGCACAGGAGGACGACTTTCCAGTACCTGGATGAGTTCTGCAGGTGCTCTGGCCTCCTAGCTCCTAGCGATGCAGGCCGCAGTCTGAGGCTGCACTGCACTGGATGGCGCTCTGAAGCTTCTCTCAACCTCTGTCTTCCGGTGTCTCCCCCTTGGCAACTTCCACTCTCCAATCAGATGGAGTCTGGATAAATCCGCCTCCTTCCCATTATCCTATCATCCCCACGCCTGATTGACCGCACCTACGCACCATCCTGCCTAAACGAGATTGGAATGTAGCTTTGTTCCAGGTGACTGACTGAGGCTTGAAAGATGAAGAGAAGATGTCATGTGGAAAGCAAGGACTTGCTCGCACATTGACTGACACCATTTTGCTAATCTTATGGAGAACTCTCCTTGTGATTTACGTGTCACAAGAGCGGGCCTGCCTCTCCGTGGTAGACATTCCGTGACTCAAGTGTTGGAACCATTGTGGATTCGGTATAAACTGTGAAAAGGTTGAGAGACTATTCCTGTGTTCCTGAAGCCTCTCCTTCCTTTGCCAATCGTGTTTATAACTTCAGAGAAAGAGGACAGTAAGAAAGGCAGTTTCCGTGAAAATGAACACGAGGCTTACAGAGTCATGACGAACTCGGTTTCTATGATCCCTCAACTCGGGGTCAAGAAAGGTCAAGGATTAAAAAATTCCCATGAAATCGCTGTCTTCCAATCAAATCTGCCATCGCTCACACGTATAATTTCAGCACTCGGGGAGGTGAGCCAGGATTACTATGAATTTGAACCGAAGCCAGCCTGGCCTCTGGAGACCCTGTCTCAGAAAATTAGCCAAACACATCACTACGTGGGCGAGTGTTAAAATGTAACTTTATTTATTTATCTATTTACGTATCTGTCGATTTATGTATCCATCTATTTACCTATCTATCTATCTATCTATCTATCTATCTATCAATCTATCAATCAATCAATCAATCAATTTATCTACTCATTTATTCTACGCACGCTCTTATTTCACTACAGTAACGATGAGAATACCACCTTCCCCACAACAGGAACCAGTAAAATTTATCCCCGAAGTAATTCGGTACAAAACCAAAACGGGTCTGTTTCAGAATTTGAGAACCCAAGAAAAAAAGGCGAAAACCTTTCCTAAGTTCGTAAGTCCTATTTGAAAAGAGAAAACCCCAAATCCCGTCATTGGCTGCACAGACCAGCCGCCCCTCCCCACCCCCTCCCACTGGAGATGCCGGGGGCGAAGCCTGGGTGGTTCTGCTGCACACGTGGATATTTGCTGGCTGTTTAGCTGGTGTCCATTCTTTCATGGTAGGCATCCAGCTGTGCATCCAGCTCCTCCGCCGAGAGCTGCTGTTTGGAATTGGCGCCGCTTCCTCGGCCTCTTCTCCACTGCCAGCTGCCTCGGCGAGTCCCTCTGGGAGTACCACCACCACTGCCAAATGCTCCCGAGCCGCCTCCGCCTCCGCCTCCGCCTCCGCCTCTGCTTCTGCTTTGTGTTAGTCTCCGCTGTGCGTCAACCTGTGACGTCACGAGCTGGATGTTCATAGGGCGGCCACGCAGAGGGACCCCGTTGTATTGCCTCATGGCCTCCAGGGCGTCTGCCTTCCGCTCAAAGTGCAGGAATGCCATTCCTAAGCTTCGCCCACACCGATCGTAGTGCACGGCTGCCTCCTTGAGCGTTTCGAATTCAGCAAAGACTTCCTGCACGTCGGGGCCCAACAGCCCGAAGTGCAGGTTTGACAGCAGAAGTCTGCCGCCGGTCTCCAGGCCGGCTCCGCCCCCGAAGCCGCTGCCGAAGAGGTCGTGCTGCCACTTGTCGGGCAGCCGCTTCGACCGGCCGTAGGGCGCCGGCCGATTCCTGCCGCCGCCCGCGACGCCGCGGGCGAGGGCCAGCCGGTTCCGCATGGGCCCGCCGCCGCCGCCGCCGCCGCCCTGCCAAGCGGCCCTGCCGCGTCCCCGGCCCGCGCCTCGGCCACCGCGCTGGCTCCGGTTCAGCTTGATGATGTCGTCCAGAGACATATCCATCTTGGAGGCCATGGCGGGTGCGCAATCGGGGTCTCGGCTCTAAAATGTAACTTGAGAAAACTTTCCGAATATGCCTGTGTTCCTCTGGCCTCTCCTTCCTTTGCCAAGTGTGTTTATACCTTCAGAGAAAGAAGACAGGAAAAAAAGGAAGTTTCCGTGAAAACGAACACGAGGCTTACAGAGTCGTGAAAGACACACGTTCTATGACCTATCAACTCAGGGTCAAGAAATGTCAAGGATTAATAAATTCCCATGAAATTGCTGTCTTCAAATCGAATCTTCCCTCGCTCGCGCTTCCAAATCCAGCACTCGGGGAGGTGAGACAGGATTGGATACGTGCTGGGGTCGGGTGTGTGAAAAAGGAGGTTCTACCCCCAACGCAGAAATCGAAAGATTTCTGCTGAGCTAAGAAATTTCAAAGATCCAGGAAAGCCCAAACTACAGAGAAAGACCCTCTTCAATCTCCCTGAAGGGAAGAAGCGAAGAAAGTTTTCCCGATGCCTCTACCCGTGTGCACAGGAGGATGACTTTCCAGACTTGGATGAGTTCTGCCGGGTGCTTTGGCCTCCTAGCTCCTAGCTCCTAGCAATCCAGGCCGCAGACTGAGGCTGCGGCGCACTGGATGAGGCCTGAAGCTCCTTTCACACCTCTTTCTTCCGGTATCTCCCCCTTTGCAACTTCCACTATCCAATCAGATCAGAGTCTGGATAAATCCGCCTACTCCCATTATCCTATCATCCCCGCACCTGATTGACCGCACCTACTCACCATCCTGCTAAACGAGATTGGAATGTAGCTTTGTTCCAGGTGACTGACTGAGGCTTGAAAGATGAAGAGCAGATGTCACGTGGAAAGCAAGGACTTGCTCATACATTGACTGACACCATTTTGCTAATTTTATGGAGAATTCTGCTTGTGATTTACGTATCACAAGAGCAGGCCTGCCTCACTGTGGTAGGCATTCCGTGACTCAAGTGTTGGAATCACTGTGGATTCGCTATAAACTGTGGAAAGGTTGAGAGAATATTCCTGTGTTCCTGAAGCCTCTCCTTCCTTTGCCAATCGTGTTTATAACTTCAGAGAAAGAGGACAGTAAGAAAGGCAGTTTCCGTGAAAATGAACACGAGGCTTACAGAGTCATGACGAACACGGTTTCTATGATCCCTCAACTCGGGGTCAAGAAAGGTCAAGGATTAAAAAATTCCCATGAAATCGCTGTCTTCAAATCGAATCTTCCATCGCTCACACTTATAATTTCAGCACTCAGGGAGGTGATACAGGATTACTATGAATTTGGACTGAACTGAAGCCCGCCTGGCCTCTGCAGACCCTATCTCAGAAAATTAGCCAAAACACATCACTACGTGGGCGAGTGTTAAAATGTAATTTGATCTATCTATTTATGTATCCATCTATTACGTATCTATCTTCTGTCTGTCTGTCTGTCTGTCTGCCTATCTATCTATCTATCCATCAATCAATCAATGTATCTACTTATTTATTCTACGCACACTCTTATTTTACTACATTAACGATGAGAATACCACCTTCCCCACAACAGGAACCAGTAAAATTTATCCCAAAGCAATTCAGTCGAAACAGGTCTGTTTCAGAATTTGAAAACCAAAGAAAAAAAGGGGAAAACCTTTCCTGAGTTTTTAAGTCCTATTTCAAAAGAGAAAACCCAAAATCCCATCATTGGCTGCATAGCCCCGTCGCCCACCCTCACCCCTCCTCCCTCCTCCCTCCCCCTCCCCCCCTCCCCATCACCCCTCCCTCCTTCCGCCTCCCCCCCCACTGGAGATGCCAGTGGCGACACCTGGGTGGTTCTGCTGCACACGTGGATATTTGCTGGCTGTTTAGCTGGTGTCCATTCTTTCATGGTAGGCATCCAGCTGTGCATCCAGCTCCTCCGCCGAGAGCTGCTGTTTGGAATTGGCGCCGCTTCCTCGGCCTCTTCCCCGCTTCCAGCTGCCTCGGCGAGTCCCCCTGGGAGTACCACCACCACTGCCAAATGCTCCCGAGCCGCCTCCGCCTCCGCCTCCGCCTCCGCCTCTGCTTCTGCTTTGTGTTGGTCTCCGCTGTGCGTCAACCTGTGACGTCACGAGCTGGATGTTCATAGGGCGGCCACGCAGAGGGACCCCGTTGTATTGCCTCATGGCCTCCAGGGCGTCTGCCTTCCGCTCAAAGTGCAGGAATGCCGTCCCTAAGCTTCGGCCCATACCGATCGTAGTGCACGGCCGCCTCCCTTGAGCCTTCGAATTCAGCGAAGACTTCCTGAACGTCGGCGCCCGACAGCCCGAAGTGCAGGTTGGACAGCAGAAGTCTGCCGCCGGTCTCCAGGCCGGCTCCGCCCCCGAAAGCCGCTGCCGAAGAGGTCGGGCTGCCACTTGTCGGGCAGCCGCTTCGGCCCGCTGTAGGGCGCCGCCGATTCCTGCCCGCCACCCGCGACGCCGCGGGCGAGGGCCGGCCGGTTCCGCATGGCCCGCCGCCGCGGCCCGCCCTGCCAAGCGACCCTGCCGCGTTCCCCGGCCCGCGCCGCGGCCGCCGCGCTGGCTCCGGTTCAGCTTGATGATGTCGTCCAGAGACTATCCATCTTGGAGGCCATGGCGGGCGCGCGATCGCGGTCTCGGCTCTCAAATGTAATTGGAGAAAACTTTCGGAATATCCCCGTGTTCCCCTAGCCTCTCCTTCCTTCTGCCAATCGGTTTATAACTTCAGAGGAAGACGACACAACAAAAGGAAGTTTCCGTGAAGAGGAACACGAGGCTTACAGAGTCGCGAAAGACACACGTTCTACGATCCCTCAACTCGGGGTCAAGAAATGTCAAGGATTAATAGATTCCCACGAGATCGCTGTCTTCAAAGCAAACCTTCCACCGCTCACGCTTCCGAATTCAGCACTCAGGGAGGTGAGGCAGGATTGGATACGTGCTTGGGTCACGTGTGTGGAAAAGGAGGTTCTACCCCCAACGCTCCAGAAATATCTCTGCTGAGCTAAGAAATTTCAAGGATCCAGGAAAGCCCAAACTACAGAGAAAGACCCTCTTCGATCTATCTCCCTGAAGGGAAGAAGCAAAGAAGGTTTTCCTGATGCCTCTACCCGTGTGCACAAGAGGACGACGTTCCAGTACCTGGATGAGTTCTGCCGGGTGCTCTGGCCTCCTAGCTCCTAGCGATCCAGGCCGCAGTCTGAGGCTGCACTGCACTGGATGGCGCCTGAAGCTTCTCTCACACCTCTGTCTTCCGGTGTCTCCCCCTTGGCAACTTCCACTCTCCAATCAGATCGGAGTCTGGATCAATCCGCCTCCTCCCATTATCCTATCATCCCCACGCTTGATTGACCGCACCTACGCACCATCCTGCTAAACGAGATTGGAATGTAGCTTTGTTCCAGGTGACTGACTGAGGCTTGAAAGATGAAGAGAAGATGTCATGTGGAAAGCGAGGACTTGCTCGCACATTGACTGACACCATTTTGCTAATCTTATGGAGAACTCTCCTTGTGATTTACGTGTCACAAGAGCGGGCCTGCCTCTCCGTGGTAGACATTCCGTGACTCAAGTGTTGGAACCATTGTGGATTCGGTATAAACTGTGAAAAGGTTGAGAGACTATTCCTGTGTTCCTGAAGCCTCTCCTTCCTTTGCCAATCGTGTTTATAACTTCAGAGAAAGAGGACAGTAAGAAAGGCAGTTTCCGTGAAAATGAACACGAGGCTTACAGAGTCATGACGAACACGGTTTCTATGATCCCTCAACTCGGGATCAAGAAAGGTCAAGGATTAAAAAATTCCCATGAAATCGCTGTCTTCCAGTCAAATCTGCCATCGCTCACACGTATAATTTCAGCACTCGGGGAGGTGAGCCAGGATTACTATGAATTTGAACCGAAGCCAGCCTGGCCTCTGGAGACCCTGTCTCAGAAAATTAGCCAAACACATCACTACGTGGGCGAGTGTTAAAATGTAACTTTATTTATTTATCTATTTACGTATCTATCGATTTATGTATCCATCTATTTATGTATCTATCTATCTATCTATCTATCTATCTATCTATCTATCTATCATCTATCAAAACAATCAATCAATCAATTTATCTACTCATTTATTCTACGCACACTCTTATTTCACTACAGTAACGATGAGAATACCACCTTCCCCACAACAGGAACCAGTAAAATGTATCCCCGAAGTAATTCGGCACAAAACAAAAACGGGTCTGTTTCAGAATTTGAGAACCCACGAAAAAAAGGGGAAAACCTTTCCTAAGTTCTTAAGTCCTATTGGAAAAGAGAAAACCCCAAATCCCGTCAATGGCTGCACAGTCCAGCCGCCCCCCCCTCCCACTGGAGATGCCGGGGGCGACCGGCGCCTGGGTTCTGCTGCACACGTGGATTTGCTGGCTGTTTAGCTGGTTGTCCATGCTTTCACGGTAGGCATCCAGCTGTGCATCCAGCTCCTCGCCGAGAGCTGCTGTTTGGAAATGGCGCCGGTGCCTCGGCCTCTTCCCCGCCGCTGCCAGCTGCCTCGGCGAGTCCCTCTGGGAGCACGCCACCACTGCCAAATGCTCCCGAGCCGCCTCTGCTTCCGCTTTGTGTGGGTCTCTGCTGTGCGTCGATCTGTGACGTCACGAGCCTCCCTGAGCGTTCCGAATTCAGCGAAGACTTCCTGAAGGTCGGCGCCCGACAGCCCGAAGTGCAGGTTGGACAGCAGAAGTCTGCAGCCGGTCTCCAGGCTGGCTCCGCCCCCGAAGCCGCTGCCGAAGAGGTCGTGCTGCCACTTGTCGGGCAGCCGCTTCGGCCCGCTGTAGGGCGCCGGCCGATTCCTGCCGCCGCCCGCGACGCCGCGGGCCAGGACCGGTCGGTTCCGCATGGGCTCGCCGCCGCGGCCGCCCTGCCAAGCGGCCCTGCCGCGTCCCCGGCCCGCGCCGCGGCCGCCGCGCTGGCTCCGGTTCAGCTTGATGATGCGTGTGTGACTACGTGTGTGTGTGTGTGTGTGTGTGTGTGTGTTTGGAGTGTAGCAATAAGGAATGCAGTCCTTGTAAAATTCTCCTAGAAAAGAAATTAGGGGAAGGGTCAGATGGCTCAGGGGTTAAGTGTCTGCCTCCCAAGCAGAAGGACCTGAGATCGGGTGCCAGAATTTTCTTCAAATGCTTGTTGGAAATGGCCGCTAACCTTCCTGGAAGGCAAGCTCGAGAAACATCAGAGAAAAGCCAAAAAGGAGGTAGAGCAATCCTGCAGGCTGATTCCAGAGGACACCCTCAGAGCTCCAGAGTGGCATGCCAAAGAAATAAATACCTATGTAAAGAAAAAGGTTTTCCAAAAGCATCACGTTACTCACTTACACACCTACTGTGTAAAAGATAATCATACGCAAAATACACAAATGTACGCCATGCAAATCACTTTATGGAATAGGTCAGGAAATGCTTTGATTCGGAACAACATGTCCAGACGACCAGAGTGGGCGAGGTGTCAGCCTTCCATTGCAACTTGCTCAACCTGTGTGGTCAAGGCACCCCAGAAGTTCAGATGTCAACTAGCTCCTGGACTTCTTTATTTTTATTTTCTCTTATTTTATTTATTTTCGTTTTGTATCTCACATCCCCCGACTGACCTAGGATGTGAGATAGACACTGTGTCCGGGAGCTGAGCCTGTCGTGTTCTGGGATCGTGCCAGGCAGAAGAGAAGAGAAAAGAACTGACCGAGCGCTGAGTGCATGTTCAGGTGTGCCCTGCCCCTAATCTCACCACGGAGCTGGGGAATCCCGCCAGGGTGGGGCCTGCAGGGGCTTCCGCCAAGGGAGTGAGGGCTCCGCCCACAGGCACTTGCAGGAAGACCCCCGAGAGAGGCACATCGCGGCGTCCCCTGTCCCGAGAGCCCAGGCTTCACAGACTGCTGAATCCCAAGGCCCCTTTCTCTGCGAGCAAGAGCACGCGGGAGAGACTGCGGGACAGTCGGAATCGCGAGTGCAGTGCGTGCACTCAGCCTTGTGTTTCTTCCTTGAGGTCCGCCCCAGCAAGCGAGCCTAGCAAGTGCCCACCCGGTGCCAGGTGCGTGAGTGCGTGAGACTGCGTGTGTGAGAGGCCAGCTGCTGTTGGGGCCTCTGCCTGAGCGAGAGACCTGAGTGGACATGGCCTCGCTTCCCACGCAAGGGTGCTGGTCTCCGAGAGACACCCTGCGGCTCCTGGAAGCCATAGAGAACAATGTGGCAGCCGACGATCGGCGAGGATTCAAGAAGACCCAGGCCGAGCTGGACTGGGACAGAGTAGCTTTTGGAAAGTTCTCGGGGGGACATGTGCAGACTGAGGTGGCTGGAGATTTCGCGCAAGCTGAGGAACTCGCGCACCCTGTCGGCGGCTGGTGCGGGAAGCCAAGCTCCGCGCGCAACGCCTTCCCCAAGGCTCAGGCGCCCAAGAAGCCACCCCGACTTCCCCAAAAGGCCCCTGACCGCCTACCTGCGCTTCTACAGGAGCAGAGGGCCAGTACTCTCGGCTGTACCCTGACCTCAACAAGCCGCAGCTCAGCAGACTGCTGAGCGAGAAGTACAAGCAGCTCCCAGAGCACGTGAGGCAGCAGTACGTGCGCGCCTTCCACGAGGAGAAAGAGCTCTACGAGGAGAAACTGGCTCGATTCAAGGAAGACCACCCTGACCCGGCCCGGCATTCCAAAGGACATCCCTGGTGCCCCGCGCGTTCGCCCAGCCCAAGGCTCCCAGGAGCCGCCCCCGGGAAAGGTGACAGCCCTCCAGGCCCCCGAACCGACCAGCCTCTCCGGGACACCCCTCCAGCTCCACGGGGGAACGCTGCGGCTGCGGGGAGAACCCGAGAAACCCCCCATGAATGGATACCACAAGTTTCACCGAGATTGCTGGGCCAGCGAGGAGCTGAGGCATCTGCCCCCGAGGGAGCGCAGGGTGGAGATCGGCAGACGCTGGCAGCGACTCCCGCGGAGCCTGAAGCAGCTTCACGAGAGGCAGGCGGAGGAGGACTGCGCGCGCTTACAGGCTGAGCCTGGACCGCTGGCTCAAGAGCCTGTCGCCCGAGGAATATGCTTCCTACAGAGACGCGCAGGCCGCCATGGGCAAGGGAAAGGTGTGGGCCGCCCTGGCAGGCCGCTTCCTCACCTGCGGAGCCCCACCTGCGCGGGAGGATGGGCCCTCCTCTGCAGGCAAGGGGTCCTGGGGGAAGGAGGAAGCTCGGGTCCCTCCTTCCCCGCAAGGGGCCTTCTGCCTCAGCCCCTCTGGCTCCTGCGCAGAAAATCGGATGGCCCCTGGGCAA
>JALPQD010000128.1:56787-71392 GCA_023101885.1 Typhlomys cinereus
ATCTATCAATCAATCAATCATCAATCAATCAATTTATCTACTCATTTATTCTCGCACGCTCTTATTTCCTACAGTAACGATGAGAATACCACCTTCCCCACAACAGGAACCAGTAAAATTTATCATCCCCGAAGTAATTCGGTACAAAACCAAAACGGGTCTGTTTCAGAATTTGAGAACCCAAGAAAAAAAGGGGAAAACCTTTCCTAAGTTCTTAAGTCCTATTTGAAAAGAGAAAACCCCAAATCCCGTCATTGGCTGCACAGTCCAGCCGCCCCGCCCCCCCCCCCCACTGGAGATGCCGGGGGCGACCGACGCCTGGGTTCTGCTGCACACGTGGATTTGCTGGCTGTTTAGCTGGTGTCCATGCTTTCACGGTAGGCATCCAGCTGTGCATCCAGCTCCTCCGCCGAGAGCTGCTGTTTGGAATTGGCGCCGGTGCCTCGGCCTCTTCCCCGCCGCTGCCAGCTGCCTCGGCGAGTCCCTCTGGGAGCACCGCCACCACTGCCAAATTCCGAGCCGCCTCTGCTTCCGCTTTGTGTGGGTCTCCGCTGTGCGTCGATCTGTGACGTCACGAGCTGGATGTTCATAGGGGCCACGCAGAGGGACCCCGTTGTATTGCCTCATGGCCTCCAGGGCGTCTGCCTTCCGCTCAAAGTGCAGGAATGCCGTCCCTAAGCTTCGCCCACACCGATCGTAGTGCACGGCCGCCTCCTGAGCGTTCCGAATTCAGCGAAGACTTCCTGAACGTCGGCGCCCGACAGCCCGAAGTGCAGGTTGGACAGCAGAAGTCTGCCGCCGGTCTCCAGGCCGGCTCCGCCCCCGAAGCCGCTGCCGAAGAGGTCGTGCTGCCACTTGTCGGGCAGCCGCTTCGGCCCGCTGTAGGGCGCCGCCGATTCCTGCCGCCGCCCGCGACGCCGCGGGCGAGGGCCGGCCGGTTCCGCATGGGCCCGCCGCGCGCCCTGCCAAGCGGCCCTGCCGCGTCCCGGCCCGCGCCGCGGCCCGCAGCGCTGGCTCAGGTTCAGCTTGATGATGTCGTCCAGAGACATATCCATCTTGGAGGCCATGGCGGGCTGCGCGATCGGGGGTCTCGGCTCTCAAATGTAATTTGAGAACACTTTCGGAATATCCCCGTGTTCCCCTAGCCTCTCCTTCCTCTGCCAATCGTGTTTATAACTTCAGAGGAAGAAAGACACAACAAAAGGAAGTTTCCGTGAGAGGAACACGAGGCTTACAGAGTCGCGAAAGACACACGTTCTACGATCCCTCAACTCGGGGTCAAGAAATGTCAAGGGTTAATAGATCCACGAAAATCGCTGTCTTCAAAGCAAACCTTCCACCGCTCACGGCTTCCGAATTCAGCACTCAGGGAGGTGAGGCAGGATTGGATACGTGCTTGGGTCACGTGTGTGGAAAAGGAGGTTCTACCCCAACGCTCCAGAAAGATCTCTGCTGCGCTAAGAAGTTTCAAAGATCCAGGAATGCCCAAACGACAGAGAAAGACCCTCTTCGATCTATCTCCTGAAGGGAAGAAGCAAAGAAAGTTTTCCTGACTGCTCTACCCGTGTGCACAGGAGACGACTTTCCAGTACCTGGAGAGGTTCTGCCGGGTGCTCTGGCCTCCTAGCTCCTAGCGATCAAGCCGCAGTCTGAGGCTGCACTGCACTGGATGGCGCCTGAAGCTTCTCTCACACCTCTGTCTTCCGGTGTCTCCCCCTTGGCAACTTCCACTCTCCAATCAGATGGGAGTCTGGATAAATCCGCCTCCTCCCATTATCCTATCATCCCCACGCCTGATTGACCGCACCTACGCAGCACCTATCTGCTAAACGAGATTGGAATGTAGCTTTGTTCCAGGTGACTGACTGAGGCTTGAAAGATGAAGAGAAGATGTCATGTGGAAAGCAAGGACTTGCTCGCACATTGACTGACACCATTTTGCTAATCTTATGGAGACTCTCCTTGTGATTTACGTGTCACAAGAGCGGGCCTGCCTCTCCGTGGTAGACATTCCGTGACTCAAGTGTTGGAACCATTGTGGATTCGGTATAACTGTGAAAGGTTGAGAGACTATTCCTGTGGTTCCTGAAGCCTCTCCTTCCTTGCCAATCGTGTTTTAAACTTCAGAGAAAGAGGACAGTAAGAAAGGCAGTTTCCGTGAAATGACACGAGGCTTACAGAGTCATGACGAACACGGTTTCTATGATCCCTCAACTCGGGGTCAAGAAAGGTCAAGGATTAAAAAATTCCCATGAAATCGCTGTCTTCCAATCAAATCTGCCATAGCTCACACGTATAATTTCAGCACTCGGGAGGTGAGCCAGGATTACTATGAATTTGAACCGAAGCCAGCCTGGCCTCTGGAGACCCTGTCTCAGAAAATTAGCCAAACACATCACTACGTGGGCGAGTGTTAAAATGTAACTTTATTTATTTATCTATTTACGTATCTGTCGATTTATGTATCCATCTATTTACGTATCTATCTATCTATCTATCTATCTATCTATCTATCAATCTATCAATCAATCAATCAATCAATCAATTTATCTACTCATTTATTCTACGCACGCTCTTATTTCACTACAGTAACGATGAGAATACCACCTTCCCCACAACAGGAACCAGTAAAATTTATCATCCCCGAAGTAATTCGTACAAAACCAAAACGGGTCTGTTTCAGAATTTGAGAACCCAAGAAAAAAAGGGGAAAACCTTTCCTAAGTTCTTAAGTCCTATTTGAAAAGAGAAAACCCAAATCCCGTCATTGGCTGCACAGTCCAGCCGCCCGCCCAGCCCCCCCCTCCACTGGAGATGCCGGGGGCGACCGACGCCTGGGGTTCTGCTGCACACGTGGATTTGCTGGCTGTTTAGCTGGTGTCCATGCTTCACGGTAGGCACAGCTGTGGCATCCAGCTCCTCCGCGAGAGCTGCTGTTTGGAATTGGCGCCGGTGCCTCGGCCTCTTCCCCGCCGCTGCCCAGCTGCCTCGGCGAGTCCTCTGGAGCACCGCCACACTGCCAAATGCCTCCCGAGCCGCCTCTGCTTCCCGCTTTGTGTGGGTCTCCCCGCTGTTGCGTCGATCTGTGACGTCACGAGCCTGGATGTTCATAGGGCGGCCACGCAGATGGACCCCCGTTGTATTGCCTCATGCTCCATGGCGCTTTGCCTTCCGGTCAAGTCATTATTGCCGTCCCCTAGCTTCGCCACACGTCGTAGTGCTAACGGCCGCCTGCCCGATCGTTTCCGATTTCAGCGAAGACTTCCTGAAGTCGCGCCCCCCGACAGCCCGAAGTGGCAGGTTGTACAGCAGAAGTCTGCCGCCGGTCTCCAGGCCGGCTCCGCCCCCGAGCCGCGGCCGAAGAGGGTCGTGCCTGGCCACTTGCAGGGAGCCGCGCTTCGGCCCGCCTGGAGGGCGCCGTCCATTTCCCTGCGCCGCCACGCGAACGCCTCAGGGGCAGGGCCGTCCGGTGTTCCTCCCCCCGCCATGGGCCCGCCGCCAGCGGCCGCCGCCAAGCGGCCCCTGCCGCGTCCCCGGCCCGCGCCGCGGCTGCCGCGCTGGCTCCGGCTTCAGCTGGATGATGTAGTACAGAGACAGATCCATCTTGGACGGCCAGGGCGGGGCGATTTTTTTCGGGCGAGCTGGGGCTCGGCTCTTCAAATGTAATATTTGAAACACTTTCGAATATCCCCGTGTTCCCCTAAGCCTCTCCTTCCTCTGCCAATCGTGTTTATAACCTTCAGAGGAAGAAGGACACAACAAAGGAGTTACGCTGAAGAGGACAACGAGGCTTACAGAGTTCGCGAAAAGACATCACGTTCTTACGATCCCTTCAACTCGGGGTCAAGAAATGTCAAGGGTTAATAGATACCCACGAGATCGAGGTCTTCAAAGCAAACCTTCAACCGCTCACGCTTCCGAATTCAGCACCTCAGGGAGGTGATGGCCAGGACTTGGATACGTGCTTGGGTCACGTGTGTGGAAAAGGAGCGTTTCTACCCCAACGCTCCAGAAGATCTCTGATGCCCGCTAAGAAGTTTTCACAAGATCCAGGAATGCCAAACGACAGAGAAAGACCCTCTTCGATCTATCTCCCTGAAGGGAAGAAGCAAAGAAAGTTTTCCTGATGCCTCTACCCGTGTGCACAGGAGGACGACTTTCCAGTACCTGGATGAGTTCTGCCGGGTGCTCTGGCCTCCTAGCTCCTAGCGATCCAGGCCGCAGTCTGAGGCTGCACTGCACTGGATGGCGCCTGAAGCTTCTCTCACACCTCTGTCTTCCGGTGTCTCCCCCTTGGCAACTTCCACTCTCCAATTCAGATGGGAGTCTGGATAAATCCTGCCTCCTCCCATTATCCTATCATCCCCACGCCTGATTGACCGCACCTACGCAGCACCATCCTGCTAAACGAGATTGGAATGTAGCTTTGTTCCAGGTGACTGACTGAGGCTTGAAAGATGAAGAGAAGATGTCATGTGGAAAGCAAGGACTTGCTCGCACATTGACTGACACCATTTTGCTAATCTTATGGAGAACTCTCCTTGTGATTTACGTGTCACAAGAGCGGCCTGCCTCTCACGTGGTAGACATTCCGTGACTCAATGTTGGGAACCATTGTGGATTCGGTATATAAAAACTGTGAAAAGGTTGAGAGACTATTCCTGTGTTCCTGAACCCTCTCCTTCCTTTGCCAACATCGTGTTTATAACTTCAGAGAAAGAGGACAGTAAGAAAGGCAGTGTCCGTGAAAATGAACACGAGGCTTACAGAGTCTGACGAACACGGTTTCTATGATCCCTCAACTCGGGTCAAGAAGGTCAGGATTAAAAAATTCCCATGAAATCGCTGTCTTCCAATCAAATCTGTGCCATCGCTCACACGTATAATTTCAGCACTGCGGGGAGGTGAGCCAGGATTACTATGAATTGAACCGAAGCCAGCCTGGCCTCTGGAGACCCTGTCTCAGAAAATTAGCCAAACACATCACTACGTGGGCGAGTGTTAAAATGTAACTTTATTTATTTATCTATTACGTATCTATCGATTTATGTATCCATCTATTTACTTATCTATCTATATCTATCTATCTATCTATCTATCTATCAATCTATCTATCTATCTATCAATCAATTTATCTACTCATTTATTCTACGCACGCTCTTATTTCACTACAGTAACGATGAGAATACCACCTTCCCCACAACAGGAACCAGTAAAATTTATCATCCCCGAAGTAATTCCGTACAAAACCAAAACGGGTCTGTTTCAGAATTTGAGAACCCAAGAAAAAAAGGGGAAAACCTTTCCTAAGTTCTTAAGTCCTATTTGAAAAGAGAAAACCCCAAAACCGTCATTGGCTGCACAGTCCAGCCGCCCGCCCGCCCCCCCCTCCCACTGGAGATGCCGGGGGCGACCGACGCCTGGGTTCTGCTGCACACGTGGATTTGCTGGCTGTTTAGCTGGTGTCCATGCTTTCACGGTAGGCATCCAGCTGTGCATCCAGCTCCTCCGCCGAGAGCTGCTGTTTGGAATTGGCGCCGGTGCCTCGGCCTCTTCCCCGCCGCTGCCAGCTGCCTCGGCGAGTCCCTCTGGGAGCACCGCCACCACTGCCAAATGCTCCCGAGCCGCCTCTGCTTCCGCTTTGTGTGGGTCTCCGCTGTGCGTCGATCTGTGACGTCACGAGCTGGATGTTCATAGGGCGGCCACGCAGAGGGACCCCGTTGTATTGCCTCATGGCCTCCAGGGCGTCTGCCTTCCGCTCAAAGTGCAGGAATGCCGTCCCTAAGCTTCGCCCACACCGATCGTAGTGCACGGCCGCCTCCCTGAGCGTTCCGAATTCAGCGAAGACTTCCTGAACGTCGGCGCCCGACAGCCCGAAGTGCAGGTTGGACAGCAGAAGTCTGCCGCCGGTCTCCAGGCCGGCTCCGCCCCCGAAGCCGCTGCCGAAGAGGTCGTGCTGCCACTTGTCGGGCAGCCGCTTCGGCCCGCTGTAGGGCGCCGGCCGATTCCTGCCGCCGCCCGCGACGCCGCGGGCGAGGGCCGGCCGGTTCCGCATGGGCCCGCCGCCGCGGCCGCCCTGCCAAGCGGCCCTGCCGCGTCCCCGGCCCGCGCCGCGGCCGCCGCGCTGGCTCCGGTTCAGCTTGATGATGTCGTCCAGAGACATATCCATCTTGGAGGCCATGGCGGGCGCGCGATCGGGGTCTCGGCTCTCAAATGTAATTTGAGAACACTTTCGGAATATCCCCGTGTTCCCCTAGCCTCTCCTTCCTCTGCCAATCGTGTTTATAACTTCAGAGGAAGAAGACACAACAAAAGGAAGTTTCCGTGAAGAGGAACACGAGGCTTACAGAGTCGCGAAAGACACACGTTCTACGATCCCTCAACTCGGGGTCAAGAAATGTCAAGGGTTAATAGATTCCCACGAGATCGCTGTCTTCAAAGCAAACCTTCCACCGCTCACGCTTCCGAATTCAGCACTCAGGGAGGTGAGGCAGGATTGGATACGTGCTTGGGTCACGTGTGTGGAAAAGGAGGTTCTACCCCCAACGCTCCAGAAAGATCTCTGCTGCGCTAAGAAGTTTCAAAGATCCAGGAATGCCCAAACGACAGAGAAAGACCCTCTTCGATCTATCTCCCTGAAGGGAAGAAGCAAAGAAAGTTTTCCTGATGCCTCTACCCGTGTGCACAGGAGGACGACTTTCCAGTACCTGGATGAGTTCTGCCGGGTGCTCTGGCCTCCTAGCTCCTAGCGATCCAGGCCGCAGTCTGAGGCTGCACTGCACTGGATGGCGCCTGAAGCTTCTCTCACACCTCTGTCTTCCGGTGTCTCCCCCTTGGCAACTTCCACTCTCCAATCAGATGGGAGTCTGGATAAATCCGCCTCCTCCCATTATCCTATCATCCCCACGCCTGATTGACCGCACCTACGCAGCACCATCCTGCTAAACGAGATTGGAATGTAGCTTTGTTCCAGGTGACTGACTGAGGCTTGAAAGATGAAGAGAAGATGTCATGTGGAAAGCAAGGACTTGCTCGCACATTGACTGACACCATTTTGCTAATCTTATGGAGAACTCTCCTTGTGATTTACGTGTCACAAGAGCGGGCCTGCCTCTCCGTGGTAGACATTCCGTGACTCAAGTGTTGGAACCATTGTGGATTCGGTATAAACTGTGAAAAGGTTGAGAGACTATTCCTGTGTTCCTGAAGCCTCTCCTTCCTTTGCCAATCGTGTTTATAACTTCAGAGAAAGAGGACAGTAAGAAAGGCAGTTTCCGTGAAAATGAACACGAGGCTTACAGAGTCATGACGAACACGGTTTCTATGATCCCTCAACTCGGGGTCAAGAAAGGTCAAGGATTAAAAAATTCCCATGAAATCGCTGTCTTCCAATCAAATCTGCCATCGCTCACACGTATAATTTCAGCACTCGGGGAGGTGAGCCAGGATTACTATGAATTTGAACCGAAGCCAGCCTGGCCTCTGGAGACCCTGTCTCAGAAAATTAGCCAAACACATCACTACGTGGGCGAGTGTTAAAATGTAACTTTATTTATTTATCTATTTACGTATCTGTCGATTTATGTATCCATCTATTTACCTATCTATCTATCTATCTATCTATCTATCTATCTATCCATCTATCAATCAATCAATCAATCAATTTATCTACTCATTTATTCTACGCACGCTCTTATTTCACTACAGTAACGATGAGAATACCACCTTCCCCACAACAGGAACCAGTAAAATTTATCATCCCCGAAGTAATTCGGTACAAAACCAAAACGGGTCTGTTTCAGAATTTGAGAACCCAAGCAAAAAAGGGGAAAACCTTTCCTAAGTTCTTAAGTCCTATTTGAAAAGAGAAAACCCCAAATCCCGTCATTGGCTGCACAGTCCAGCCGCCCGCCCGCCCCCCCCCCCACTGGAGATGCCGGGGGCGACCGACGCCTGGGTTCTGCTGCACACGTGGATTTGCTGGCTGTTTAGCTGGTGTCCATGCTTTCACGGTAGGCATCCAGCTGTGCATCCAGCTCCTCCGCCGAGAGCTGCTGTTTGGAATTGGCGCCGGTGCCTCGGCCTCTTCCCCGCCGCTGCCAGCTGCCTCGGCGAGTCCCTCTGGAGCACCGCCACCACTGCCAAATGCTCCCGAGCCGCCTCTGCTTCCGCTTGTGTGGGTCCTCCGCTGTGCGTCGATCTGTGACGTCACGAGCTGGATGTTCATAGGGCGGCCCAGCAGAGGGACCCCGTTGTATTGCCTCATGGCCTCCAGGGCGTCTGCCTTCCGCTCAAAGTGCAGGAATGCCGTCCCTAAGCTTCGCCCACACCGATCGTAGTGCACGGCCGCCCTCCCTGAGCGTTCCGAATTCAGCGAAGACTTCCTGAACGTCGACGCCCGACAGCCCGAAGTGCAGGTTGGACAGCAGAAGTCTGCCGCCGGTCTCCAGGCCGGCTCCGCCCCCAAAGCCGCTGCCGAAGAGGTCGGGCTGCCACTTGTCGGGCAGCCGCTTCGGCCGCTGTAGGGCGCCGGCCGATTCCTGCCGCCGCCCGCGACGGCCGCGGGCGAGGGCCGGCCGGTTCCTCATGGGCCCGCCGCCGCGGCCAGCCCTGCCAAGCGGCCCTGCCGCGTCCCCGGCCCGCGCCGCGGCCGCCGCGCTTGGCTCCGGTTCAGCTTGATGATGTCGTCCAGAGACATATCCATCTTGGAGGCCATGGCGGGCGCGCGATCGGGGTCTCGGCTCTCAAATGTAATTTGAGAACACTTTCGGAATATCCCCGTGTTCCCCTAGCCTCTCCTTCCTCTGCCAATCGTGTTTATAACTTCAGAGGAAGAAGACACAACAAAAGGAAGTTTCCGTGAAGAGGAACACGAGGCTTACAGAGTCGCGAAAGACACACGTTCTACGATCCCTCAACTCGGGGTCAAGAAATGTCAAGGGTTAATAGATTCCCACGAGATCGCTGTCTTCAAAGCAAACCTTCCACCGCTCACGCTTCCGAATTCAGCACTCAGGGAGGTGAGGCAGGATTGGATACGTGCTTGGGTCACGTGTGTGGAAAAGGAGGTTCTACCCCCAACGCTCCAGAAAGATCTCTGCTGCGCTAAGAAGTTTCAAAGATCCAGGAATGCCCAAACGACAGAGAAAGACCCTCTTCGATCTATCTCCCTGAAGGGAAGAAGCAAAGAAAGTTTTCCTGATGCCTCTACCCGTGTGCACAGGAGGACGACTTTCCAGTACCTGGATGAGTTCTGCCGGGTGCTCTGGCCTCCTAGCTCCTAGCGATCCAGGCCGCAGTCTGAGGCTGCACTGCACTGGATGGCGCCTGAAGCTTCTCTCAACCTCTGTCTTCCGGTGTCTGTCTCCTCCCGTGGCAAACTTCCACTTTCACTCCAATCAGAGTGGGATCCTGGATAAATCCGTCCGCCTCACATTTACCTATCATATTCGGGAAAAAATCTCACCCAAAAACACCACAGCCAAATGATTGACCCACCTACGCAGGCGACCGATCGGCGTGGCGTGAAAGAGATTGGAAGGTAGCAGTTGTGTGCCAGGGTGACTAAGACATCGCACAGACAGCCTTTGATAAAAAGATGAAGAGAAGGGATGTCATGTGGGAAAGCAAAGGGACTTGCGCACATTGGAACTGACTAGAATGACAACTTCGCCCCCACACAAAAAACACAATTAATTTGCTATATCCCCTATGGAGAAATCCCTTCGTGACTCACTACCCGTGTCACAATTATTAGCGGTAAGCCTGCCTCTCCGTGGTGATAGCAGTCCGTGACTCAAGTTGTTGGGAACCATTGTGGGAATTCCGGTTATAAAACTGTGAAAGGTTTGAGAGACTATTCTGTGTCCTGTCAAGCCCACCCCTCCTCTTCCTCCTTGCCAACTTCCCGTTTGTTTATTATAAAATTCAGAGATAAAAGAAGGACACAAGAAAGGACAGTTTTCCGTGAAATGACAAAGGCTGTAACAGAGTCATGACGAACATGTTCCACCGGTCTTCTATACTCAGATCCCTCAACGCGGGTCAAGAAAGGTCAAGGATTAAAAAAATCCGCCATGAAATCGCTGTCTTCCTCCCTACATTTCCAATCAAATCTTGCCATCTGCTCCTACTATAATTTGCTAGCACTCGGGGAGTGAAGCCAAGGATTACAGGAAATTTTGCCACCGCAAGCCAGCCCTCGGCCTAAAATCTGGAGAGAACCCTGCCTAGAAAATGTATGACAAACACAATCCTACGATGCGGAGATGTGTTAAATGTACAACTTTATTATCTATCTAAATTCCGGTGATCTGCCGGATTCTATGCTATCCCATCGACTTTACGTATCAATTCTATCTACTCGAGTCTAGTCTAAGCTTATCTATTCTTAGTCGAGCTATCAATTCTATCATCAATCAGCATCAATTTTATAATCGACTTCATTAGAATTCTACGACACTGCTCTTCATTAATTACACGACAGTAATCGATGGGAGAAGAGAAAACACACCATATCCACCACAAAAAAACGACCCAAGTAAAATATTCACCCTCAGCACCCGACAGTCAATATTATCCGTGTATTTTAACATAAACCATAAAACGGGTCTGTGTTCAGAATTATGAGAACCCAAGCAAAAAGAGGGAAAACCTTTTCCGTACAAATAAATCTATAAAGAAATTTTCCTATTTATTGGAAAAAGCGAGAAACCACTCTAAATCCCGTCATTTTGGCTTGCATACAGTTCCACCTGTCCCACCGCTATCCGCTCACCCCTCCCTTCCCCCCCCCCTCCAACAACGGGAGATGTCCGGGGGCGACCAACCGGAAATAACCCATAGGTTCGGACCTTACTGCATCAACTAGATATGGGATTTTGTAGACTTGGCTGTTTAGTTAGTCTGGGTGTCCCATTTGCTTTTTTGTCCACAATAGTTTTCAATCACGGTTAAGAAGGCATTCCATGCTGTGCAATTCCAGCATCCCCACTCCAGCCGAAGCTGCGGTTTGGTGAAATTATGGTGGGCCAGGTGACCCATCGGCCTACATAATTCCCCTGGTCGCCCCCAGCTGCTGCCAGCCTGCCTTCGGCGTAGGTGCCTTCGTCGGGGAGCAAGCACCTACCAAGCCGCACCGGCCACCTGTACGGCCAAATGCTCCCGCTCCCTGGGGAGGGGCGCGGCACATACCGTAGCGAATCCGCTTAGTAGGGGGTCTCGCCGCATGGCGTCGATCTGTGACGTCACGTAGCTGGATGTTCATGGGGACGAAGCCAAAATACGTCAGAGGGATCCTGTTTCTCCTCGCCTTCGATTTTTTGTTTTGTCCGTTGTATTTGCCTCATTGGCCTCCAGGGGGGCGTCTGCCCTTCCGCTCAAAATGTGGGCGAATTGCCGTCCCTAAGCTTCGCCCACACCGATCGTAGTGCACGGCCTGCCTCCCTGAGCGTTCCGATAGCAGCGAGAAGACTTCCTGAACGTCGGCGCCCGACAGTCCCGAAGTGCAGGTTGGACAGCAGAAGAGTCTGCCGCCGGTCTCCTCCAGGCGCGCTCCGCCCCCGAAAAGCCGCTGCCGAAGAGGTCTTGTTGTCTGCCACTGTGTCGGGCAGCCGCTTCGGGCCCCGCTGTAGGGCGCCGGCCGTTTCCTGCCGCCTTGCCGCCGTCCCGCGACGCCGCGGGCTGAGGGCCGGCCGGTTCCCGCATGGGGCCCGCCGCCGGCGGCCGCCCTGCCAGCGGTCCTGCCGCGTTCCGGCCGGCCCGCGCGCCCAAGCCGCGCTGGCTCCGGTTCAGCTTGATTATGTTCGTCAAGAGACATATCCTCTTGGAGGCCATGGCGGGGCGGCGATCGGGGTCTCGGCTCTCAAATGTAATTTGAGAAACACTTTCGGAATATCCCCGTGTTCCCCTAGCCTCTCCTTCCTCTGCCAATCGTGTTATAACTTCAGAGGAAGAAGACCCACAAAAAGGAAGTTTCCGTGAAGAGGAACACGAGGCTATACAGAGGCGGAAAGACAGACTTTACACCCGTTCTACGATCTCCTCAACTCGGGGTCAAGAAATGTCAAGGGTTAAAGATTTCCCACGAGATCGCTGTCTTCAAAAGCAAACCTTCCACCGCTCACGCTTCCGAATTCAGCACTCAGGGAGGTGAGGCAGTATGGATACGTGCTTGGGTCACTGTTTGGTGGTGGAAAAGGGAGTTCTACCCACAACGCTCCAGAAAGATCTCTAGCTCGCGAAGAAGTTTCAAAGATCCAGGAATGCCCAAACGACAGAGAAAGACCCTCTTCGATCTATCTCCCTGAAGGGAAAGAAGCAAAGAAAAGTTTTTCTGCTGATTGCCTCTACCCGTGTGCACAGGAGGACGACTTTCCAGTACCTGGATGATGTTCTGCCGGGTGCTCTGGGCTCCTAGCTCCTAGCGATCCAGGCCGCAGTCTGAGGCTGCATCGCACTGGATGGCGCCTGAAGCTTCCTCACACCTCTGTCTTCCGTGTCTCCCCCCTTGGCAAACTTCCACTCTCCAATCAGATGGGAGTCGGATAAATCCGCCCCTCCCTTTACCTATCATCCCCACGCCTGATTGACCGCACCTAGCACCATCCTGCTAAACGAGATTGGAATTTAGCTTTGTTCCAGGTGACTGTGACTGAGGCTTGAAAGATGAAGAGAAAGATGTCATGTGGAAAGCAAGGACTTGCTGCACATTGACTGACACCATTTGCTAATCTTATGGAGAACTCTCCTTGTGTTATACGTGTCACAAGAGCGGGTGCCTCTCTCCGTGGTAGACATTCCGTGACTCAAGGTTGGAACCTTGTGGATTCGGTATAAAAACTGTGAAAGAGTTGAGAACTATTCCTGTGTTCCTGAAGCCTTCCTCTCCTTTTGCCAATCGTGTTTATAACTTCAGAGAAAGAGAACAGTAGAGAAAGGCAGTTTCCGTGAAAAGAACACAGGCTTACAGAGTCATAACGAACACGTGTTCTATGATCCCTCAACTCGGGGTCAAGAAAGTGGAAGGTTAAAAAATTCCATATGAAATCGCTGTCTTCCAACAATCAATCGCCATCGCTCACACGACTACGTAATATTCAGACTCGGGAGGTGAGCCAGGATTACTATGAATTGAACCGAAGCCAGCCTGGCCTCTGGAGACCCTGTCTCAGAAAATTAGCCAAACACATCACTACGTGGGCGATGTTAAAAATGTAACTTATTTATTATCTATTTACGTATCTGTATCTGTCGATTTATGTATCCATCTATTTACGTATCTATCTATCTATCTATCTATCACAATCTATCAATCAATCAATCAACAATCAATCAATCAATTTATCTATCATTTATTCTACGCACGCTCTTATTTCACTACAGTAACAATGAGTAAACCACCTTCCCCACAACAGGAAACCAGTAAAATTTATCACCCCGAAGTAATTCGTACAAAACCAAAACGGGTCTGTTTTCAGAATTTGAGAACCCAAGAAAAAAAGGGGAAAACCTTTCCTAAGTTTCTAAGTCCTATTTGAAAAGAGAAAACCCCAATCCCGTCATTGGCTGCACAGTCCAGCCGCCCGCCCCCGCCCCCCCTCCCACTGGAGATGCCGGGGGCCCGACGCCTGGGTTCTGCTGCACACGTGGATTTGCTGGCTGTTTAGCTGGTGTCCATGCTTCCTTCCGGTAGGGGCACCAGCTGTGCATCCAGCTCCTCCGCCGAGAGCTGCTGTTGGAATTGGGGCCGGTGCCTTGCGGCCTTCTCCCCGCCGCTGCCACTGCCTCGGCGAGTCCCTCTGGAGCACACCGCCACCACTTGCCAAATGCTCCCGAGCCGCCTCTGCTTCCGCTTGGTGTGGGTCTCTCCGCTGTGCGTCATCTGTGTACGTCACGAGCTGGAGTGTCATTAGGGCGGCCACGCAGAGGACACCCGTTGTATTGCTCTCTATGGCCTCCAGGGCGTCTGCCTTCCGCCTCAAAGTGCAGGGAATGCCGTCCTTAAGCTTCGCCCACCACTGTTCGATGTAGTGCAACGGCCGCCTTCCCTGGAGCGTTTCCGAATCGCGCGAAGACTTCCTGACACCGTCCCCGGCGCCCGACAGCCCGAAAGTGGCAGGTTTGGACCCGCACAACCACGAGAATCTGTCCTGCCGGTCTCCCAGGGCCGGCTCCGCCCCGAAGCCGCTTGCGGACATAAGAGGTCGTGCATGAACCAAAATCTTGTCCTGGGGCCACGAACCCGCTTCGGCCCGGCCCTGTGTAGGGCGCTCGGCGCTGATTTCCTTGACGCGCATTCGCAGGAACCGCACGCTGGACGCTAGGTGGCGGGCCGGTTCCTGGCCGGTCACGACACAGAGCGGCCGCTGCCAAGACCGGGAGGCCCTTGACCGCGTCCCCGGCCCGCGCCCGCGGCGCCGCCGTGGGGGCTCCGGTGTGTTCAGCTTTGATGACATTGTCGTTCCAGTAGACATAATGCAGTCCATCTGGGAGACCCCCCAGGCGGCCGCGGCCGCAAGAATCGGTTGTGTCCTTCGGCATCTCAAGAATTGGTAATTTGAGAACGAACACTTTCGGTTAATATCCCCTTAGTGTTATACCCCAA
>JALPQD010000128.1:71417-94757 GCA_023101885.1 Typhlomys cinereus
CCCCGGCCATTTTACTTTTGAAAGCCGCGGGCGGAGGGGGGGGCCGGCCGGTTCCGCCCATGGGGCCCGCGCCGCGGCCACCCTTGCCAAGCGGGCCCTTTTGCCGCTGTCCCCTCCCCGGCCCGCGCCGCGGCCGCCGCCGGCTGGCTCCCGGTTCAGGGCTTTGATTTTTTGATTTTGTCGTCCAGAGAAAAATTCCATCTTGGAGGGTGCCCCATTTGGCGGGGCGCGCGGATCTGGGGTTTCTGGGCTCTCAAATGTTTTTTTTTTCCTTTTGCAGCAAACACACTTGGTGAAATCCGTGTCTTTCCCCTTAGCCTCTCCTTCCTCTGCCAATCGTTTTTGTTTTATAACTCAGAGGAAAGAAGACACCAGCAAAACAGGGAAGTTTTCCGTTTGAAGGAGAACCCGGGGCTTTACAGAGTCGCGAAAAGAACACACGTTACATCCGCTCCCTCCCAAACCCGGGGTCACAGAAAAGTGTCCAAGGGTTAATAGATTTTTCCCCCCGAGATCGCTAGATCTCCGCTGTCTTCCCCCCAAAGCCCCAAAACCCCTTTCCACCGCTCCACGCTCCGGAATTTCCGGCCCCACTCAGGGGAGGGTTTGCGGCAGGATTGGATACGTTTTTGTTGGTTTACATTTTTCCACCGTGTGGTGGAAAGGAGGTTTTCCACCCCCCAACGCTCCAGAAAAGGAAATCTCTGCTGCGCTAAGGACGGGTTTTCAAACAGACCAGGGAATTTTGCCCAAACGAACCAGGAGAACAACAGAGAAATGGGACCCTCTTTCGATCTATCTCCTGAAAGGTAGTGAAAGAAAGAGAAGAAAAGCAAAGGGAAAGTTTTTCCTGATGGGCCTTTATACCCCGTTGTGCCACAGGGAGGGACGTACTTTCCAGTACTCGGATGATGTTCCTTGCCGGTCGCTCTGGCCTCCTAGCTCCTAGCGAATTTCCCAGGCCGCCAGTCTGAGGCTTTGCCCCACTGCACTGGGATTTTGTGAGGCTTTGACAGCTTTCTTTTCACACCCTCTCTGTTTCTTCCTCGGGTTCTCCCCCCTTTGGCCCAACTGCCACTTCTCCAATTCCGGGGGATGGGTAGTTCTGGCAAAATCCCGTCCTCCTCCCCCATTATTCCTTATTTCACCCCCACCACGCATGGATTGACCGCACCACGCAGCCACCCATTCCTGCTCAAAAAGAATGATTTGGGAATGTGCTTTTTGTTTCCAGGTTGGGGAACTGGGAACTGAGGGGGCTTGAAAGATTAAGAGGAAGAAAGGATTGTCATGTGTCAAGCAAGGGGGGATTGCTCGCACCCATGGACTGACAAAAAATTTTTTTTTGCCTTCATTCTGACTTTTTGGAGAAACTCCCCTTGGTGATTTTTTTTAAAGTGTCACAAGAAGCCCGGGCCTTGCCTCCTCCGTGGTTAATGACATTTCCGTTGACTTTCAACGTGTTTGGGAAAACATTGTTCGGATTCGTTATAAACGTTTTGGAAAGGTTGAGGAAGACTTTATTTCCTGTGGTTCTCTTGAAGGGGCCTCTCCTTAGTTGCCAAATCGTTGTTTCTAACTTTCAGAGAAAAGCGGACAGTAAGGGGGAAAAGGCCCAGTTTTTTCCGTGGAAAATTTTGGACACCGAGGCGTACAGTAGTTTCATGACGAAACACGGTTCCTATGATCCCTCAACTCGTGGTTCAAGGAAAAGGTCACGGATTTCAAAAAAAAGTATGCCATGAAATCCGCTGGCGCCAAGCCAAATTTCTTTTGCCACCGTCGTCACACCGGATACCTTTTCAAGGACGCCGGGGGAGGTGGCGCCAGGTTTGTTGTACTATGACATTTTGTGTGACCGAAGCCGCCTGGGCCTCTGGAGGACCCGGTCTCCGACCAAGGAGCCAAAACACATCCACGACCGTGGGCGAGGGTGAAAAAAGGAACTTTCGTGAGGTTTGTAGCTGATTTACGTTAGCTGGTCGCTGATGTATTCCATCCTATGTACGTATTTCTTCGATCTATCTATTTCTCCTATCTGCTTGATCTGATCATGATACAATCTATTTTCCAATCCCAATTCAATTTCAATTCAATCAATTTATTTCTTACTTCATTTATTTTTACGCCACGCTTTCTTTACTTATTTCACTTTACCAGTAAACGATGAGAATTCCCCACCTTCCCCACAAAAGGAACCAGTTTTTTTAAAATTTCATTCACCCGAAGTTAACTTCGGTACCAAAACCCAAAAAACGGGGTTCTGTTCAAGGAATTGACGACCAAGGGCAAAAAAGGGGAAAAAACCTTTTCCTTAAGTTTTCATTAAGTTCTTTTTTCCTATTTTTGAAACAGAGAAAACCCCAAAATTCCCGTCCATTTGGCCGCACCAGTTTTTCCCAGGCCTTCCGCCCCTCCCCTCCCACTGGAGGGGGATTGGCCGGGGGCGACCGACCGCCTGGTTTCCTGCTTTTGCACACGTTTTTGGATTTTGCTTGGGTTTAGCTGGGGTACATGCTTTCACACGGTAGCATCCAGCTGTTTTGGCCCCAGCTCTCAGCCGAGAAAGCTTTGCTTTTGTTTTTTTTGGGAATGGCGCCCGGTTGCCTCGGGCCTTTCCCCGCCGCGCCAGGGCTGGCCTCGGCCCGAGTTCCCTCTTGGGAGGCACCGCCCACCACTTGCCCCAAAATGCTCAGACGTGCCCGCCTTCTGCTTCCGCTTTGTTTGGGGTTCTATTCCCGATGTGCGTTGGATTCTTTGTTGGTTAACCGTTCACGCGCTGGCTCGTCGTATTAGGGCCCGGCCACGGCAGAGGTGAACCCCGTTGTATTTGCCTTTCATGGCCTTTCCAGGGGCGTTACTTTCTGCCCTTCCGCTTTCAAAGTGCAGGTAGGCATTTTTGCCTTCCCTAAGCTTCGCCCCCACGATCCCGTAGTGGCCCACGGTGGCCCCGCCTCCCTGAGGCGTTCCGAATTCACGAAAGACTTCCTTTTTGAACGTCGGCCGCCCCGACAGCCCGAAGTGCATGTTGGTACCGGGCAGAAAAAGTCTTGCCGCGGTTCCTTCGGGCCTGGGCTCCCGCCCCGAAAACAAGCCTTTGCCGACAAGAGGGTCGTTTGCTGCCCACTGTCGGGCAGCCGGCTTTCTGGCCGGCTGTAGGGGCGCCGGCCCGATCTCTTTCCGCCGCCGCCCGCGGGGACGCCCGAGGGGTGGCCCAGGGCGGCCGGTTTTACCGCATGGGGGGGCCCGCCGCCGCCGCCGCGGCCCCCTTGCCCCAAGGCGGCCCTTTTTGCCGCCCGTTTTCCCCGGGGCCCCGCCGCCCCGGCCCACCCGCGCTGGGCTCCGGTTTCAGCTTTTGATGCTTGTCGTTCCAGGAAGGGGACAATTTACCATCTGGAGGGCCCCATTTGGCGGGTTCTGCCGTCCCAATCTGGGTCTCGGCTCTTTTACAATGTAACTGAGAAACACTTTTCCGACTCTTGCCTGTTTGTCCCTCTGGGGCCTTTCTCTCCTTTCCTTTGCCAAGTTGTTGTTTATAACCTTCAGAGAAAGAAAGACCCAGGAAAAAAACAAAAAAGGGGGAAGGGAAGTTTCCGTTTGACAACCGCACACGAGGGTGCTTACATAGTGTGAAAAAGGGAACACACCGTTTATGACCTATTTCAAACCTACAGGGTCCAGATACCAATGTTCAAAGGATTTAATAAAAAATTCCATGAAATTTGCGTCTTCTCCACAAATCGAATTTTCTTCCCTCGCTCGCTCTTTTCCAATCCAGCAACTCGGGGGCGGTTGATTACCGGGATTGGGATACGTGGCTTTGGGGTCGGGGTGTTGAAAAAAAGGGAGGGGTTTTTTTATTACCCCCACGGCAGAAAATCAAAAGATTTCTCGAGCTAAGGGGAAAAAAAATTCAAAAGAATCCAGGGAAAAGCCCAAAACTACAGGAGGGGGAAGGAAAGACCCTCTTCACCCCCCCCCCCCCCCCCCCCCCCCCCCCCCCCCCCCCCCCCCCCATTCCCCCTGAAGGGCCCGAAGCGAAGGAACAAGAACGTTTTCCCCGATTTTGCATTTCACTACCAGTTGTTGCCACAGGTTAGGATGATTTCAGACTTGGCTTTGAGTTTATTCTTGACGGGGCTTTGGGCTCCTAGCTTCCTAGCCTTTCCCTCGGGCAATTCCAGGGCCGCAGATTGGAGGTCTGCGGCGCACTGGAATTGGAGGCCCTTGAAGCTTCTTTTCACACCTCTTCTTCGGTATCTCCTCTTGCAACTTCCCCATTATCCAATCAGATCTTCCAGGGGAGTCTGGATCAATCCCGCCCTCCTCCATTTCATCCCTATTCATGATCCCCGCAAACCTGATGGGGACTCGCACCTACTCCACATTTTCCCTGCTTAAACGAAGATTGGGGGAATGAGCTTTTGTTCACGGTGACCTGACTTGCGGCTTGCACGATTTGAAGAAGCAGATTGTCAACGTGGAAAAGGGCCAGGGATTGCTCATTTTACATTGACTTTTGACCACCATTTTGCTACTTTTTTCTGGTAGAATTCTTGCTGTTTGATTTACCGGTTATCAAAGAGCCAGGCCTGCCTTACTGTGGTTCGGCCATTTCCGTTTGACTTGACTTCAAGGTTGGAATTTTTCCACTGTGTCTTTTTCGCTATAAACGTTGGGAAAGTTTGAAGAGGAGGAACTATTCCTTGTTTGTTTGGAAGCCTATCCTCCTTCCCTTTGGCCCATCGTTGTTTATAACTCAGATAAAGAGGACCAGTTAAGGAAAGGGCAGTTTTCCGTTTGGAAAAATGACAAACGAGGTACAAGAGTCTGGACGAACCACGGTTTTCTCTGATCCCTCAACTCGGGGTTCAAGAAGGTTTTCAAAGGCTTAAACAACTTCCCATGAAATCGCTGTCTTCAATCGGAAATATTCCATCGCTTCACAACTTTATTTTTAATTTTCAGCCCTCAGGTAGGTTGAACAGGATCCCACTATGACTTTGGGGACTGAAACCTTTGAAGGCCCGGGCCTTGGCCTCCTTGCAGCCCCTTATTGTAGACAACAATGAGCCAAAACACATCACTTTTTTACGGGGGGCGAGTGTTTTGTTTAAAATGTAAAATTGATCTATCTTTTTTTTGTTATCCCATTCTTTACGTATCTCTCTCTGTCCTTTTCTGTCTGTCGTTCTTGTCCTGTCACCTGCCTGATTTACTCTCTCTATTTCTCTTCCCATCAATTTGAATGCAAAGTTATCTACTTATTTTATTCTACGCCCATCTTTATTTTTACTTACATTACGATGCGAAGAATACCCCACCTTTTCCCCACAACCAGGAAAAAACCCAGTAAAATTTTATCCCCAAAAGGCCCCCCCCAATTCAGTCGAAATTCAGGGGGGGTTTGTTTCAGAATTTGAAAACCCCATAAGAAAAAAAGGCGGGGACAAAAACCTTTTTCCTGAGTTTTTAAGTTCCTATTTTCAAAAAGAGAAAAAAACCCCAAATCCCATTTTTTTCATTGGCTGCATTAAGCCCAGTCGTCCCACCCTTTCACCCCTCGTCCCTTCCCATCCCCTCCCCCCCCCTCCCCATCACCCTCCTCCTTCCCGCCTCCCCCCCCTGGGAGATGCAGGTTTGGGGGGCGAAACCCTGGGTTTGGTTCTTGCTGCACACGTTTGGATATTGCTGGCTGTCTTAGCTGGTGTCCATTTTTTTCGGGTTAGGCCATCCCAGCTTGTTTGGGCATCATCTCCCCGCGAATAGCTGCTGTTTGGAATTGGCGCCGCTTTCCTCGGCCTCTTCCCCGCTGCCCAAGGCGGCCTCTCGGCCGGAGGTTTTTCCCCCAGGGGAGTTACCACCACCCACTGTCCAACGCTCCGCAGCGCCTCCGCCTCCGGCTCCGGCTTCCGGGCCTCCGCCTCTGCTTCTGCTTTGTTTGTTAGTCTTCCTTGTTGCGTCCTTTCAACCTTGTTGGACGTCGATCTGGAGTTTCATAGGGGCGGGCCACGCAGATGGGGGGGGGACCCCCCGTGTATGCTTCATGGGGCCCTCCGGGCGTTGCCTTTCGTCAAAGTGCCGGATTGCCGTCCCAAGTCTTCCGCCCATACCGATCCGTTCGTAGTCACGGCCTTGCCTCCTGAGCGTTCCGGAATGTACAGCCGGAAAGACTTCTTTAGGAACTTTTTACTCCTTCTGCACGCCCCGGCGCCCGGACAGCCGGAAAAGTGCAGGTTCTTGCCAGCAGAAGTCTCTGCCGCCGGGTTCTCCAGGCCGGCTCCGCCCCCCGAAAGCCCGGCTTTTTGCCGACAGAGGTTCGTGCTGCCACTTTTCGGGACAGCCGCGTTCCGGCGATTTCCTTTGCCGCGCCCGCGCCCCCCCACCGCGGTCGAGGGGGCCGGGCCGGTTCCACATGGGCGGCCCGCGGGGCCCGCGGGCGCCCTGCCAACCGGTCCCTTTTTTTTGCCGCGTCCCCGGGCCCGCGCCGGTGCCACCGCGCTGGGTGGCTCCGGTTTCCCGCTTGATGCTGTCGTCCAGAGAACATTTATCCATCTTGGGAGGGCCATGGCGGGCCGGCTGGCCCACAATCGGGGTTCTCCTCGGCTCTACAATGTTAAATTGAGAAAAATTTCTTTCCGGGGGAATATGCATTTGTTGTTTCCTTCTGCTTCCTTCCTTTTGCCACAGGTGGTTTTATACCTTTCAGAGAAAAGACGGACAGGCAAAAAAGAACGTTTTCCGTGAAAAACCCGAACCACGGGCCTTACAGGAAAGTCGTGTGAAAGAACCCCCCACCCACGTTTACTATTTTGACCTATATCAAACCTTTCAGGGTCAAGGGCAAGTTCAAGGATTTAATAAAATTTTCCCATGGACATTGCTTTTTCTTTCAACTTCGAACTCTTTCCCTCGGCTCGCGCTTTCCAATCAGCACTCGGGGAGGTTTTGGGAGGGCCCAGGATTGGATACGTGGCTGGGGTCGGGTGTTGTTGGAAATAAGGAGTTTCTACCCCCCAACGCAGAAATCGAAAGATTTTTCTTGCTTTGCGCTAAGAAAAACTTTCAAAGATCCCAGGAAAGCCAAACTACAGGATCAGGGCCCTCTTCAACTTCCTCCCTTTGAAGGGGACGGGAAGCGAAGAAAAAGTCGAGCCACCCCCAACCCCCGCCCCCCCGCCGCACCCACACCCCACGCTGTTGGCCCCCCACATGAGGAGATGACTTTCCCGACCTTGGCACTGGAGTTTTTCTGTGCCGGTTTGGCCTTGGCCCCTAGCTCCGCTCTAGCACCATCCAAGGCCAGCCCCCGGCAACCTGACGCGGCTGCGGCGATGGATGAGGCCTGGGAATCTCCGTTCCCCCACAACTCTTTTCCTTTCGGTATCTTCCCCCTTTTTTGCAACCTCCACTATTCCAATTCAGATCCCAGAAGTCAGTCTGGCTAAATCCGCCTTTACTTTCCCTTTTCCTATTTCCATCCCCCGCACCTGATGGGACCGCACCCTACTCACCATTGGAACCGAGCTTTGGAAATGTAAGCCTTTGTTCCATGGACTGACTGGAGGGCTTGAAGATGAAAGAAGCACGAAGATTGTCACGTTGGGAACGCCAAGGACTGCTACATTACCTTGACTGGACCACCCCCCATTTTTGCTTTTTAAATTTTTCCTTATGGAGGAATTATGCTTGGATTTTACGTTATCCCACAACAGCAGGCCTTGCCTCTCTTGTGGTTAGGCATTCGTGACTTCAAGTGTTTGGGACTCCACTTGTGATTTCTCTTATTTTTAAACTTTTTTGGACACGTTTGAGGGAGAATCTTCCTGGTTCCTGAAAGCCCCTCCTTCCTTTGCCCAAATTGTTTGCTCCTTTAAAGTTCAGGAGAAAGAAGGGACCGTAAAAAAAAAGGGACGTTTCCATTGGAAAACGAACCCGAGGGCTTACCAGCGTTCGTGTGAAAGGGAACCCACCAGTTTCTATTTGATCCATCCAACTTCGGGTCAAAGAACTGTCAAGGATCTAACTTACATCCCCCTTGAATTGCTGTCTTCTTCCCAAATCCGAATTTCCACGTCTCCACCACTTATAATTTTCAGGCACTCCAGGGTGAGGTGATACAGGATTGTACTATTTTGAAATTGGGACGTGACCTTAAGCCGCCTCGGCTCTGCCAGGACCCGTCTCAGACAAAAATTAGCCAAACCACCCTTCTTTTCACTACGTGGGGCCCCGAAGTTGTTTAAAAAATGCTCATTTGATCTAGCTGATTTATTGTTAGCCATCATTAGTTACTATCTATCTGTCTGTCCTGTTTTTTGCGTCTTGTTCTTGCCTATCTTATCTATTCTATCTAAATCTATCTATCTATTCTTTCTTTCATTTCCCAATTTTTTCAATTTCAATTGTTATCCACTTATTTATTTTTCTTTTCACACCACTCTTATTTTACTTTACCAGTTCCCGTTTGAGGGGAAAAATTGTTTCCCCACCTTTTTCCCCACAACAGGACACAGTAAAATTTATCCCCAAGCCCCATTCAGTCGGAACACAGGTTACTGTTTATTCTCAGAATTTTGAAAACCAAAGGAAAACAAAAAAAGGGGGGGTGAAAAACAAAAACCTTTTCCTGAGGATTTTTAAGGTTTTCCTATCTTTCAAACGAAGAAACCCCCCAATTCCCATTTCATTGGCTTGCCACCAGGGGAACCGGTTTCGCCCCCCCTCCCCTTAACCCATTCCCCCTCCCTCTTCCCGCTGCCCCCTCCCCCCTCCCCCCTTTCTCCCTTCCTGACTCCCCCCCCCCCCCACGGGCAATGCCTGTGGCGCGCTGGTTGGTTTATGCTGCACACGTGGATATTTGCTTGTCTTGTTTAGCTGGTTTTTGTCCATTTCTTCATGGTTAGGCATCCAGCTGTTGATCCAAGCTCTTCCGCGAGAGCTTTGCTGTTTGGGAATGGGCGCCGCTCCTCGGCCTCTTCCCCGCTTGCAGCTGGCCTCGGCCGTAGTCCCTCTGGGAGCACCACCACCACTTTGCCACATGCTGGAGCCGCCTCCCGCCTCCGCCCTCCGCCTCTGCTTTCTGCTTGTGTTGGTCTCCGCTGTGCTTGTCACTGTGGACGTCAGATCTGGGATTGCTGGCGTTCATAGGGCGGCCCCCCGCAGCAAGCGGTGAACCCCTTTGTTATGCCTTCCATGGGGCCTCCCAGGGCCCCCCCCCCCCCACCCCCCCCCCCCCCCCCCCCCCCCCCCCCCCCCCCCCCCCCCCCCCCCCCCCCCCCCCCCCCCCCCCCCCCCCCCCCCCCGGGCGTCTTTGCCTTGCTTTCAAAGTTGCAAGTGAATGCCGTTCCCACAAGCTTCGCCCCACACCGATCTCGTTTTAGACGGGACGGGCCTGGCCCATCCTTGAGCGTTCAATTCAGCGGAACGACTTCTCTTGCACGTCGGCGGCCCGACAGGCCCCGAAAGTGGGCAGGTTGGAACGCAGGAGGTAGTTTTTGCGCCGTCTTCCGGGCCCGGCTCCGCCCCCGGAACAGCCGGCTTTGCCGGCAAAGAGGGTCGTTGCCCCACTGTTCGCAGGCCGCAGCCGGCCGTTTTGTTCGCGGCCCGTTTTTTAGTTTTGGGGCGCCCGATTTCTGGCCCGGGCCGGACGGCCGCGGGCGAGCGGGCCGGCCGGGTGTTCCGCATGGGCCCGCCGCCGCCCGCGGGCCGGGCCCCTGCCAAACGGCGCCTCTGCCGCGGTCCCGGCCCGCGCGCGGCCGGCCACGCGCGCTGGACCTTCGGTTCAGCTTGATGATTGTCTGTCCAGAGACCTACTCCATTCTTATGGAGGCCCATGGCGGGTTGGGGTTGTGCCTAGGGATCGGGGCGGTCTCGGGCTCTACAAAACTTAATTGATGAGGAAAACTTTCGGAATATCCGCATGTGTTCTTCCTAGGCCTCTCTTTCCCTTGCCAATCGTGTGTTTTATTACTTCGAGGACAAAGAAGACAGTAACAAAAGAAAGATTTCGTGGACAAGAGGAAACGAGGCTTTCCCAGAAAAGCCTGGAGAAAGGGACACACCGTTCTACTGACCCTCATCAACCATGGGTTTTCCAAGAAAAATGTCAAGGATTATTTATAATTCCCATGAGCATGCTTTTCTTCCAAAACAACCTTCCACTCGGCTCCGCCATTCCGCAATCAGCCACTTCGGGGGGAGGTTGAGGCGACGGATGTGGATACGTGGCTGGTCAATCAGTGTGTTGGAAGGGGAAACAAGGATGTTTCTTACCCCCAACGCTCAACCGGAAAAGAGTATCTCTTGCTGCAGGCTAAGAAGTTTCAAAAATTCCCCAGGGTAAAATGACCCACACTACGACAGAAGGAAACAAAGGGGACACCACCTTGTCAATCTCCTGAGAAGAAGGACATACGCAAGACAAGTTTTCCCGATGCCTTATTACCCCGTGTGCACGGACAGGAGGAGTACCCTTTCAGGACTTGGGATTGAGGTTTCTGCCGGGGTGCTCTTGGCTCCTCCCTTCAGCTCCTCGGCCCATTCCAGGGCCGCAGTGCCGCGGCTTGACTCGCACCGGGATTGGGGCCGAATGCCTTCTTCTCACCCACCTATTTCCTTTCCCGGTTTCTCCTCCTTGCAACTCACTCTCATCAGTCGAGAGAGTCTTGGATTAAATCGCTGCCTTCCCATTATCCCTATCATCCCCGCACCTGCTTGACCGCAACCTTACTCAACCATCCTGCTATAAACGACGATTGGAATTGTAGTTTGTTCCGGTTGGACTGAGCTTGAGGCTGACAAGATTGACAGAGATATGTGCCATGTGGAAAAGCAAAGGACTTCTGCCATTACATTGACTGACCCATTTTGCCATTTTTGGGAAATCTCTTTTGTTTAGTACCCAACCCCCGCCTTTGGTCCTCTTTCACATTTGGAGAGCCGATTCTGACTCTCCGTGGGTAGGAATCCGGATTCAAGTTTAAACATGTGGATTCGCTATATAATTCATATTCAGTTGAGAAAGGGTTTGGAGGATCTTTTCCTGTTGTTCTGACAGCCTCTCCTTCTTTGCCAATTCTTGTCATAACCAATTCAGAGAACATAGACAGCTTTAAAAGAAGGGATTTTCCGTTGTGAAAAATGAACACGACGGTATTTACAGGAGGTTCGTGAACGACACGGTTTCTATGATCTTCCTTCAAAACTCGGGGTTTTCCAAGAATTGTTCAAGGATTAAAATCCCATGAAAATGCTGATTTTCCATCACGAAATCTGCTTCATCGACTCACACTGTATTAATTCAGCACTCGGGACGGGTGATAGCCAGGTTACTATTTGGAATTTTGGGGACGAACCGAAGCCCAGCCTGGCCTCTGCGACCCTGTCTCTCAGGCACAAATTCGCCCACACACCACACATTCCTAGTGGGCGAGTGTTGTTCTTTAAAAATGTATAATTTCATCTTATTTTAATATCATTTTTTTTAACCGTATTCTTTCTGTTCTTGTCTCATCTAGTTCTCTTGTTCTGTCTTCTATCTAATCTATCTATTCTATTCAATCTATTCAATCAATTCATCTATCTATTTATTTTATCATTATAGCCCCAACTCTTTTATTTCTATACAAGTAACATTGAGCAATTTACCCACCTTTCCCCACAACAGTGAAAACCAGTTTTTTAAACAAATTATTCATTCCCCGAAGAATCGGTCAAATTTCAAACCGAAAAACGGTCTGTTCAGAATTTGAGAACCAACAAAGAAAACACGGAGGGAAAAAACCTTTCCTAAGTTCTTAATCCTATTTCAAAAGCGAAAAAAACCCCAAAATTCCCGTCATTCTTTGGCTGCCACGGCCCCGTCAGCCCATCCGCCTCCTCCCTCCCCCCCCACCCTCCCCCTCCCAATACCAACTTCCTCCCCGCCCCCCCCACTGGAGATTGGCCCGGGCGACCGACCCTGGGTTCGCTGCCCAACACCGTGGATTTGCTGGGCTGTTTTAAGCTGGTTTGTTCCATTCCTTTCACGGTAGGGATCCAGCTTTTTGCATTCCAGCTTCCTCCGCCGAAGAGCTGCTGTTTGGAATTGGGGCCGGTCTCCCTCCTCTTCCCGCCGCTGCCAACCTTGCCTCGGGCGAGTCCTCTGGGGGACACCACCCCACCACGCCCCCCCAAAATGTTCAGAGTTTCCGCCCTTCCGCTCCGCCTTCTGCTTCCGCTTTTGTGGTTTGTCTCGCTCGTGCGTCGAACTGTGGACGTCACGAGCTTGGATGTTTTTCATGGGCGGGCCACGCAGAGGGTAACCCCGTTGTTTCTGCCTCCATGGCCTCCAGGGGCCCGTTCTTGCCCTTCCGCTCCAAAGTGCGAGGACTGCGTCGCCTAAGCTTCGCCCACCACCCGATCGTAGATTTGGCCACGGGCCGGCCTTCCCTGAGGCGTTCCGAATTTCAGCGAAGACTTTCCTGGACGTCGGCGGGCCCGACCAGCCGAAGTGCAGGTTGGACAGGCGCAGGAAGTCTGCCGCCGGTCTCCAGGGGCGCTCCCCCCGAAAAGCCGCTGCCGAAGAGGGTCGTGCTGCCACTTGTTGGCCGGCCGCTTCGGCCCGCTGTAGGGGCGCCGGCCGATTCCCTGCCGCCGCCCGCGACCGCCGCGGGCGAGGGGGGCCGGCGTTCCGCGGGCCCGGCCGCCGCGGCCGCCCTGCCAAGCGGCCGGCCGCCGTCCCCGGGCCCCGGCCGCGGCGCCGCGGCTGCCCCGGTTTCCAGTTTGATGATGTCGTCCCAGAGACATTTCCATCTTGGAGGCCAGGGCGGGCCGCGCGATCGGGTCCTCGGCTCTCAAGTTAATTTGAGAACAAACACTTTCGGAATATCCCCGTGTTCCCCTAGTCTCTCCTTTTCTTGCCAATCGTGTTTTTTAACTTCAGAGAAGAAGACACCCAACAAAAAGGAGTTTCCGTGGAAGAGGAACACGGGCTTTACAGAGTTCGCGGAAAAGGACACACCGTTCTACGATCCTCAACTCGGGGTCAAGGAAATGTCAAGGGTTAATAGTCCCACCGAGATCGCTTGTCTTCAAAGCAAACCTTCCACCGCTCACGCTTCCGAATTCAGCCACTCAGGGAGGGTGAGGGGAGGGTTGGATAACGTGCTTGGGTCACGTGTGTGGGAAAAAAGGAGGTTCTACCCCCAACGCTCCAGAAAGATCTCTCTGGCTAAGGAATTCCTGGAAATTTCAAGATCCAGGAAGCCCAACGACAGAGAAAAACCCCTCTTCGATCTATTCTCCCTGAAGGGGAAGAACGCAACAGACAGTTTTTCCTGATTGCCTCTACCCGTGTGGCACAGAGGACGACTTTTCCAATTTACCTGGATGAGGTTCCTGCCGGGGGTGCTCTGGCCTCCTAGCTCCTAGCGACTTCAAGGCCGCCCAGTCTGAGGCTGCAACTGCACTGGATGGCGCCTGAAGGTTTCTTCCACAACCTCTGTTCTTCCGGGTGTCTCCCCTTGGGCCAACTTCCACTCTCCAATCAGATGGGCGGTTCTGGATAATTCCCCTCCCCTCTCCCATTATCCTATCATCCCACGCTGATTGACCGCAACCTAACCATCCTGCTAAAAGAGATTGGGATGTAGCTTTGTTTCCAGGGTGACTGACTGAGGCTTGAAAAGATGAAGAGAAGATGTCATGTGGAGAAAGCGGGACTTGCTCGCACATTGACTGACACCATTTTTGCTAATCTTATGGAGGAACTCTCCTTGTGATTTTACGTGTTCAAAGGAGGCGGGCCTGCCTCTCCGTGGTAGACCTTCCTGACTCAAGTGTTGGAACCATTGTGGATTCGGTTATTAACACTGTGAAAAGGTTGGGAGGACTATTCCTGTTTGTTCCTGAAGGGCCTCTCCTCCTTTTGCCAATCTGTTGTATTAACTTCAAGGAAAGAAGGACAGTAGAAAGCAGTCGTTTTCCGTACAAATGAAACACAGGCTTACGAATATGACGAACCACGGTTTTCTATGATCCCTCAACTCGGGTCAAGAAAGGTCAAGATTAAAAAACTTCCCAGAATCGCTGTCTTCCATCAAATTCTGCCATCGCTCACACGTGTAATTCAGCCCACTCGGGGAGGTGAGCCAGGATTTTACTATGGAATTGAACCCGAAGCCAGCCTGGCCTCTGGAACCTGGTTCTCAGGAAAATCCAAAAACCACTTCACTACCGTGGGCGAGTGTTAAAATGTAAACTTATTTATTTTCTCTTTCGATCTGTCGATTTATGTATCCATTCTATTACGTTATCATCTATCTTATATCTATAATCTATTCCAATTTTCCAATCAATCAAATCAATTCAATTCTACTCATTTATTCACGCAGCTTCTTATTTCACTACAGTAACGATGAGAAAACCACCTTCCCCACAACAGGAACCAGTTAAAAAATTTATCTCATCCCCGAAGATATTTCGGTACAAAACCAAAAACGGGTCTGTTTCAGAATTTGAGAAACCCAAGGAAAAAAAGGGGGGGGAAAAACCTTTCCTAAGTTTCTTTAGTTTCCTATTTGAAAAAGAGAAAAACCCAAATCCCGTCATTGGGCTGCACCCCAGCCGCCCCGCCCGCCCCCCCTCCACTGAGATGCCGGGGGCGACCGACCTCCTGGGTTCTGCTGCACACGTGGATTTGGCTGGCTGTTTAGCTGGTTGTCCCATGCTTTCACGGTTAGGCATCCAGCTTGTGCATCCAGCTCCTCCGGCCGGGCTTGTTTTTGTTGGAATTGGGCGCCGGTGCCTCGGTCCTCTTCCCCGCCGCTTGCCAGTCTGCCTCGGCCGAGTCCCTCTGGAGAACACGGCCACCATTGCCAAATGCTCCCGACGCCGTCTGCTTCCGCTTTTGTGGGGTCTCCGCTGTGCGTCGGATCTGTGACGTCACGAGCTGGATGTTCCTAGGGTCGGCCACGCAGGGGGACCCCGTTGTTATTGCCTCCATGTGGCCTCCAGGGGCGTTCTGCCCTTCCGCTCAAAGTTTTGCAGGAATTCCGTCCCTAAGCTTCGCCCACACCGATCGTAGTGCACGGCCGCCTCCCTGAGCGTTCCGATTCAGCGAAGACTTCCTGACGTCGGCGCCCGGACAGCCCGAAGGTTGCCAGGTTGGAACCGGCAGAAGGGGCTGGCCCGCCCGGTCCTCGGCCGGCCTCCGCCCCCGAAGCGCTGCCGAAGGGGTCGTGCTGCCACTTTTTCGGGGGCAGCCGCTTCGGGCCCGCTGTAGGGCGGCCGGCCGATTTCCTGCCGCCCGCCCCGCGACGGCCGCGGCGAGGGCCGGCCGGTTCCGCATGGGGGCCCGCCGCCCGGCCGCCCTGCCAAGCGGGCCTGCCGCGGTCCCCGGGGGCCCGCCGCCGCCGGGCCGCCGCGTCTGGCTCCGGTTTCAGCTTGATTGATTGTCGTCCAGAGACCATATCCATTCTTGGAGGCCATGGGCGGGGCGCGCATCGGGGGGTTCTCGGCTCTCTCAAATTGTTAATTTGAGAACACTTTCGGAATATCCCCCGTTGTCCCCTAGCCTCTCCTTCCTTCTGCCAATCGTGTATTTTATAACTTTCAGAGGAAGAAGACACCCAACAAAAAAGGAAGTTTCCGTTGAAGAGGAACACGGGGCTTACAAGAGTCGCGAAGACACCACCGTTTCTCTACGATCCCTCAACTCGGGGTTCAAGAAAATGTTCAAGGGTTAATAGATTTCCCACGAGGATCGCTGTTTCTTCAAAGGCAAACCTTCCACCTCTCACGCTTCCGAATTCAGCACTCAGGGGGTGAGGGGATTGGAACGTGCTTGGGTTCCACGGTGTGGAAAAAAGGGATTTCTACCCCAACGCTCCAGAAAGAATCCTTGCTTGCGCTAAAGAAGTTCACAAGATCCAGGGATGCCCAAAACGGACCAGGAGAAAGGCCCTCTCGATCTATCTCCCTGAAGGGAAGAAGAAGCAAAGAAAAAGTTTTTCCTGTATTGCCTCTTACCCGTGTGCACAGGAGGGGACGGACTTTCCAGTTACCTGGATGAGTTTTTGCCGGGGCTTTTCTGGGCCTCCTAGCTCCTAGCGATTCCAGGCCGCAATCTGATGCTTGCACTTGCCCCTTGGATTGCGCCTGAAGGCTCTCTCCACACCTCTGTCTTTCGGTGTCTCCCCCTTGGCCAAATCTTCCACTCTCCAACTCAGATGGGGAGTCTCGGATAATCCGCCTCCTCCCCCATTATTCCCTATCCCCCCGGCTTGGTGACCGCCACCTACGCAGCACCCATCCTGCTAAACGAGATTGGAAACGTATTTTGTTCCAGGATGACTTGACTGAGGCTTGAAGATGAAGAGAAGATGTTCATGTGGAAAAGCAAGGACTTGCTCGCACATTGACTGACACCATTTTGCTATCTTTATGGGAGAAAACAAACTTTTTCTTTCCTTTCGTTTGATTTCCGTTTTTTTGTCACAAGGAGCGGGGCTTGGCCTGCCTCTCCGTGGTAGACATTCCGTGACTCAAGTGTTGGAACCATTGTGGATTCGGTATAAACTGTGAAAAGGTTGAGAGACTATTCCTGTGTTCCTGAAGCCTCTCCTTCCTTTGCCAATCGTGTTTATAACTTCAGAGAAAGAGGACAGTAAGAAAGGCAGTTTCCGTGAAAATGAACACGAGGCTTACAGAGTCATGACGAACACGGTTTCTATGATCCCTCAACTCGGGGTCAAGAAAGGTCAAGGATTAAAAAATTCCCATGAAATCGCTGTCTTCCAATCAAATCTGCCATCGCTCACACGTATAATTTCAGCACTCGGGGAGGTGAGCCAGGATTACTATGAATTTGAACCGAAGCCAGCCTGGCCTCTGGAGACCCTGTCTCAGAAAATTAGCCAAACACATCACTACGTGGGCGAGTGTTAAAATGTAACTTTATTTATTTATCTATTTACGTATTCTGTCGATTTATGTATCCATCTATTTACCGTATCTATCATCTATCTATCTATCTATCTATCTACTATCTATCATCAATCAATCAATCAATCATCAATTTATCTACTCATTTATTCTACGCACGCTCTTATTTCACTACAGTAACGATGAGAATACCACCTTCCCCACAACAGGAACCAGTAAAATTTATCATCCCCGAAGTAATTCGGTACAAAACCAAAACGGGTCTGTTTCAGAATTTGAGAACCCAAGAAAAAAGGGGAAAACCTTTCCTAAGTTCTTAAGTCCTATTTGAAAAGAGAAAACCCCAAATCCCGTCATTGGCTGCACAGTCCAGCCGCCCGCCCGCCCCCCCCTCCCACTGGAGATGCCGGGGGCGACCGACGCCTGGGTTCTGCTGCACACGTGGATTTGCTGGCTGTTTAGCTGGTGTCCATGCTTTCACGGTAGGCATCCAGCTGTGCATCCAGCTCCTCCGCCGAGAGCTGCTGTTTGGAATTGGCGCCGGTGCCTCGGCCTCTTCCCCGCCGCTGCCAGCTGCCTCGGCGGAAGAGTCCCTTCTGGGAGGAGCACCGCCACCACTGCCAAATGCTCTCCGAGCGCCTCTGCTTCCGCTTTGTGTGGGTCTCGCTTGTGCGTCGATCTGTGACGTCACGAGCTGGAAGTTCATAGGGCGGCCACGCAGAGGGACCCGTTGTATTGCCTCATGGCCTCCAGGGCGTCTGCCTTCCGCCTCAAAGTGCAGGCCAATGCCGTCCCTAAGATTTCGCCCACACCGATCGTAGTGCAACGGCCGCCTCCTGAGCGTTCCGAATTCAGCGAAGACTTCCTGAACGTCGGCGCCCGACAGCCCGAAGTGCAGGTTGGACAGCAGAAGTCTGCAGCCGGTCTCCAGGCCGCTCCGCCCCCGAAGCCGATGCCGAAGAGGTCGTGCTGCCACTTGTCGGCAGCCGCTTCGGCCCGCTGTAGGGCGCCGGCCGATTCCTGCCGCCGCCCGCGACGCCGCGGGCGAGGGCCGGCCGGTTCCGCATGGGGCCCGCCGCCGCGGCCGCCCTGCCAAGCGGCCCTGCCGCGTCCCCGGCCCGCGCCGCGGCCGCCGCGCTGGCTCCGGTTCAGCTTGATGATGTCGTCCAGAGACATATCCATCTTGGAGGCCATGGCGGGCGCGCGATCGGGGTCTCGGCTCTCAAATGTAATTTGAGAACACTTTCGGAATATCCCCGTGTTCCCCTAGCCTCTCCTTCCTCTGCCAATCGTGTTTATAACTTCAGAGGAAGAAGACACAACAAAAGGAAGTTTCCGTGAAGAGGAACACGAGGCTTACAGAGTCGCGAAAGACACACGTTCTACGATCCCTCAACTCGGGGTCAAGAAATGTCAAGGGTTAATAGATTCCCACGAGATCGCTGTCTTCAAAGCAAACCTTCCACCGCTCACGCTTCCGAATTCAGCACTCAGGGAGGTGAGGCAGGATTGGATACGTGCTTGGGTCACGTGTGTGGAAAAGGAGGTTCTACCCCCCAACGCTCCAGAAAGATCTCTGCTGCGCTAAGAAGTTTCAAAGATCCAGGAATGCCCAAACGACAGAGAAAGACCCTCTTCGATCTATCTCCCTGAAGGGAAGAAGCAAAGAAAGTTTTCCTGATGCCTCTACCCGTGTGCACAGGAGGACGACTTTCCAGTACCTGGATGAGTTCTGCCGGGTGCTCTGGCCTCCTAGCTCCTAGCGATCCAGGCCGCAGTCTGAGGCTGCACTGCACTGGATGGCGCCTGAAGCTTCTCTCACACCTCTGTCTTCCGGTGTCTCCCCCTTGGCAACTTCCACTCTCCAATCAGATGGGAGTCTGGATAAATCCGCCTCCTCCCATTATCCTATCATCCCCACGCCTGATTGACCGCACCTACGCAGCACCATCCTGCTAAACGAGATTGGAATGTAGCTTTGTTCCAGGTGACTGACTGAGGCTTGAAAGATGAAGAGAAGATGTCATGTGGAAAGCAAGGACTTGCTCGCACATTGACTGACACCATTTTGCTAATCTTATGGAGAACTCTCCTTGTGATTTACGTGTCACAAGAGCGGGCCTGCCTCTCCGTGGTAGACATTCCGTGACTCAAGTGTTGGAACCATTGTGGATTCGGTATAAACTGTGAAAAGGTTGAGAGACTATTCCTGTGTTCCTGAAGCCTCTCCTTCCTTTGCCAATCGTGTTTATAACTTCAGAGAAAGAGGACAGTAAGAAAGGCAGTTTCCGTGAAAATGAACACGAGGCTTACAGAGTCATGACGAACACGGTTTCTATGATCCCTCAACTCGGGGTCAAGAAAGGTCAAGGATTAAAAAATTCCCATGAAATCGCTGTCTTCCAATCAAATCTGCCATCGCTCACACGTATAATTTCAGCACTCGGGGAGGTGAGCCAGGATTACTATGAATTTGAACCGAAGCCAGCCTGGCCTCTGGAGACCCTGTCTCAGAAAATTAGCCAAACACATCACTACGTGGGCGAGTGTTAAAATGTAACTTTATTTATTTATCTATTTACGTATCTGTCGATTTATGTATCCATCTATTTACGTATCTATCTATCTATCTATCTATCTATCTATCAATCTATCAATCAATCAATCAATCAATTTATCTACTCATTTATTCTACGCACGCTCTTATTTCACTACAGTAACGATGAGAATACCACCTTCCCCACAACAGGAACCAGTAAAATTTATCATCCCCGAAGTAATTCGGTACAAAACCAAAACGGGTCTGTTTCAGAATTTGAGAACCCAAGCAAAAAAGGGGAAAACCTTTCCTAAGTTCTTAAGTCCTATTTGAAAAGAGAAAACCCCAAATCCCGTCATTGGCTGCACAGTCCAGCCGCCCGCCCGCCCCCCCCCTCCCACTGGAGATGCCGGGGGCGACCGACGCCTGGGTTCTGCTGCACACGTGGATTTGCTGGCTGTTTAGCTGGTGTCCATGCTTTCACGGTAGGCATCCAGCTGTGCATCCAGCTCCTCCGCCGAGAGCTGCTGTTTGGAATTGGCGCCGGTGCCTCGGCCTCTTCCCCGCCGCTGCCAGCTGCCTCGGCGAGTCCCTCTGGGAGCACCGCCACCACTGCCAAATGCTCCCGAGCCGCCTCTGCTTCCGCTTTGTGTGGGTCTCCGCTGTGCGTCGATCTGTGACGTCACGAGCTGGATGTTCATAGGGCGGCCACGCAGAGGGACCCCGTTGTATTGCCTCATGGCCTCCAGGGCGTCTGCCTTCCGCTCAAAGTGCAGGAATGCCGTCCCTAAGCTTCGCCCACACCGATCGTAGTGCACGGCCGCCTCCCTGAGCGTTCCGAATTCAGCGAAGACTTCCTGAACGTCGGCGCCCGACAGCCCGAAGTGCAGGTTGGACAGCAGAAGTCTGCCGCCGGTCTCCAGGCCGGCTCCGCCCCCGAAGCCGCTGCCGAAGAGGTCGTGCTGCCACTTGTCGGGCAGCCGCTTCGGCCCGCTGTAGGGCGCCGGCCGATTCCTGCCGCCGCCCGCGACGCCGCGGGCGAGGGCCGGCCGGTTCCGCATGGGCCCGCCGCCGCGGCCGCCCTGCCAAGCGGCCCTGCCGCGTCCCCGGCCCGCGCCGCGGCCGCCGCGCTGGCTCCGGTTCAGCTTGATGATGTCGTCCAGAGACATATCCATCTTGGAGGCCATGGCGGGCGCGCGATCGGGGTCTCGGCTCTCAAATGTAATTTGAGAACACTTTCGGAATATCCCCGTGTTCCCCTAGCCTCTCCTTCCTCTGCCAATCGTGTTTATAACTTCAGAGGAAGAAGACACAACAAAAGGAAGTTTCCGTGAAGAGGAACACGAGGCTTACAGAGTCGCGAAAGACACACGTTCTACGATCCCTCAACTCGGGGTCAAGAAATGTCAAGGGTTAATAGATTCCCACGAGATCGCTGTCTTCAAAGCAAACCTTCCACCGCTCACGCTTCCGAATTCAGCACTCAGGGAGGTGAGGCAGGATTGGATACGTGCTTGGGTCACGTGTGTGGAAAAGGAGGTTCTACCCCCAACGCTCCAGAAAGATCTCTGCTGCGCTAAGAAGTTTCAAAGATCCAGGAATGCCCAAACGACAGAGAAAGACCCTCTTCGATCTATCTCCCTGAAGGGAAGAAGCAAAGAAAGTTTTCCTGATGCCTCTACCCGTGTGCACAGGAGGACGACTTTCCAGTACCTGGATGAGTTCTGCCGGGTGCTCTGGCCTCCTAGCTCCTAGCGATCCAGGCCGCAGTCTGAGGCTGCACTGCACTGGATGGCGCCTGAAGCTTCTCTCACACCTCTGTCTTCCGGTGTCTCCCCCTTGGCAACTTCCACTCTCCAATCAGATGGGAGTCTGGATAAATCCGCCTCCTCCCATTATCCTATCATCCCCACGCCTGATTGACCGCACCTACGCAGCACCATCCTGCTAAACGAGATTGGAATGTAGCTTTGTTCCAGGTGACTGACTGAGGCTTGAAAGATGAAGAGAAGATGTCATGTGGAAAGCAAGGACTTGCTCGCACATTGACTGACACCATTTTGCTAATCTTATGGAGAACTCTCCTTGTGATTTACGTGTCACAAGAGCGGGCCTGCCTCTCCGTGGTAGACATTCCGTGACTCAAGTGTTGGAACCATTGTGGATTCGGTATAAACTGTGAAAAGGTTGAGAGACTATTCCTGTGTTCCTGAAGCCTCTCCTTCCTTTGCCAATCGTGTTTATAACTTCAGAGAAAGAGGACAGTAAGAAAGGCAGTTTCCGTGAAAATGAACACGAGGCTTACAGAGTCATGACGAACACGGTTTCTATGATCCCTCAACTCGGGGTCAAGAAAGGTCAAGGATTAAAAAATTCCCATGAAATCGCTGTCTTCCAATCAAATCTGCCATCGCTCACACGTATAATTTCAGCACTCGGGGAGGTGAGCCAGGATTACTATGAATTTGAACCGAAGCCAGCCTGGCCTCTGGAGACCCTGTCTCAGAAAATTAGCCAAACACATCACTACGTGGGCGAGTGTTAAAATGTAACTTTATTTATTTATCTATTTACGTATCTGTCGATTTATGTATCCATCTATTTACGTATCTATCTATCTATCTATCTATCTATCTATCTATCAATCTATCAATCAATCAATCAATCAATTTATCTACTGATTTATTCTACGCACGCTCTTATTTCACTACAGTAACGATGAGAATACCACCTTCCCCACAACAGGAACCAGTAAAATTTATCATCCCCGAAGTAATTCGGTACAAAACCAAAACGGGTCTGTTTCAGAATTTGAGAACCCAAGCAAAAAAGGGGAAAACCTTTCCTAAGTTCTTAAGTCCTATTTGAAAAGAGAAAACCCCAAATCCCGTCATTGGCTGCACAGTCCAGCCGCCCGCCCGCCCCCCCCCTCCCACTGGAGATGCCGGGGGCGACCGACGCCTGGGTTCTGCTGCACACGTGGATTTGCTGGCTGTTTAGCTGGTGTCCATGCTTTCACGGTAGGCATCCAGCTGTGCATCCAGCTCCTCCGCCGAGAGCTGCTGTTTGGAATTGGCGCCGGTGCCTCGGCCTCTTCCCCGCCGCTGCCAGCTGCCTCGGCGAGTCCCTCTGGGAGCACCGCCACCACTGCCAAATGCTCCCGAGCCGCCTCTGCTTCCGCTTTGTGTGGGTCTCCGCTGTGCGTCGATCTGTGACGTCACGAGCTGGATGTTCATAGGGCGGCCACGCAGAGGGACCCCGTTGTATTGCCTCATGGCCTCCAGGGCGTCTGCCTTCCGCTCAAAGTGCAGGAATGCCGTCCCTAAGCTTCGCCCACACCGATCGTAGTGCACGGCCGCCTCCCTGAGCGTTCCGAATTCAGCGAAGACTTCCTGAACGTCGGCGCCCGACAGCCCGAAGTGCAGGTTGGACAGCAGAAGTCTGCCGCCGGTCTCCAGGCCGGCTCCGCCCCCGAAGCCGCTGCCGAAGAGGTCGTGCTGCCACTTGTCGGGCAGCCGCTTCGGCCCGCTGTAGGGCGCCGGCCGATTCCTGCCGCCGCCCGCGACGCCGCGGGCGAGGGCCGGCCGGTTCCGCATGGGCCCGCCGCCGCGGCCAGCCCTGCCAAGCGGCCCTGCCGCGTCCCGGCCCGCGCCGCGGCCGCCGCGCTGGCTCCGGTTCAGCTTGAATGATGTCGTCCATAGACATATCCATCTTGGAGGCCATGGCGGGCGCGCGATCGGGGTCTCGGCTCTCAAAGTAATTTGTAGAAACACTTCGAATATCCCCGTGTTCCCTAGCCTCTCCTTCCTCTGCCAATCGGGTTCTTAACTTCAAGAGGAAGAAGACACAACAAAAGGAAGTTTCCGTAAGAGGAA
>JALPQD010000128.1:96170-122907 GCA_023101885.1 Typhlomys cinereus
GGAGCCCTATAGTGGAAAAAGAGAACGGCTTCCAAGTTCCTGACTTTCAAATAAATAAATTAAAAAAATTAAAACAGGGGCCAGCTCAGTGGGTTAAGATTTGCTTACAATTTGGCACCTGATTCAATTTTGCCTACGTGGTGAAGGAGAGAACTGACTTCTGAAAGTTGTACCCACCATGCATGCCATACATGGGTTCTCTTGCTCTTTCAATAAAGATAGATAGATATAGATAGATAGATAGATAGATGACTTATAGATTGATTATGATGATAGATTTAAAAATACATTTTTTTTGTGTGTGGTGTGTGTGAGAGAGAGAGAGAGAGAGAGAGAAGGAAGCAATGTGTGTCCCTGTAGAGAGAGAGAGAGAGAGAGAGAGAGAGAGAAACATGTGTGTCCCTGTGTGAGTCAGGAATCATCCTAGATTGCTTTTACCTTCTTCTGCTTCCCTTTGGCTTCCCAGGTTCCACCCATCAGAACTAGAAGTGCAGACCAATGCTGTTTCTACCTGGCCCTTTTTATATAGGACCTGGAATCCAAACTCGGATTTTCTGCTTTCGAGGCGAGTCCTAATCCTGAGTTTATCTTTAGCTCTAAAAATACATTTTTTTGCATGGTGTCTCTGTGTATGTGTGTCTCTGTATTTCAAACGGTACTTACTGTGTGTGCCGTGGAGGACCAATGGTGACTTAGGAATCACCCTGGATTGCTTCTCCCACTGTTTGCTTTGCTCTGGAGTTTTCCAGACTCTGTCTTCGCCTTCCTAGACTGCCATTTCTACCTGGTGTGTTTTACATGGATTCAGAATCTGAAGTCAGGATCTTCTGCTTTTGGGCAGAGTCTTTTTTTAGTTTTTTTATAATTATCTTTAATTTTTTTTTGTTTGTTGTATGTGTATCAGAAGGCACCCGTGTCCCTGTGGGGATCAAGGTGATTTAGGGAATCATCCTGGATTGCTTCTACCTCTTTTGCTTTGGTCTGGATTTCCCAGGCTCTGCCCATCGGGCTTAGAAGGGCTGGTGCCACCTTTCACCTTTTTGGGTTTATTTATTTATTTACTTATTTTGGCATGTGTGCCTCTGTATGTGCCGTGGCGAGGACCAAGGATGACTTCGGAATCACCCTGGATTACTTCTATTTGCCTTTGCTCTGGAGTTTCCTAGGCTCTGCCTTCCAGGATTGAAAGTGCAGGCTGCTACCATTCCGCCTGGTGTTTTTTTTTTTCACATGGGGGATGGGATCCAAATTCAGGACCTTCTGCTTAGGAGGCATGAGCATGACCCCAAAATCATCTCTCCAGCTCCTAAAAATACATCTTAATGTTATAATAGCTCAGGAGTTTGATATAGTTTTCAGCCCCAGTGTCAAATAATTAAAATATCCTCTTTTCTTTCATTTTCTCTGAGACAGTGTCTTTCTGCGAAGTCCACATGGCCTTCAGGATTTACCTGCCTCAGCCTCCTAAGGGCCAGTATTATAGACATGTGCCACCATGCATGGCTAAAATACTCTATTTCTTTTTTTTAATCATAAGACACTTAAACATTTATTTTAATTTCCCTCAAAGAAACTGTGAACATGCTTTATAATACTTAAATTTTATATGAACATCATGTGTCATAGGAAATAATACTACATATATATTTTCCAAGAATAAGTGATGAAATTAACTTAAATGTGATCAGAGTACTGTAATCAATGCAATAAATTTAAATTTTTTATTATATTTATTTTTCCCAATCATAAAAGTTTAATAGGTACCGTGGTCCCCTCCTTCCTTCCATCCCTCTAAAATGCTTTTGTATTTTATTTTTTATTTATTAGAATATGAGAGAGCAGGCATGCATACCATAGTACATGTGGAGGTCAACAGACACCTTATTTAAAATATTTAATTTACTCATTTGAGAGAGAGGGGCACATGCACATCTTTGTCTGTCATGGTAGTCACTAGTGGAGCTCGTCAGAGGTCAGCATTCAGAAGTTAATTCTCTCCTTCCACCATGTGGACTCCCAGGGACCAAACTTAGGTCACCAAATTTGTAAGCAGGTGCCTTATCCACTGAACTCTCTGGCCTGCCTCCTAAGGGACAACTTTTGGAAGTCAGTTGTCTCCTGCCACTACTGTGATAGCCAGGTTCAAGCAGACAACTTCACCCACTGAGCTTCCCATGAGGGGTCTTTCTGCCAACACTATCCCTCGGGCAACCTCAGAGTCTTCAGGCCATGCTGGATTCCTCCTCTTACATGTATGTGAAACTCAGTCTGGTCCTGCTTCATCTGCCTTGCCTGTTCTTGATCCACAGTGGGAGCAACATAACCTTGGGACAGACACCCCCAGATGCTCATAAATGAGATGCTCACACCCCAGCAGACTGGCTCCCCAGGGTAGCAAGAAGGTGAGCAAAACCTCTCCCAAACCCCAAACCCAGAGGACAGACCACTGTGGCCCCCAGGACAAGCAGTTTACTGCAGCATCTTGTAGCCCAGGGCCCCTCCTTTAGTCAGGTGCAGCTGCCCAGGGTTGGACTCCATGGCCAGGCTAGGTGACCCCACAGCCAGCTAGGTGCTGAGTAGAATTTGTATGTACCCCAACGGGAAGGAGAACCCTGGCCCCAAAGGAGCAGAGCACTCCCATCTGCTGGAGTGATAAGCAGAACATCCCCTGCTTTGAAGATGTCAGACCCTCCTTGGTGCATCTCCCAGCTCTCCCTGGTGCTTCAGGCCTCCCATGACCCGTCACAGCACGGGTGACAAGGAGCATTCTGCCTAGAGACTCACCGGGGATACATGTCTCCGTCACTTAAAGAAGCCCCAACTCGGTAGGGGACTGTTTTTAGGGATGTAAAGCATTTACTGTGGTGGCTATGACGAGTGACGCTAGTTTATTTAATGAGCCCCCAACCCAAAAGGTGTCAGGGTCTTGCAGGATCTCACGTTAGAGGTTTTTCCGCATGGTGGTCAGTACAAGAATGATCATTCAGTCAGTGTGACAAGTGCCTGTGACCCGGCACTGCAGAGGAAGCTGCTCTTTTTAAGAAGACTGAAATGCTTATTTAAAACAAAGTCAAGGCCTTGGGATGAAGCTCAGCAGCACATCACTTGTCCCTCACGTCTCATCCGCAGCACTGAAAATGCACAATCATTGTTGATTCTTGGCACTAAGTACCATGACACACAGGTACAACCCCACACTTGGGGGACTGAGACAAGGGTCACAAGTTCAAGGTCAGCCTGGGCTATATAATAGACCTTGTCTGTTTAAAGATTTGACTTTAGAGATTGATGTAGCTCAGTGGCAGAGCACATCAAGCTGGAGGAGGCCCTGGGTTCAGGTCTCCAGTGCCCAGAACAGAGCAGCTTGACAAGGCACTTGGGTGTCAGAAGCAGGAGTGTCAGAAGTACAGGATTAGCCTCAGCTAAACGGTTTGAGCCAGCCTAGGCTACATGAGACACCAACTCAAAAATAAAAACCCCATTTCACTGAAAACTTCAACTGTTGTACAGTTAATGGAAAAGCCATACACGATCATCACTGACGTTCAGAAAGACAAGTATTTTTAAAAATTAAGGACTGGGGAAACAGCTCAACGGTCACAAACCCAGGATCTGATTTTATTCTCAAGTTGTTCTTTGTCTCCAAAGGATTGCACGGGGGTGGGGGAGGGGATAGTAGTTAAATGGGGCTCAGTTCCAGACTCAGGGCCTCAAGTCACATGGTATCAACCAGGACAATAAGTGCTCCCCACCGTGGGGACCAGGCACATTTCTGAAACATGCATGATCTTGATTCAGAAGACTAACTTGGGGTGACCCAGAAAACTCAAAGCAGAGATGGTACAGTGGAAGCGGAGTCTGTAGGAAGCACACATACATGTACTACACATATTGTTTTAGGATCTTGTTGGAACTGGACATTGCTAGGGAGCAGGCTTACGTGTGGAGCCAAGAGTGGGAGACATGTGGGCAGCCCGCATGCTGCTGGGCCCCCCTTGTTATTACTGGGGGTGGGGATATAAGATTCCTCCCTGGCTGGGGAAATGCAGAGGGAAAGAGACAGAACACACCACCTCCAGCTTGAGCTTTGCTCATTAGCATGTGGACCACCAGCCCACTGCAGACTTCCCCTTACAGAACCCCTAGCAAAGGAGCCGCACTATGTGCAGAACTGCAGAGGGCTGGAGGGGTTGGGATGAAAGTTTTATCCTATGTGCTGGAGAACTGCAGAAGGCTGGAGGAGTGCTGGTGCAAGCTCCCCACCCATCCCCAGGATAAGTCCGTGTCAAAAGGGAGGGGAGGCGTCCCTGCAGCCAGCGCACCAGGTCTCCAGCATCGGGCAGCAAAGCAAGGAAAGTACGGTGGACACATGTTTGCCAAACACCTTGTCTCCTACCATGAGTGAGAAGAAAGGCCAGAAGCATCTGGACCCAGAATGTGGAACCCAGCACTCCAGTGGGGCTGGGAAATGGAGGGATTATACTTGCTGGGTAAACTGACACCTTTGCCAGTCCCTTGGGGGTAAGCCCATGATGTACTTCATACACGTTTGTCTGTCAGACAGAGGTATTTACACAGGGAACCAGATGGGCAAAAACCCCAGGGACGGAGCTCTTTCACTGGGAGCAGGAAACACACATAAAACTCTCAAGTCAGCCGCGTTAGGCGATCACTCAGCGGGTTGAGGTGTCTGCTCACAAACCTGGCGATCTGAGTTCGATCTCCGGAAGCCCACATGATGGAAGGAGAGAACTGACTTCTGAAAGTTGTCCTCTGACCTCCACCTGTGCACCAGGGCAATTGTCAAGATTTAAGGGCTGGAGAGAAAGCTCAGGTACTGAGTTCGAATCCTAGGTCCCAAGCTTGGCAGAAACACCAGGCAAGGCAGAAAAAAGCAGAAAAGAAGCTGGGGGAGGGGTCAGTGAGACAACTCAGTGGGTAAGGTGCCTGCCTGCAAACCTGGATTCCTGAGTTCAATCCCCAAAAGACCACATGGTATATTTCCCTCTCTCTCTCTCTCTCTCTCTCTCTCTCTCTCTCTCTCTTTCTCTCTCTGAAATAAATGAACAAATATTTTAATTTTTTTAAGTTAAAAAGTTCACAGGAAAGCATGGGCCATTCTAGCCTATTCATGGAATCAGAGTTTATAAACTTTCCTGTCATTTCTATGTCCTCAAGCATCCACTTATACCCCAAGATTTGAGAGAGAGAGATAAGATCCGCAAGTAGGCTAAGGGCTAGGGGTAGGGGTGGTTCAGTGTTAGAGGCCTGGATTCCATTTCCAATGCTGCTGCCAAATGAAAAGATAGAACAGAGACAAGGCTAACCTGTGATCTTACTTCTTCTCCTTCATTATCCTAGAATCCCATTAACATATACCAGAACATAGCAAGAACCAGAATCTATGTATTCTTACTTTCTTCTTCCCTAAAAGTCTTTTGACTCAGTGCTTTTCTGGTCAATAGCCTGATTCATTAAATAACATCTTTATAAAAGATTCTTTGTCTCTTACTGTTGCTTTCCCACTAGGGATTTTTGAAAGGCCCTCAGGTCACATGGGTATGGGTTACAATACCATTTTGGTCTTAGTTCACAAGGAAACGTTGGTTAAACTCATGTGATGTGAGCAACTAACATGTCTATGTGTGTGCATGGGTATGTGGTATCTTAGATTCTGAGATCTTTGAGATGCTTGCTGTAAGGTTATTAAAGACCTAGAAATGCTAGGTATACTAGGTATTGTGTGTGTTGCTGTGAGACAATACCACAAGTCAAGCAACTTAAGGGACAAATGGAGATTTATTTAGCTTAGACCTCCAGAGGGAAAAGAGCATTTCATGGCAGAAGCAGCATGGCTGGTGGCAGGCTGTCACATCAAGTGAATTGCGACTTACAAGATACAAATGTTGCATTCTATACATTCATATGCCTTATCACATGTGAGTCCTCTGATGCAGTGAGATATCACTTTTGTGAGAAAAGTATCTCTTATTTTGTATGCTCATGTATGAATTCTGAAAAGTACAGTGAACTGATTTGTAAGAAACATGTATGTCTTTTCACTTGCATGAGGTCTCTAATGTACAATGAGTTCTGAATTCTGCAGAAAGGGCTTTCCACACTTGTTAATTGATGTGTAGTTTCTCAACCATAATTTGCTTCATGGAGTGTAATGTGACTTTCACACACTCATACATTTTCTCATCTACATGACTTGTCTGATGTACAATGAGATGTGCCTTCCTTGAAAAAGCTTTTTCACAGTTGTTACATTGGTATGTCTTTTCACCTCTGTGCATTCTCTGATGTACAGTGAGATGTGCCTTCGTTGAGAAAGTCATTCCACATTGTATACATTCTCAGATGATGAGGTGAAGCGCTGTTCGTGAAAAAGCTTTTCAACGTACATTCACATGGCTTCTCACTTGTATGAGTTCTCTGATGTACACTGAGATAAGACTTCTATGAGAAAGCTTTCCCAAAATGTTTACATTCATGACTTCTCACCAGTGTGACTTCTCTGATGTGCAGTGAGAAGTGACTTCTGTGAAAAGGCTTTTCCACATTCTTTACATTCATATGGCTTCTCACCTGTATGAGTTCTCTGATGGACAGTGAGGTCAGACTTCCAAGAGAAAGCTTTCTCACATTGTTCACATTCATATGGCTTCTCACCTGAATGACTTCTATGATGGACAATTTGATGATCCTTCCGTGAGAAACATTTTCCACATTGTTTACATTCATATGGCTTCTCACCTGTATGAGTTTTCTGATTTACAATGAAATTTGCCTTCCATGAGAAAGATTTTTCACATTCCTTACATTCATATGGTTTCTCACCTGTATGTGTTCTCTTATGGATAGTGAGTTCTGACTCCCATGAGAAAGCTTTCCCACATTCTTTACATTCATATGGCTTCTCATTTCTATGAGCCATCTGATGAGAAATGTGAAGGGCTTCCCATGAAAAAACTTTTTCACATTCTGTATCTTCATATGGCTTCTCACCTGTATGAGTTCTGGGTTGTGGAGTTAGAAATGAATTCAAGGAGAAATGTTTCCCATATTCTGTACACTGATATGACTGCTCACTTGTATGAATTCTCTGATATTTCACATGTGCTGTGGCATCATGGGATTTGGATCTTAGGTGGGTTTTGAGTTGTGCATTTAGTTTGGCCTGGAGATAGAAAAAAAATCACTACACTACATTTCCTAATGAGGCTTGTTGACAGTACATGCTATATAATTATAATTAAAGATTTTCCTAATGAAATATTTCTAGACCAGACTATTCTTTCCAAAATGAATCATTTCATTTCACCACATTCATTAGTTTAGTAATACCATTACAATCAATAATTTGCTACATTAAATGATGCATATGTTGAATGAAATACTTCATATAAATGAGATTTAGTGCATAAAAATTCATTAAAGAGCTCTTTATTATCAAAGTAGTGATCACAGTAATATCCAACGTTTTTGCATAAAAATATAAATACCTTTACAAAAAATGATATACAAGATTAAATATATTAAAATTCATTTACAGAAAACAAGTGTGGTTTGTCAGGTGAACTGAAATTTATCAGGTTGTCCTCCATCCTGGATCTTATGACACAACAGTGAAATGATACCTAGCTGGGTTATTTTGTTTGAACATCTTGATACATTTTTAGGCATGCAAGTACAGATTCATTTTCTACAGTTATGTGGAAGATCAGAGGGTTAGTATCTTCTTCAAATAAAATGATCTCAATTTTATTAAGAATATCTTACTGATCAAGGTCATTGCTGACGTAGAATAGTCTGCCTGGCCAACAAACAGCATGACTTTTCCTGTGTTCTTCACTTTCTAAGAATACTAATAATGACAGCATACCTTGTTTTCCATATGGGAGCCTGGAATAAAAATTGGCCTTCATATTTTCCTAGTAGCCTCTTTGAAAGTAAACTGTTTCCTAATATTTTCTTCACTTTATATTCATTTTCAAAACATGAATATAGTTCTCATGAGAAAGTTTACTTACTGTGATGCTTGTCTGCATAACATGCCACAAATATTTTCCATGTTGTTCCTGATTGGGGTCAATTCTGCTAGTTACTCTATCTTCACCTAAAGAACAAAAATATCCTCATCAATAACTCAAATTAATTGCTCTTCCTATTAAAACTTAGTTATATATATTTTTCCTGTTTTCATGAAACCATTTTCATTTTTTTAATATTATTTTTCCACTCATACCAACTTAATAGGTATCCCGTTTCCCTCCCTCCCTCCACTCCTCCCTGGACTCCCATAGTTATATTTTAATAGTATATAATTCTAACTTATAAGAAGTATACTTATTTTCATATTTCTGAACATAAAAAAGACTACATTGTCCTAAATCACTTATTCATATTTCTTTGATACTTTAATAATATTATTGTTGTAGAATATGAAAAACTTACTGTACTTTGTTCACCTACAAGGTTCTAAAAAGGTTCTAAAAACCAATCACCACCAGCCATTTCTGTTTGTTGCATAATCTATTACACTAATGACAAATATTATGATATTATACCACATGTCTTTCATGTGAAATAGGAACAACTTGTCAGTCAGCAACAATCCTATGCTACTACAGTCAAATTACACACTACTGCACAGGAATAAAGGCCAAAAAACAATTCTTACACCAATGTATTTATATTTGCATATTTCGTACTGAGTGTATCTCAGCATTAAAAGATATTTGAAGATGGTTAAATACATAACCCACTATGTAAAGTGGTCAAAAAGAAAGTACTAAAAACTTCTATAAAGGATCAAGAATTCTAGCAAATTAAGAAACAATGCCCAACAACATACACAAAGTGAAACCAGAAAGAGAAGGGATCCTATAGAACAGTCTATGCAGTAACAGGAAATGACAAGATGTGGATCCACAGGAAAAGCTATACTTCACCTTGTGCTTAGAGAAAACTTGGTAAAAGGAGCTCAACATCATCATGAACTGATATTTTACTGGTGAATTTTCTTGTTAAGAAAGCAGACACTGACCTGACAGTCTCCATACAGAGTCTTCTGCTGATATACAAGGCACAAATCCATTTTCAAGCTTGAAGATCAAGTCAGGTTTGGTCATACTCTGTTCTATAAGTACAAAATAATACATGCATAAAATTAGAAGGCTAAGTGAGATACACACTGCTGAAGACAACAGTTCCAAACCATAAACTGTGCTGCTCAGGGGAAACCGGGAAAATAAGGTACAAATTTTGAGTCTCAAGTCTCCACTGACAATATGTAGGTGAAATGTATGAGAAAAAAATCTTGTTATTTTAAAATAACTCAGAGGGGCAAACCTTAAGAAAGCATACAGACAGACCATTTCTCATATATATATATATATATATATTACAACTCACAAAACAAACAGGAAACTTATCATTGCTCCAGAAGAAAACAAAGTGAATCATCTATTTACCAAGTGAAGGATATTAACATTACAGGATTGACATCCAGGTGCAGTAAACATGAAGGAACCATAATACAGTTCACCAGATAATCCTTCTTTCATAACAATGCCACTGTCAAATCTCCAAGATAAAGAAATATTTGAAAAGAAACACTGCATAAAGTTCTTTTTTTTTATTATTTATTCAACTGTGTGCATATTCGTGTGTGCGTGTGTCTGTGTGTGTGTGTGTGTAGAACCACAGACGAATTCGCGAACCACCATGGGCGCCTCCACCTCCTTCTGCCCCGGGATTCACAGGCTCCGCCCTACCAGGACCAGAAACGCAGGCCGCCCCCGCTTCCGCCTGGCGTCTATACATGGGATCTGGGATCCGAACTCAGGACCTCCCGCCTGCAAGGCGGAGGCTTAACCCCTGAGCCACCTCTCCAGCCCCATAAAGTTCTTTTTATAACACACATTTTGATCAACAGCCAAGTTCTTGGCTGTCACCATACATTCCAGCATCACAATGATTTTAATGTCAGATATCCATTGTTTAACTGGTGCTTCCAGTACACATCCTAGCCCACACTATCACATAATAGAACAACACAGAAGAGCAAAATGGCATCTAAAAAATCTAACAATCACAACCATGTGGGACAGACAGGGCAACACTCACAAAATGTAAACTGAATGTTCAAACCTACATATCAACATAATATAACTAAAACCATTGCAATAACAACACATATATCTAATGGAAAATACAACATACTATATCAGCTACAGAGCTCCTAGGCAAAAACACTGTGCCAGATTTTCTTCTGTTGTTGACATAAATATATGATCAACAAAACTTAGGTCAGGAAAAGGATTTTATTCTAATTCATGATTTGAAGTTTTTGCAGTTAGAATGGATCCCCCAGTTTCATGTGTTTAGGAAGGTCATGGGGTGGGGAGGGAGGGGTGAGGGGACGGTGAGCAGAGGGGTCGGGGGGGAGGAGGACGGAGGGAGGGAATCGGTGTACCTATTAAGTTTGCATAAGCAGATATAATAAAAAATGTTTAAAAAAAACTTATCGTGGCATACATGTCCAAACACAAAATGACAACTATAAAAATGTACCATTTGTATAAAACCATTAATAAATGAGAAGAGTATGCTTAGCCATACTACTTAGAGAATGGAGAAAACAAAGAAATGCTTATGTCTGAGGTCTGACACAACTCTTTACAGATACATACGTGTGTTAAAATTTTAACCAAAAAAAGAGGACGTAGGAAAAGAGGAAGGCAAGCATTAAAGTGAAATATTGTGTATAGATAATGAATTTATAAAAAAAAAAAAAAACACTCTAAAATCATGAAAATCAACAGAAATCACAGGCTACAAAATAGCAAAATCACTACATTCTTGATATAAACAGGCACTCAATCTTCTCATCGATTCTGAACTCTTGAGTGAGATCCTCGATTTATATGGTGGAGAAAAATCCTGCCCATATTGATCTGTGACCTCCACACTGTGACCTGTACTCTAACAGATATACACACGAACATAGAGAAAGCATAAAACAAAATATACACATACACATGTACACATACATCCCAAATAACAAAAAAGTCAGAATAAATTGCCATTTGAAAATGTCAGAGAAAATATTTCCTACCATTTTTTAATAGAATTACCAAACTAATTCATTAGTTACTTTGAAGATCTGTAAGGAGGGTTCTAAATATATTAAAATTTGATATACGGTATGACCTAGACATACCACTTCCTGGGAACTTTCCCAAAAAATGCTACATCTAACTGCAGAGTCCCATGCACATCCATATTCATAGCAGCTCTAGTCACAATGGCAAAGTAATGGAATCAAACTAGATATCCAATAGTAGATGAATGGATCATGTGGTATGCAGACAAAATGGAATGTCATTCAACTGTAAAAAAGAACGAATTACTGACGTTGCTATTAAATGGATGGAGTTGGAAGACAGTAGAGTGAGTGAAGCATCCCAGAAGCAGAGAGGCAGATGCCAAATGTTTTCCCTAATAAGTACATCCTAGCACTGAACCTTCAGAATGATATGTAGGAAGAGAAACTTCTATAATACACACAAACTACAAAGAAAAACAGAGGTATGGAGGGAAGAAATCATAAAAGAATGGAAACATATGAATATAGGCCAATAGGTAGATGAAGCAGTTATTTTTATTTCTTCCACTCATACAAAGTTGATAAGTACCCCATTCCCCTCCCTCCCTCCACTCCTCCCTGGATCTCTTTGCTTCCTTCCCACCCTCTCCCTTTCCTTTCCCTCCCTTTCTCCCAGTGCCCTCCTCCCATCCCTGGACCATCCTATAGTGCTCATGTCAAACTTCCCTCGGGGTCTTCCTCTCTGATGAGGTGTAAGGACTCAGTGGCATTGCCTAGAGCTCTTTTTTTGTGTGTTCCCCTTTAGTATAGGAACAATATTGTGACTGTTAATCCCTTGCTTCTAAGGATCGCAGTGCCTGTGATCCATGCTAGACTTTGGGGGTTCAATGATATGTTGGTCATTGCGCAGGTCATGCAAAGTCCTATTATGATTACTTCAGCCCTAACTTGTATGGAGTATCTTGCATATCATTGCTTCTCCCCATCTTTACGCTCTTACAATCTTACTGCCCCCTCTTCCACAAATTTCCCTGAGGATAAAGCAGTTTTTAAGAAAACTCTTAAAGAATATGAAAGAAATGGGAAAGAAATCACTAAAGTGCAATGGCACAAAGAGAAGAAAAAAAGTCAATGTTGGAGGAAAATTTTCTCATACAATTATAACTGCTGAAGTTACAACGCTGGTAAGAAGGACCCAGTGAACTAATAGTGGTATGTAAGCCCATGGGTAACTAATCATTGTCTGAATGGGTAGTGAAGCCCATCTTCCTTATCACCAGGAAACATATTCCGGGTACTGTAGACCTATTCAAACAACAGTGGAATAGATGAGAAAACAAGACCACTAGACAGAACAGATATATTAAAGTTAACTATAAATACTTGATGGTAAACTTTCATGTACACATTTCTTATTGTGTCCACAGATAAAAGAAGCTCCCAGCACCCAAACAACATACACCCTACTATAATGCAAGATTAATGAGAAATCACAATTGACCAGAGCACAGAGTATTAGTGACCCTGGAAAGATCAGCCCGATCCCACATCAAAGTCTCTCCTCATCCCAAGTTCAGGAAACTTTAGGAAAGTAAAGGCTGTAAGATTGTAAGAGCCTCAGGACGGGGAGGTGTTCTGCTGGCCAAGACACTCCAGTACACACAACTTACCAAAATTGAATAGGATGGTTGAATTATTTAAACAGGCATACATGAAATGATGAAATTAAACAATGACAAATCTGTCCACCAAAAAATACCCAGGACTGAATGGATTTAGTGCAGAATTATATGAGATATTTAAAGAACAACTAAGACCACTACTGCTGAAACATTCCATGAAACAGGAAAGGAATGTATAGTTCTGAACTCCTCCTACAAAACTAATATTACACTGATTCCTAAGCCAAATAAAATGCAACAAAAAAAGAAAAGTATGGGCTGATCTCATTAATGAACACTGAAGCAAACAAAGCTCTTCAATAAAATTTTAGCAAACCAGATTCAGAAACATGTCAAAAACATCATTCACGGGGCTGGAGAAGTGGCTCAGGGGTTTAGCCTTTGCCTTGCACGCAGAAGATCCTGAGTTCGGATCCTAGACCCCACGTACAGACGCCAGGTGTAAGCGGGGGCGGCCTGCTTTTCTGGTCCTGGTAGGGCGGAGCCTGTGAATCCCTGGGCAGAGTAAACAAGCAGGAGGTGGAGGCGGTCCATGGTGGTTCCCAAATTTGCCCATGGTTCTACAAACACACACACACGCACATACACACACACACACACACATGCACACATGCACACGCACAATGGAATAAAAAAAAAAAAACATCATTCACTGTGCTCAAATAGGATTTATTACAGGAACTCAAGGATGGTTCCAGGCACACAAGTTTGGTTCAACAAACATAAATCAATAAATTAATTCATCAAATAAACAAATCCAAGGGTGAAAACCACATGATTCTCTCTATACCTGTGGAAAAAGCTTCTTAGCAGACCCAATATCCGTTTATGGAAAAAAACCTCTACAAGCAATTGGAAGGAACTTATATCAACATATACAAAACAAAAACACCAGAGCAAGAATCATCCTAGATGGTGAAAAACTGGAAGCATTCCCATTTTGATCAGGAACTAGCCAAGGCTGTCCACTCTCACCACTTCTATTTAAAATTGTACTTCGCATCTTAGCTAAAGCCACAAGCTAAGAGAGGGAGATAAGAGGGATAAAAATAGGAAAAGAAGAACTCAAGATATCCTATTTTCAGATGACAATATGCCATTTCAAGAGCATGCAAAACCACCAAGAAATTCCTGGAGGTTAGAAAGTAACGTTCAAAACGCAATCGCTTCAAACCATTCCCAACACCAGTGCATGATTAGGAAGGATGCTGACTGGATAAGACAACTTGCTAATTATAGGTCTTTCTTGATGGTAACCTCGGCTCCTCTATTGAACTTGTTCCTTTTTTTTTTATTTATTCACTTGTGCGTATGTATGTGTAGAACCACGGACGAATTCGGGAACCACCATGGACTGTCTCCACCTCTTCCTTGTTTACTCTGCCCAGGGATTCACAGGCTCCGCCCTACCAGGACTAGAAACACAGGCCACCCGCTTCCACCTGGCCTCTATACGTGGGGTCTAGGATCCGAACTCAGGACCCTCTGTCTGCAAGGCAGTGCCTTAACCCCTGAGCCACCTCTCCAGCCCCGAATTTTGTTCCTTTATCTTCACTCACTTTGGGCCTTTCATTGCCGTACCTTCTTACTTCAAATCTTTTTTTTTAACGAAGTCTTAAAATGTTATGCTTTATTTCAGATTTTTATACCTTTTTTTTATTATTTCAGTTCATACAAACTGAATAGGTACACCAGTTCCCGTCCTCCCTCCTCCTCCCCCCAACCCCCTGCTTCCCCTCCCCTCACCCCTCCCTCCCCATCCCCCAGTGCCTCCGGCCACCACCATCAGAATCCTTTCTTGTGCATGCCTGACTCTCCTGGGCCCTCCATCTCTGAACTTACAAGACCCAGTGGCATTTCCCAACCTTTTCCCGTTTCCCTTAACATGAACACTACTGTGTGACTGCCAATCCCGTGCCCTTCACAACTGATGCCTTAGCAGATCTAGACTTTGTGAGGTCAATGTGTGTTGGACTTGGATGGCATCAAAGTCCATTTATGATTGCTTTGGGCCCTAACTTGTGGAGTAGTCTATGCATCATTGCTCCTCAATCCTTTTTGCTCTTACTCACCGCCCCTTCCATAGAAAAGAAACTGAGAAGAGAGATTCTCTGCTTCTACACTCTCCAGGAATCCTCCATCACAACCTGGCCTAGTGGACTGAGCAGCACTGAGCCGTCCAGGATTTTGACAGTGACTTAGCTTGCCTCCAACTTCAGCCATCGCTGTGTAGTCGCGAAAGAATGGTTTCTCCCCTCTGGAACCATAAATTGGAATAAATCTCCACTTCTTAGTGCTTGACTTCGAATGCTCACAGCACATTAAGAGAGACCATTACCACTACCTGAGATAGACACAGGATGCTCCTTTTCTCCAACAGCTCTTCCGTTTTTATTCTACTTGGGACTAGCGTACACCACAAAGGGCTAGGTGCGTCCCCATGCTACATCCCAATCTCCTGCAGTTTTGCTCTGGGCTTAACTCAAAACCATGCTCTACAAATGTGCCCAGACTCAACCCTCAACCACCAAGTTGCACAAACACATTTCTCTGGACCAGCCTGAATTCCACTCACAGCTGGTCTGAGTACACATTCCATGCATACAGCCTTCATGGCATATCTCATGATGGCTCTACAATTTCCGGTATCTTTTCTTCTCAACAGCAAATCAGGCTTCACTCCACAGCACAAAATGCCTTCTTGGGCCTCTCTGCAGTCCTGCTACACTGACTGTGTCCTGCCATTCACTGAAACTTCGAGGGGAAATCTTGACCTCTTCCCCTTGCATCTTTGGTGCTCTAAAACAATACCATTGGAAATGTTGCCAAGTTATATTATAACCGCCAGTGAAGAGAGGACCCTGGAATCCACCTAATTCAGCTTCTTTGAAGTGAATCTGAGGAGGAACTCTATGCTGGACAGAATCTAACAAGTTGTATTCCATTTCTTCAACCATTTCAGGGCAAAACAGTAATGTTTTTCTTCGAAGATTTAATATTTCTAGTACTGATACTCCTGTTTTCACCCTTTCTAGCAACATTTCAGAGCTGCCGACATACATCTCCTCTATCAAGCAACCATTCCTCCATCATCTTTAAATCAACTTCCCCAAAGGGCCTCGTTCCTTCATCACAAACGGGGCTTACACAACCCACAACTCTCAGATTCAATTAAATGTCCAGAACAATGATTTGTATACCCTAGACTCAAACTTCAACATTTCAAGTTTTTCCAACAATACTGTTCTAGAATCCATGATGAATCATCCCTTAGCCAGATCTATGGGCACATTACAATTCTCTCTTCATGTCAATTTAAAAGCTTTTGTTGTTCACCTGAAGTTATTGTCAACTGAAGCACTAAGCCTATATCATAGAGAGGACTAATATCTAATTCGACAAAAACTAAAAAAGTTAACCACTCATGATATAAACAGCCCAATTAAAAAGTAGGCCATGGAACTTAAAAGCAATTTTTCCAACTAAGAAATTGAAATATCCAAGAAAATACCTTGAAAATGTTCTAAACTCCATCTCAGGAAAGCAAGTAATCGACAACTACCCATGGTATCAACTAATAACGCACCAATCTGAATGTGGAAACCCCAAGAACAAACAACACATGCTGAGAAGATGTGGGGTAAAGGGAATAATCCTCTCTATTGCTGGTGCGCCTGCAGACTTGTACTACCAACTGTGTGATCACTAAGGGCAGTATCCCTAAACAATTTAAAAATTGCACAGTGATGGGCTGGAGAGATGGCTCAGGTGTTAAGCCTCTGCTTGCAGCAGCAGCCGTTCACTGAGTTCAGATCCCAGATCCCCACCACGTGGGGGGCGGTGGGCCTGCGCTTCTAGTCCTGGTGTGGCAAACCTGTAATCCCGGTCAGAGTCACAAGGAGGAGTGGCGGCGCATGTGGTTCCCGAATTCGCCTACATCCACGCACACAGGCACATTGGAAACTAATAATAATAAAAAAATAAACATTGACAATGATGTTTCCTGCTATAACCACCACTGTGAATATTCCCCCATATCTTCAATTGTGACATAGTGATGCATGTACATCCATATCATTGCAGCAGTAATTCCCCATAAAACAAACTCAGAATCAACTCATATATCCCACAGTTGATGATGAATAATGAAATGTGCACATATCATGTTGAATATTACACAGCTATCAAGAAAATGACTTAATGAATTTTCTTCTAATGGCTAGAGTAGAAGAAATCAATAGTTTTGAAGTATCCCAAGCATCAGAAGACAAATATTCATGTTCTTCTTATATCCTCATAATACCACACTCAAGGAAATCTTTATTACTCTTTAATGGTGAAGGATTCAAAATAGTAAGTAGGGCGAGGATATCCATATAAACTGTCTACACATTTGTTACCAGAGAATTGGAATGTTGCCCATAGATCTGGCTATGTGGATTTCATGGATTCTGAACAGTATTGTTGAAAAACTTTGAAATGTTTGAAGTTCTGTAGTTCTAGGGATTACAAATATTGTTCGGACGTTTAATGGAAAATTCTGAGAAATTTGTGGGTTGTGTAACGCCCAGTTGTGATGAAGGGAACGAGGCCTTTGGGGAAGTTGAATTTAAAGTATGGAGGAAGGTTTTTGCTTGATAGAGGAGAATGTATGTCGGCAGCTCTGAAATGTTGCGTCAGGAAGGGTAGAAAACAGAGTAGCCTAATCAGTACTAAAATATTAACCCTTCGAAGAAAAACATACTGTTTTTGCCCTGATGGTTGAGAATGGAATACACTGTGTTAAATTTGTCCAGCATAGAGATTCCTCCTCAGATTCACTTCACTCAAGAAGCTGAATTAGGTGTGATTCCAGGGATTCCTAGCTCTTCACCTGCTGGCGGTTATATCATAACTTGGCAACATGTCCACATGGTATTGTTTTAGAGGCACAAAGATGCAAAGGAAGAGGTCATAGATTCCCCCTCAGTTTCAGTGAATGGCAGGAAACCCATCTAGTGCTAGCAGGACCTGCAGAGAGGCCAAGAAGGCATTTTGTGCTGGAGTGAAGCCTGATTTGCTGTTGAGAAGAAAGATCCACGGAAATGTAGAGCCATCATGAGATATCTGCCATGAAGCTGTTGCTGGAAATGTGTACTCAGAACAGCTGTGGAGTGGAATTCGGCCTGGTCCAGAGAAATGCTGTTTGTGCAACGGTGGTTGAGGGTTTAGCTCTGGGCACATTTTTGTAAGAATTGGTATTTGAGTTAAGCCCAGAGCAAACTGAGAGGAGATTGTGTAGCTGCATGGGGACAAGCCTAGCCCTTGTGGGTGACTAGTCCCGGTAGATATAAAACGGAAGGAGCTGTTTGAGAAAGGAGGCTCCTTGTGTATACTCAGCTAGTGGGTAATTTGTCTCTCTTAACTGTTGCTGTGAGGCATTCAAGTCAAGCCAAAAGAAATGGGATTTATTCAATTTATGGTTGCAGAGGGGAGAACCATTCTTTCAGAGCTACACAGCAGTGGCTGAAGTTGGAGGCAAGCTAAGTCACGGTCAACATCCTGGAGGCTCAGTCTGCTCATCCACTAGCCAGTGGGTGAGTGGATGTTCCTTGAGAGTGTAAGACAGAGAAACTCTCTCTCAGTTTTCCGTCCTATGGAAGAGGGGACGTAAGAGTAAGAAACAAAAGGATGGGAGGACAAGGATTTGCAAGATACTCCACACAAGTTAGGGCCAAAGCATCATAATTGGACTTTGCATGCCCTCCAATGTCCAACACCTATTGACCTCACAAAGTCTAGCATCTGCTTAAGGCACCAAGGTCCTTGAGGCAAGGGATTGGCAGCCACATAGTGTTCCTATGCTTAAGGGGAACATGGGAAGGGTTGGTTCGGGAAGGCCACTGGGTCCTTGTAAGTCTCGGAGAGGAGGGCCCAGAGGAGAGTCAGGCATGCACAGAAAGGCTCTCTGGGAATTGGGGCCGGAGGCACTGGGGGATGGGTGAGAGGGGTAGGAGGGGAAGCAGGGGGTTGGGGGAGGAGGAGGGAGGACGGAACTGGTGTACCTATTCAGTTTGTATGAACTGAAAATAATAAAAAAAAGGTATAAAAATCTGAATAAAGCATAACATTTTAGACTTCGTTAAAAAAAAGATTTGAAGTAAGAAGGTACGGCAGAAAGGCCCAGTGGAGTGAAGATAAGGAACAAAATTCGGGGCTGGAGAGGTGGCTCGGGTTAAGGCCACTGCCTTGCAGACAGAGGGGTCCTGAGTTCGATCCTAGACCCCACATATAGATGCCAGGGAGCAGCGTGTTGCCTGTGTTTCTAGTCCTGGTAGGGCGGAGCCTGTGAATCCCTGGGCAGTAGTAAACAAGGAAGAGTGTGAGACAGTCCATGGTGGTTCCCGAATTCGTCCGTGGTTCTACATCATACATAACGCACAAGTGAAATAAATAAAAAAAAGGAACAAGTTCAATAGAGAGCCGAGGTTACCATCAAGAAAGACCTATAATTAGCACGTTTGTCTTATCCAGTCAGCATACTTCCTAATCACTGGTGTGGGAATGGTTGAAGCGATTGCGTTTTGAGTTACTTTCTAACCTCAGGATTTCTTGTGGTTTTGCAGCTCTTGAAATGGCATATTGTCATCTAAAATAGGATTCTTGAGTTCTTCTTTCCTATTTTTATCCCTCTTATCTCCCTCTCTTAGCTTGTGGCTTAGCTAAGATGCGAAGTACATTTTAAAAGAAGTGGTGAGAGTGGACAGCCTTGGCTAGTTCCTGATCACAATGGGAATGCTTCCAGTTTTTCACCACTTCTAGATGATTCTTGCTCTGGTGTTTTTGTTTTGTATATGTTATATAAGTTCCTTCCAATTGCTTGTAAAGGTTTTTTTTCCATAAACGGATATTGGGTCTGCTAAGAAGCTTTTCCACAGTATAGAGAGAATCATGTGGTTTTCAACCCTTGGATTTGTTTATTTGATGAATTATTTATTGATTTCATGTTTGTTGAACCAAACTTGTGGTGCCTGGAACATCTTGAGTTCCTGTAATAAATCCTTTGAGCACAGTGAATGATGTTTTTTTTTTTTTATTCCATTGCGTGTGCATGTGTGTGTGTGTGTATGTGCGTGTGTGTGTGTGTGTGTGTTTGTGTTGTGTGTGTGTGTGTTTGTAGAACCATGGGCAAATTTGGGAACCACCATGGACCGCCTCCACCTCCTGCTGTTTACTCTGGCCAGGGATTCACATGCTCCCCCTACCAGACCAGAAAAGCACGGCCGCCCCCGCTTCCACCTGGCGTCTTACGTGGGGTCTAGGATCCAACTCAGATCTTCTGCGTGCAAGGCAAGGCCTAAACCCCTGACCACTTCTCCAGCCCCGTTGAATGATGTTTTTTGACATGTTCTGAATCTGGTTTGCTAAAATTTTTTGAGAGCTTTGTTTGCTTCAGTGTTCATTAATGAGATCAGCCCATACTTTTCTTTTTTGTTGCATTTTTAATTTGGTTTAGGAATTCAGTGTAATATTAGTTTTGTAGGAGGAGTTCAGAACTATACATTCCTTCCTGTTCATGGAATGTTTTCATGCAAGTAGTGGTCTTAGTTGTTCTTTAAATATCTCATATAATTCTTCACTAATCCATTCAGTCCTGGGTATTTTTTTGGTGGACAGATTTGTCATGTTTAATTTCATCATTTCATGTTGCCTGTTTTAAATATTCAACCATCCTATTCAATTTGTGGTAATTTGTGTGTACTGGAGTGTCTTGGCCAGCAGACACCTCCCCGTCCATGAGGCTCTTACAGATCTTACACCTTTACTTTCCTAAGTTTCCTGAACTTGGATGAGGAAGAGCTTTGATGATGTGGTTGGGGGCTGATCTTCCCAGGGTCACTACTACTCTGTGCTCTGGTCATTGTGATTTCTCATTAATCTTGCATTATAGTAGGGTGTTGTTGTTTGGGTGCTGGGAGCTTCTCTTTCTGTGGACACAATAAGAAATGGTACATGAAAGTTACCATCAAGTATTTATATTCTTAATATACTGTTCTGTCTAGTGTCTTGTTTTCTCACCTATTCCACTGTTGTTTGAAGAGGTCTACGTACCCGGATATGTTTCCTGGTGATAAGGAAGATGGGCTTCAACCACCCATTTCGACCATGATTAGTTACCCATGGGCTTACATACCACTATTAGTTCACTGGGTCCTTCTACCACGTTTGTAACTTCAGCATTATAATTGTATGAGAAAATTTTTCCTCAACATTGACTTTTTTTCTTTCTCTTTGTGCCATTGCCCTTTAGTGATTCTCTTCCCATTTCTTCATATCCTTTAAGAGTTTTCTTAAAACTGCTTTTATTCCTCAGGGAAATGTGGGAAGAGGGGGCAGTAAGTGTATAGAGCGTAAGATGGGGAGAAGGCCAATGATATGCAACGATACTCCATACAAGTTGGGCTGAAGTATCATAATGGCTTTGCATGTACCGCGCAATACCAACCATACTCCATTGAACCCCCCAAAGTCTGCAGGGATCAGGCACTGCCGATCCTTAGTAGCAAAGGGATTGACAGTCACAATATTGTTCCTATACTAAAGGGGAACACACAAAAAAAGAGCTCTATGGCAATGCCACTGAGTCCTTACACAACCTCATCAGAGAGGAAGGACCCGAGAGGAAGTTTGACATGAGCCTATAGGATGGTCCAGGGATGGGAGGAGGGCACTGGGAGAAAGGAGGGAAGGAAAGGGAGGGTGGGAAGGAAGCACAGAGATCGCATGGAGGAATGGAGTGGATGGTGGTTAGGGGACTTGGGTTGTACTTACAACTTTGTATGAGTGGAGAAATAAAATAACTGCTTCATCTACCTATTGGCCTATATTCATATGTTTCCATTCTTTTATGATTTCTTCCCTCCATACCTCTGTTTTTCTTTCTTTGTAGTTTGTGTGTTTTTAGAAGTTTCTCTTCTCCTACATATCATGTCGAAGGTTTTCGTGCTAGGATGTACTTATTAGGGAAAACATTTGGCATCTGCCTCTCTGCTTCTGGGATGCTTCACTCACTCTAACTGTCTTCCACTCCATCCATTTAATGGCAACGTCAGTAATTTGTTCTTTTTTACCGTGAATGACTTCCATTTTGTTGCATACCACATGATCCATTCATCTACTATTGGCTATCTATTTGATTCCATTACTTTGCCATTGTACTAAGAGCTTGCTATGAATAGGATGTGCATGGGACTCTGCAGTTAGATGAGCATTTTTGGGAAAGTTCCCAGAAGTGGTATGTCTAGTCATACCGTAATATCAAATTTTAATATATTTAGAACACTCCTTACAGATTCTTCAAGTAACTAATGAATTAGTTTGGTAATTCTATTAAAGAATGGTAGGAACATATTTTCTCTCGGACATTTTCAATGGCAATTTTTCTGACTTTTTGTTATTGGATGTAATGTGTACCATGTGTATGTGTATATTTTGTTTATTTGCTTTCTCTATGTTCGTGTGTATATCTGTTAGAGTCCAGTCACAGTGTGGAGGTCACGATCAATATGGGCAGGATTTTTCTCCACCTAAAATCGAGGATCTCACTCACGAGTTCAGAATCGATGAGAAGATTGAGCCGCCTGTTTTATCAAGAATGTATATTTTGCTATTTTGTAGCCTGGTGATTTCTGTTGATTTCACTGATTTTAGAGTGTTTTTTTTTTCTTTTATAATATCATTATCTATACACAATAGTTCACTTTAATGCTTGCCTTCCCTTTTCCACGTCCTCTTTTTTGTGTAAATTTTAACACCCGTATGTATCTGTAAAGAGTTGTGTCAGACACTCACCATAAGCATTTCTTTGTTTTCTCCATTCTCTAAGTAGTATGGCTAAGCATACTCTTCTCATTTATAATGGTTTTATACAAATGGTACATTTTTATAGTTTGTCATTTTGTGTTTGGACATGTATGCCACGATAGTTTTTTTTTAAACATTTTATTATATCTGCTTGCCAAACTTAAATAGTACAACACGTTCCCTCCTCCGTCCTCCTTCCCCCCGACCCCTCTGCCACCGTCCCCCACCCCCTCCCTCCCCACCCCAGACCTTCCTAAACACATGAAACTGGGGGATCCATTCTAACAATGCAAAACTTCAAATCATGAATTAGAATAAAATCCTTTTCCTGACCTAAGTTTTGTTTGATCATATATTTATGTCAACAACAAAAAAACTGGCACAGTGTTTTTGCCTAGGAGCTCTGTAGCTGATATAGTATGTTGTATTTCCATTAGATATATGTGTTGTTATTGCAATGGTTTTTAGTTATATTATGTTTTGATATGTAGTTTGAACATTCAGTTTACATTTTGTGAGTGTTGCCCTTCTGTCCCACAATGGTTTGTGATTTAGTTTTTTAATGCCATTTTGCTCTTCTGTGTTGTTCTATTATGTGATAGTGTGGGCTAGGATGTGTACTGGAAGCACCAGTTAAACAATGGATATCTGACATTTAAAATCATGTGATGCTGGAATGTATGGTGACAGCGAACTTGGCTGTTGATCAAATGGTGTTTTAAAAAAGAACTGTTTATGGGGCTGGAGAGTGGCTCAGGGGTTTACGCCTCCGCCTTGCAGGCGGGAGGGTCCTGAGTTCGGATCCCAGATCCCCATGTATAGACGCCAGGGCGTAAGCGGGGGCGGCCTGCTTTCTGGTCCTGGTAGGGCGGAGCTGTGAATCCCGTGGCAAATGGGTGGAGGGGCGCCCATGGTGGTTCGCGAATTCGTCGTGGTTCTACACACACACACACACACAGACACACGCACACACGCATATGCCACGTTGAATAACTAATAAAAAAAAAAGAACTTTATGCAGTGTTTCTTTTCAAATATTTCTTTATCTTGGAGATTTGACAGTGGCTTGTTATGAAGAAGGATATCTGGTGAACTGTATATGGTTCCTTCATGTTTACTTGCACCTGGATGTCAATCCTGTAATGTTAATATCCTTCACTTGGTAAATAGATGTATTCACTTTGTTTTCTTCTGGAGCAATGATAGTTTCCTGTTTGTTTTGTGAGTTGTATATATATATATATATATATATATATCTATATATGAGAAATGGTCTGTCTGTTATGCTTTTTTAAGGTTTGCCCCTCTGAGTTATTTTAAATAACAAGATTTTTTTCTCATACATTTCACCTACATATGTCAGTGGAGACTTGAGACTCAAAATTTGTACCTTATTTTCCCCCGGTTTCCCCTGAGCAGCCCACGTTATGGTTTGGAACTGTTTTCTTCAGCAGTGTGTATCTCACTTAGCCTTCTAATTTTATGCATGTATTATTTGTACTTAAGAACAGAGTATGACCAAACCTGACTTGATCTTCAAGCTTGAAAATGGATTTGTGCCTTGTATATCAGCAGAAGACTCTGTATGAGAGCTGTCAGGGTTCTTGTCTGCTTTCTTACAAGAAAATTCACCAGTAAAATATCAGTTCATGATGATGTTGAGCTCCTTTTACCAAGTTTTCTCTAAGCACAGGTGAAGTATAGCTTTTCCTGTGATCCACATCGTTCATTTCTGTTACTGCATAGACTGTTCTATAGGATCCCTTCTCTTTCTGGTTTCACTTTGTGTATGTTGTTGGCATTGTTTCTTAATTTGCTAGAATTCTTGATCCTTTATAAAGTTTTTAGTACTTTTTTTGACACACTTTACATAGTGGTTATGTATTTAACCATCTTCAAATATCTTTAAATGCTGAGATACACTCAGTACGAAATATGCAAATATAAATACATTGGTGTAAGAATTGTTTTTTGGCCTTTTTCCTGTGCAGTATGTGTAATTTGACTGTAGTAGCATAGGATTGTTGCTGACTGACAAGTTGTTCCTATTTCACATGAAAGACATGGTGGTATATATCATAATATTTGTCATTAGTGTAATATTATGCAACAAACCGAAATCGCTGGTGGTGATTGGTTTTTAGAACCTTTTTAGAACCTTGTAGGTGAAACAAAGTACAGTAATTTTTTCATATTCTACAACAGCAATAAAATTATTAAAGTATCAAAGAAATATGAATAAGTGATTTAGGACAATGTAGTCTTTTTTATGTTCAGAATATGAAAATAAGTATTCTTATAAGTTAGAATTATATACTATTAAAATATAACTATGGGAGTCCAGGGAGGAGTGGAGGGAGGAGGGAAACGGGATACCTATTAAGTTGTATGAGATGAAAAATAATATAAAAAATGAAAATGGTTTCATAAAACAGGAAAATATATATCACAATTTTAATAGGAAGAGACAATTAATTTGAGTTATTGATGATGATTTTTTGTCTTTAGTGTGAAGATAGAGTAACTAGCAGAATTGACCCAATCAGGAACAACCATGGAAAATATTTTGGCATGTTATCAGACAAGCATCACAGTAAGTAAACTTTCCTCATGAGAACTATATTCATGTTTTGAAAATGATATAAAGTGAAGGAAATATTAGGAAACAGTTTACTTTCAAAGAGGCTACTAGGAAAAATTGAAGGCAATTTTTATTCCAGGCTCCCATATGGAAAACAAGGTATGCTGTCATTATTAGTCTTCTAGAAAGTGAAGAACACGGAAAAGTCATGCTGTTTGTTGGCCAGGCAGACTCTTCTACGTCAGCAATGACCTTGATCAGTAGATATTCTTAATAAAATTGAGATCATTTTTTTGAAGAAGATACTAACCCTCTGATCTTCCACATAACTGTAGAAAATGAATCTGTACTTGCATGCATAAAAATGTATCAAGATATTCAAACACAATAACCTAGCAGGTATCATTCACTGTTGTGTCATAAGATCCAGGATGGAGGACAACCTGATAAATTTCAGTTCACCTGACAAACCACACTTGTTTTCGGTAAATATTTTAATATATTAATCTTGTATATCATTTTTGTAAAGGTATTATATTTTTATGCAAAACGTTGGTATTACTGTGACACTACTTTGATAATAAAGAGCTCTTTAATGAATTTTTATGCACTAAATCTCTTTATATGAAGTATTTCATTCAACATATGTATCATTTAATGTAGCAAATTATTGATTGAATGGTATTACTAAACTAATGAATGTGGTTGAAATGAAATGATTCATTTTGGAAAGAATAGTCTGGTCTAGAAATATTTCATTAGGAAAATCTTAATTATAATTATATAGCATGTCTGTCAACAAGCCTCATTGGAAATGTAGTGTAGTGATTTTTTTCATCTCCAGGCCTAAACTAAATGCACACTCAAAACCCACCTAAGATCCAAATCCCATGATGCCACAGCACATGTGAAATATCAGAGAATTCATCACAAGTGAGCAGTCATATCAGTGTACAGAATATGGGAAACATTTCTCTCTTGAATTCATTTCTAACTCCACACCCAGAACTCATACAGGTGAAAGCCATATGAAGATACAGAATGTGAAAAAGTTTTTTCATGGGAAGCCCTTCACATTTCTCATCAGATAGCTCATGAAATGAGAAGCCATATGAATGTAAAGAATGTGGGAAAGCTTTCTCATGGGATTCAGAACTCACTATCCATAAGAAGACACATACAGGTGAAAACCATATGAATGTAGGAATGTGAAAAATCTTTCTCATGGAAGGCAAATTTCATTGTAAATCAGAAAACTCATACAGGTGAGAAGCCATAGTGAATAAACAATGTGGAAACTTTTCTCATGCAAGGCAAGTCAATTGTCCATCAGAAAACTCATACAGGTGAGAGCCATATGAATGTAAACAATGTGGAAAACCTTTCTCATGAAGGCAAGTCTAATTGTCCATCAAGAATTCATACAGGTGAGAAGCCATATGAATGTAAACAGTGTGAGAAAATCTTATTCATGGAAGGCAAATCTCATTGTACATCAGAGAAGTCATACAGGTT
>JALPQD010000128.1:122932-177892 GCA_023101885.1 Typhlomys cinereus
AGGTGAGAAACCATATGAATGTAAACAGTGTGGAAAATCTTTCTCATGGAAGGCAAATCTCATTGTACATCAGAGAAGTCATACAGGTGAGAAACCATATGAATGTAAACAGTGTGGAAAATCTTACTCATGGAAGGCAAATCTCATTGTACATCAGAGAAGTCATACAGGTGAGAAGCCATATGAATGTAAAGAATGTGGAAAACCTTTCTCATGCAAGGCAAGTCTAATTGTCCATCAGAGAACTCATACAGGTGAGAAGCCATATGAATGTAAACAATGTGGAAAATGTTTCTCACGGAAGGATCATCAAATTGTCCATCAGAGAACTCATACAGGTGAGAAGCCATATGAATGTAAACAATGTGGAAAAGCTTTCTCACAGAAGGACACATCTCATTGGACATCAGAGAACTCATACAGTTGAGAATCCATATGAATGTAAACAATGTGGAAAACCTTTCTCATGCAAGGCAAGTCTAATTGTCCATCAGAGAACTCATACAGGTGAGAAGCCATATGAATGTAAACAATGTGGAAAATGTTTCTCACGGAAGGATCATCAAATTGTCCATCATAGAAGTCATTCAGGTGAGAAGCCATATGAATGTGAACAATGTGAGAAAGCTTTCTCTTGGAAGTCTGACCTCACTGTCCATCAGAGAACTCATACAGTTGAGAAGCCATATGAATGTAAAGAATGTGGAAAAGCCTTTTCACAGAAGTCACTTCTCACTGCACATCAGAGAAGTCACACTGGTGAGAAGTCATGAATGTAAACATTTTGGGAAAGCTTTCTCATAGAAGTCTTATCTCACTGTACATCAGAGAACTCATACAAGTGAGAAGCCATGTGAATGTACGTTGAAAAGCTTTTTCACGAACAGCGCTTCACCTCATCTGAGAATGTATACAATGTGGAATGACTTTCTCAACGAAGGCACATCTCACTGTACATCAGAGAATGCATGGAGGTGAAAAGACATACCAATGTAACAACTGTGAAAAAGCTTTCTCAAGGAAGGCACATCTCATTGTACATCAGACAAGTCATGTAGATGAGAAAATGTATGAGTGTGTGAAAGTCACATTACACTCCATGAAGCAAATTATGGTTGAGAAACTACACATCAATTAACAAGTGTGGAAAGCCCTTTCTGCAGAATTCAGAACTCATTGTACATTAGAGACCTCATGCAAGTGAAAAGACATACATGTCTCTTACAAATCAGTTCACTGTACTTTTCAGAATTCATACATGAGCATACAAAATAAGAGATACTTTTCTCACAAAAGTGATATCTCACTGCATCAGAGGACTCACATGTGATAAGGCATATGAATGTATAGAATGCAACATTTGTATCTTGTAAGTCGCAATTCACTTGATGTGACAGCCTGCCACCAGCCATGCTGCTTCTGCCATGAAATGCTCTTTTCCCTCTGGAGGTCTAAGCTAAATAAATCTCCATTTGTCCCTTAAGTTGCTTGACTTGTGGTATTGTCTCACAGCAACACACACAATACCTAGTATACCTAGCATTTCTAGTTCTTTAATAACCTTACAGCAAGCATCTCAAAGATCTCAGAATCTAAGATACCACATACCCATGCACACACATAGACATGTTAGTTGCTCACATCACATGAGTTTAACCAACGTTTCCTTGTGAACTAAGACCAAAATGGTATTGTAACCCATACCCATGTGACCTGAGGGCCTTTCAAAAATCCCTAGTGGGAAAGCAACAGTAAGAGAGAAAGAATCTTTTATAAAGATGTTATTTAATGAATCAGGCTATTGACCAGAAAAGCACTGAGTCAAAAGACTTTTAGGGAAGAAGAAAGTAAGAATACATAGATTCTGGTTCTTGCTATGTTCTGGTATTTGTTAGTGGGATTCTAGGATAATGAAGGAGAAGAAGTAAGATCACAGGTTATCCTTGTCTCTGTTCTATCTTTTCATTTGGCAGCAGCATTGGAAATGGAATCCAGGCCTCTAACACTGAGCCACCCCTACACCTAGCCCTTAGCCTACTTGCGGATCTTATCTCTCTCTCTCAAATCTTGGGGTATAAGTGGATGCTTGAGGACATAGAAATGACAGGAAAGTTTATACACCCTGATTCCATGAATAGGCTAGAATGGCCCATGCTTTCCTGTGAACTTTTTAACTTAAAAAAATTAAAATATTTGTTCATTTATTTCAGAGAGAGAGAGAGAGAGAGAGAGAGAGGGAAATATACCATGTGGCCTTTTGGGGATTGAACTCAGGAATCCAGGTTTGCAGGCAGGCACCTTACCCACTGAGTTGTCTCACTGACCCCTCCCCCAGCTTCTTTTCTGCTTTTTTCTGCCTTGCCTGGTGTTTCCGCTAAGCTTGGGACCTAGGATTCGAACTCAGTACCTGAGCTTTCTCTCCAGCCCTTAAATGTTGACAATTGCCCTGGTGCACAGGTGGAGGTCAGAGGACAACTTTCAGAAGTCAGTTCTCTCCTTCCATCATGTGGGCTTCCGGAGATCGAACTCAGATCTCCAGGTTTGTGAGCAGACACCTCAACCCGCTGAGTGATCGCCTAACGCGGCTGACTTGAGAGTTTTATGTGTGTTTCCTGCTCCCAGTGAAAGAGCTCCGACCCTGGGGTTTTTGCCCATCTGGTTCCCTGTGTAAATACCTCTGTCTGACAGACAAACGTGTATGAAGTACATCATGGGCTTACCTCCAAGGGACTGGCAAAGGTGTCAGTTTACCCAGCAAGTATAATCCCTCCATTTCCCAGCCCCACTGGAGTGCTGGGTTCCACATTCTGGGTCCAGATGCTTCTGGCCTTTCTTCTCACTCATGGTAGGAGACAAGGTGTTTGGCAAACATGTGTCCACCATACTTTCCTTGGTTTGCTGCCCGATGCTGGAGACCTGGTGCGCTGGCTGCAGGGACGCCTCCCCTCCCTTTTGACACGGACTTATCCTGGGGATGGGTGGGGAGCTTCCACCAGCACTCCTCCAGCCTTCTGCAGTTCTCCAGCACATAGGATAAAACTTTCATCCCAACCCCTCCAGCCCTCTGCAGTTCTGCACATAGTGCGGCTCCTTTGCTAGGGGTTCTGTAAGGGGAAGTCTGCAGTGGGCTGGTGGTCCACATGCTAATGAGCAAAGCTCAAGCTGGAGGTGGTGTGTTCTGTCTCTTTCCCTCTGCATTTCCCCAGCCAGAGAGGAATCTTATATCCCCACCCCCAGTATTAACAAGGGGGGCCCAGCAGCATGCGGGCTGCCCACATGTCTCCCACTCTTGGCTCCACACGTAAGCCTGCTCCCTAGCAATGTCCAGTTCCAACAAGATCCTAAAACAATATGTGTAGCACATGTATGTGTGCTTCCTACAGACTCCTCTTCCACTGTACCATCTCTGCTTTGAGTTTTCTGGGTCACCCCAAGTTAGTCTTCTGAATCAAGATCATGCATGTTTCAGAAATGTGCCTGGTCCCCACGGTGGGGAGCACTTATTGTCCTGGTTGATACCATGTGACTTGAGGCCCTGAGTCTGGAACTGAGCCCCATTTAACTACTATCCCCTCCTCCACCCCCGTGCAATCCTTTGGAGACAAAGAACAACTTGAGAATAAAATCAGGTCCTGGGTTTGTGACCGTTGAGCTGTTTCCCCAGTCCTTAATTTTTAAAAATACTTGTCTTTCTGAACATCAGTGATGATCGTGTATGGCTTTTCCATTAACTGTACAACAGTTGAAGTTTTCAGTGAAATGGGGTTTTTATTTTTGAGTTGGTGTCTCATGTAGCCTAGGCTGGCTCAAACCGTTTAGCTGAGGCTAATCCTGTACTGCTGACACTCCTGCTTCTGACACCCAAGTGCCTTGTCAAGCTGCTCTGTTCTGGGCACTGGAGACCTGAACCCAGGGCCTCCTCCAGCTTGATGTGCTCTGCCACTGAGCTACATCAATCTCTGTTGCAGTCCGCCTGCATAGTTGCTGATAAATGACCAGAACACAGCTTAAGGGAACAAGGAGTTTACTTTCTTACGATAGTCTGGTTACAGTTCATAGTCCAGCTTGACGGGAGAGCACACGCCAACACCAGGGCCGAGGGAACTGGCCACCATAACGGCTGAGAGATGGACAATCCTTACTTGCCAGACCAGCATGTCTGGCCAAGTATACAGAAGGATGCCAACTCTCTCAACCAGCTCTCTGTGATTTATCCAGGGCCTAATCCCACCCACCATGGGCTGGGTCTTCCCCAGCAGCCAGACAATCTCCTTCAGGTTTGCTCTGGGCTTAACTCAACCATCAACTCTCTACACCTGTGCCCAGAGCTCAAACCCTCAAGAGTCAAGTTGACACCTGTGCTTAACTATGACATTCCACCCCTTGTCAACTTGACACAAAAACAATAGCACTTTTAAACTGTAACCTTTCCTTGTCCCCACAGATGTTAAAATATAAATACATTCCATGGACAAATTTAAAATGTTCTCTCATTAAAACTTCAGTTCCAATATTTTAAAAGTTCAAAGTTTCTTAACCTTAAATTAAATACTTTAAAACAGATAAAACATTAAAACAGAAGGATCTTAATAAGAAAACATTAAAAAGAACAAAGTCCAGCAAATCACCGCATCCTGTACTTCAATGTCCATCTTCTGCTGTTCATTATGTAATCAAGGCGGCTCAAAGATTCGAGGCATTCCCAGTCCCTGTTTGCAGCTCGAAGTTGTAAGAGCAGAGTTCCTCTGAACCAGGCTGAATCTCCACTCGCAGTTGTCCTCAGCAGCAATCCCACAGTTCTGGCATCTCGAACACAACTCTGGGTTCTCCTCTGCAGCTTTAAGCTTCACCATCTCTTGCAGGACTCTACGCCTGCCACTTGGTGCCAAGCTTTAGCTGCTCTCCATGAACCCTTCAGTAGTACATGAAAACCAGTATCACCTGAGGGACCCTGCCAGATTCCGAAGCGAGGTTGAAACGCAGCTTAGTCCACTGGAGCCACAGCTGCACCAACTTCAACGCGCTGACACTGAAAAAGCCTCTCTTCTAGGCAACCAAACTTGCAAAGGGCAAGAAACAGCTTGAACTTGGGCTTTCGCCCCCTGAAGGAATCTGAGCTTCCAAACCATGAACTTGCCATACGGTGGTTTCCACGTCCTCCACCGTCTCAATGCAAGTCACTAGGTTTTCCTTCACTGGTACTCATTTGTCCAACAGCAGCAGATATTCTGCTGCCTGCCCTTTATACATCCAAACCTCCAAGGTTGCCAACACAGCTCTCCTCTGTCAAGCAAACCAGTCCATCGTCTTTAAATTCAGCTTAACAAAGTCTTTGTTCCCTTCATCACAAATTGGGCCCAAACAATGTCTCTCAGCAATTGGCCCACTAAATGCTGAAGAACGGTATTTGTAAATCCACAAAGTGAAAATTTTCAAGAATTTCCAACTTTGTCCAGCAGAACCGTTCAAAAGCCACAAAATCCACATAGTCAGATTTATCAGCAACACCCCACTTCCTGGGTACCAAATTCTGTTGCAGTCCGCCTGCATAGTTGCTGATAAATGACCAGAACACAGCTTAAGGGAACAAGGAGTTTACTTTCTTACGATAGTCTGGTTACAGTTCATAGTCCAGCTTGACGGGAGAGCACACGCCAACACCAGGGCCGAGGGAACTGGCCACCATAACGGCTGAGAGATGGACAATCCTTACTTGCCAGACCAGCATGTCTGGCCAAGTATACAGAAGGATGCCAACTCTCTCAACCAGCTCTCTGTGATTTATCCAGGGCCTAATCCCACCCACCATGGGCTGGGTCTTCCCCAGCAGCCAGACAATCTCCTTCAGGTTTGCTCTGGGCTTAACTCAACCATCAACTCTCTACACCTGTGCCCAGAGCTCAAACCCTCAAGAGTCAAGTTGACACCTGTGCTTAACTATGACAATCTCTAAAGTCAAATCTTTAAACAGACAAGGTCTATTAGATAGCTCAGGCTGACCTTGAACTTGTGACCCTTGTCTCAGTCCCCCAAGTGTGGGGTTGTACCTGTGTGTCATGGTCCTTAGTGCCAAGAATCAACAATGATTGTGCATTTTCAGTGCTGCGGATGAGACGTGAGGGACAAGTGATGTGCTGCTGAGCTTCATCCCAAGGCCTTGACTTTGTTTTAAATAAGCATTTCAGTCTTCTTAAAAAGAGCAGCTTCCTCTGCAGTGCCGGGTCACAGGCACTTGTCACACTGACTGAATGATCATTCTTGTACTGACCACCATGCGGAAAAACCTCTAACGTGAGATCCTGCAAGACCCTGACACCTTTTGGGTTGGGGGCTCATTAAATAAACTAGCGTCACTCATCATAGCCACCACAGTAAATGCTTTACATCCCTAAAAACAGTCCCCTACCGAGTTGGGGCTTCTTTAAGTGACGGAGACATGTATCCCCGGTGATTCTCTAGGCAGAATGCTCCTTGTCACCCGTGCTGTGACGGGTCATGGGAGGCCTGAAGCACCAGGGAGAGCTGGGAGATGCACCAAGGAGGGTCTGACATCTTCAAAGCAGGGGATGTTCTGCTTATCACTCCAGCAGATGGGAGTGCTCTGCTCCTCTGGGGCCAGGGTTCTCCTTCCCGTTGGGGTACATACAAATTCTACTCAGCACCTAGCTGGCTGTGGGGTCACCTAGCCTGGCCATGGAGTCCAACCCTGGGCAGCTGCACCTGACTAAAGGAGGGGCCCTGGGCTACAAGATGCTGCAGTAAACTGCTTGTCCTGGGGGCCACAGTGGTCTGTCCTCTGCGTTTGGGGTTTGGGAGAGGTTTTGCTCACCTTCTTGCTACCCTGGGGAGCCAGTCTGCTGGGGTGTGAGCATCTCATTTATGAGCATCTGGGGGTGTCTGTCCCAAGGTTATGTTGCTCCCACTGTGGATCGAGAACAGGCAAGGCAGATGAAGCAGGACCAGACTGAGTTTCACATACATGTAAGAGGAGGAATCCAGCATGGCCTGAAGACTCTGAGGTTGCCCGAGGGATAGTGTTGGCAGAAAGACCCCTCATGGGAAGCTCAGTGGGTGAAGTTGTCTGCTTGAACCTGGCTATCACAGTAGTGGCAGGAGACAACTGACTTCCAAAAGTTGTCCCTTAGGAGGCAGGCCAGAGAGTTCAGTGGATAAGGCACCTGCTTACAAACTTGGTGACCTAAGTTTGGTCCCTGGGAGTCTACATGGTGGAAGGAGAGAATTAACTTCTGAATGCTGACCTCTGACGAGCTCCACTAGTGACTACCATGACAGACAAAGATGTGCATGTGCCCCTCTCTCTCAAATGAGTAAATTAAATATTTTAAATAAGGTGTCTGTTGACCTCCACATGTACTATGGTATGCATGCCTGCTCTCTCATATTCTAATAAATAAAAAATAAAATAAGAAAGCATTTTAGAGGGATGGAAGGAAGGAGGGGACCACGGTACCTATTAAACTTTTATGATTGGGAAAAATAAATATAATAAAAAATTTAAATTTATTGCATTGATTACAGTACTCTGATCACATTTAAGTTAATTTCATCACTTATTCTTGGAAAATATATATGTAGTATTATTTCCTATGACACATGATGTTCATATAAAATTTAAGTATTATAAAGCATGTTCACAGTTTCTTTGAGGGAAATTAAAATAAATGTTTAAGTGTCTTATGATTAAAAAAAAGAAATAGAGTATTTTAGCCATGCATGGTGGCACATGTCTATAATACTGGCCCTTAGGAGGCTGAGGCAGGTAAATCCTGAAGGCCATGTGGACTTCGCAGAAAGACACTGTCTCAGAGAAAATGAAAGAAAAGAGGATATTTTAATTATTTGACACTGGGTCTGAAAACTATATCAAACTCCTGAGCTATTATAACATTAAGATGTATTTTTAGGAGCTGGAGAGATGATTTTGGGGTCATGCTCATGCCTCCTAAGCAGAAGGTCCTGAATTTGGATCCCATCTCCCATGTGAAAGAAAAAAAACACCAGGCGGAAATGGTAGCAGCCTGCACTTTCAATCCTGGAAGGCAGAGCCTAGGAAACTCCAGAGCAAAGGCAAATAGAAGTAATCCAGGGTGATTCCAGAAGTCATCCTTGGTCCTCCACGGCACATACAGAGGCACACATGCCAAAATAAGTAAATAAATAAATAAACCCAAAAAGGTGAAAAGGTGGCACCAGCCCTTCTAAGCCCTGATGGGCAGAGCCTGGGAAATCCTAGACCAAAGCAAAAAGAGGTAGAAGCAATCCAGGATGATTCCCTAAATCACCCTTGATCCTCCACAGGGACACAGGGTGCCTTCTGATACACATACAACAAACAAACAAACAATTAAAGATAATTATTAAAAAAACTTAAAAAAAGACTCTGCCTCAAAAGCAGAAGATCCTGACTTCAGATTCTGAATCCATGTAAAACACACCAGGTAGAAATGGCAGTCTAGGAAGGCGAAGACAGAGTCTGGGAAACTCCAGAGCAAAGCAAACAGGTGGGAGAAGCAATCCAGGGTGATTTCCTAAGTCACCATTGGTCCTCCACGGCACACACAGTAAGTACCGTTTGAAATACAGAGACACACATACACAGAGACACACCTGCAAAAAAATGTATTTTTAGAGCTAAAGATATAACTCAGGGATTAGGACTCTGCCTCGAAAGCAGAAAATCCTGAGTTTGGATTCCAGGTCCTATATATAAAATGGCCAGGTAGAAACAGCATTGGTCTGCACTTCTAGTTCTGATGGGTGGAACCTGGGAAGTCCCAAAGGGAAGCAAGAAGAAGGTAAAAGCAATCTAGGATGATTCCTGACTTCACTACAGGGACACACATTGCTTTCTCTCTCTCTCTCTCTCTCTCTCTCTCTCTCTCTCTCTCTCTCACACACACACAAATAAAATGTATTTTTAAATCTATCATCTATAATCAATCTATAAGTCTATCTATCTATCTATCTATCATCTATCTATCTATTTATCTATCTATCTTTATTGAAAGAGCAAGAGAACCCATGTATGGCATGCATGGTGGGTACAACTTTCAGAAGTCAGTTCTCTCCTTCTACCACGTAGGCTTAAAATTGAACTCAGGTTGCCAAATTTGTAAGCAAATGCCTTAACCCACTGAGCTGGCCCCTGTGTTTAATTTTTTTTAATTTATTTATTTGAAAGTCAGGAACTTTGGAAGCCAGTTCTCTTTTTCCACCATATGGGCTCCTGGCGATTGAACTCAGATCACCAAGTTTTTTTGTGTGTGTGTACAGATGCCATTGCCCACTGAGTCATCTCACTAGCCCCAACCTTTCATTTAAAAATTTTTTTCCTAGTTTTACAAGCATATTGAGTAACTATCTCTTACCCTTCCCTCCCTTTCCTTTTTGCCTCCTTCCCTCCCCTCTCTTGCATCCCACTTCCTTCCACATTAACCCCACCTAGTATTATAATCACAATGAGTAATAATCCCTGTCCCTCCTTTCCCCCTTCCTCCCTCTCACTGTAATCTCTCTCTCTTTCTCCCTTCATTAATGCATCCCACTCTCTTCCACCCTCTGTCTATCTTTTTTTTTTAAACTTTTTAATTTATTTTGCGTGTGTATGTGTGGTGCACTGTGTGTATCAGAGGACACTGTGTGTCCCTGTGAAGGGCCCAGAGGAACTTCTGGAGTCATCCTGGATTGCTTCTACCTTCTTTTTGCTCCACTCTGGGATTTCCCAGGCTCCACCTACCAGAGCTGGAAGTTCAGGCTGCCGCAATTTCCACTGGCGTTTTCACCTGGGACCTGGGATCTGAACTGGGGACCTTGAGAGAGAGAGGCTTCACCCAGAAACCATCATCTCTCCAGCACCTGCCTGTCTGCTTCTGTGATACCCGTTGTTCCCTCTGGTTCATCTGCGCTTGTGGGAGTTCAGACCTCTGTTGCAGACCAAGTAGCCATTCCTTGGGCAGACCCACTGCTTGAAATTATTTCTCCTGAGATCCTCACTAATCCGTGGGGGCATGTTGATTTGTCAGTCGCTTGTTCCTCTGGTAAGAATGAGTCTGTCCCATTACAGTGAATTCCTAGATGCAGCAGGACCTTGAGTGGAATGTTCGCCCAAGGGTGGCCCTCCCATCTTTAGGCTCTTACAGTCTTACCACCCCCTCTTCCTAAGGTTCCTGAGCCCTAGGATGGGGAAAGATTTGGCTGGCCTGATTCCTGGTGAGCATTGCAGAGTTGCCAGTACTCTTGTTCCTGGTTGCTGGTGTTGTTCACTGTTCTTGCACTGCGCTGGCAGTGCTAATGCACTATGCACTGCCTGGATTGAGATCCTTCTATCTCAAGGTAAAAAACTGTTGAAAAGGTTTTATATAAAAGAAGGCTTAAAGAGGGGAGAAACAGAAATAGGAATAGTAGAGAGTGGTTGGCCTCAGGACCAACCACTTGCTTACAACCCCCAACTCCTCCAAAGACAGTGAACAATGCAACAATTAAACAGTCTAAACATCAGTGGAGGGAGGAAATGACAGTGGACAGGGTAGATGTACATACACACAATGGAATACTATGTAACTATCAAAAAATAAGGAAATTTTAAAGAAGGAATTAGAAAAAATTCTACTAGTGAAGATTCCAAACACAGAAAGACAGACATCACATTTTTCCTTGTAAGTGGACATAGAAATAGTCCTCATAATGACAGACTTCAGGGGAATCTTACAGTTCTATTACAACCACAAAGGAGCATAACTTGGGGTTTAGGGGAAAAAAAAAACACAAGCAAGTGGAGACAAAAGAACACAATTAAATAGCGATATAAGGCCACTGTAAGAAAAGCTCATAAGTGACAAAATTGAATGTTAACAAATATCTTTAAAAATGCTCCACATCCCTAGCCCTCAGGGAAATGAATCAAAACTTACCTGTCAGGATGGTGAAATATATAATGCAAACCATACGAACTGCTGGAGGGATGTGGAGAAAAGGGAACTCTCATACATTGTGTGGTAGGAATGCAGGCTTATACAACCACTCTGGGATCAGTATGGTGTTTCTTAAAGAGTTATGTACTGAAATGCCATAGACCCTGCTATACCACTACTGGGAATAATTCCCCAAATGCAGCAATTCACTACAGTGACATGAGCACAACCATGTTCTTTGCTGCCTATTGCAATAGCAAAGTATGACACAACTCAGAGGCCTAACAGTTGACAAATGGGTAATGAAAATGTGGTACATTTATACAGTGGAATACTACTCAGCCATCAAAAAGGATTAATTAATGAAATTTGCTAGGAAATGGATGGAATTAGAAGAAATATATTGAATGAAGTATCCCAGAACAGAAAGTTTGATGCCATATGTATTCCCTATTATATATTCCTAGTTACAAACTCAGTTAATGACATATTCAAGGTAAATCTCTGGGTTTCAGTAGAGGCCAGACCAAGCACAGCCTAGCTTTCTGGTGTGGGGGTCACTCCTCATTGCTTACCCATCTTAATATCAACTGTCAGTGTCCTGCAAGGTGTCTAGAGACAGCTCTGAGAGACAAGCTCCTCCTACGCTGGCAGCAGCTGAAGCCTTTCTTTCCTCCAGCAAGAGATTCCTGGGGAAATTCCAGTGTCTGGAATCTATTGTACAACAGGGGGAAGACAAAGGGAGGGGTCTAAACCTCTTTACTTGGGCCAGGGCAGCTGAATGAGAGAGGGGGAGACTGAAGGGGTTGATTGGAGGGAGGAGAGTGTGGGAGGGGTAGGGTGCTCTGACCAGTTATCTCTTCTTAGGACACCACCGGCTCATCTAACCCTAACCACTTCTAAAAGCCCCTCTCCAGGATCTGTTTCTGCCTTTCATGTGTACACATGTTTGCTTGTGTGTGCGCGGGGGCACATGCTTGCCAATGCTACCTTTTTTTTTTAAATGTCCAGGTGGTTTTAACTTTTTATCTATTTATTTGTGTGTACTTTTGTTTGTGTGTGTGCGTCTCTGTGTGTGTGTGTGCGTGTGTTTGTACATTCATATGTGCACACATGCACCTGTACACTCAGGCACATACATCCAATGGTGCAGGTTGATGGGTGTCTTTATCAATTAATCTCCACTTCCTGATTGATGGACGCTCTCTCAGTGGATCCCTGAGCTTGTTGATCTAATACATAGGCGGCTTCTCAGGAGGATACTCTGTCTCTGCCTTCTGAAAGTTGTGGTGATTACAAGCAACAGCAATACATATCTGACTTTCCCATAGGTTCTAGGAACCCATACTCTGGTCCTCACACTTGTGTAAAAAAAGTTGTATCCACTAAAGAATCTCCCAACACACACACACACACACACACACACACACACACCTGAAAAAAAATTTTTTGAATATTTCATTTCTCCACTTACATGCAGTAGTAACCTTAGGGGCTAGGGCTAGACAGGTGAAGGGGGAGTGCCTTTATCAGTGGGTGTCCCCAAGGAAGGGCCACTGAGTGTGCCACAGAGGCCTGAGTCCCACTAGATCACATAATCCAAAGGGAACCCTGGGGCTCACAGAAGCAAACAGACCAGTGGGTGGGAGGGAGTGAAAGGAATTAAGTTTGTAAAACCAGAAGAAAAAAAATGCTATCTTTTAGAAATAAAAAATAATTCCTTTCTGAATTGCCAAGGAGAGATATCCCACCCACAAGTGGGATGTGTTTGGATAAATACGCAATCAGAGACAAAAAAATCTTTCCCTCAGGCACTATATAACCTGAGGGAAGGACCAATCCCACACTTAAAGTCCTAATAGATGCTTGGAATTCAGAGTTGACTCCAAGAGGCATGAAGAAGTGGATTAAGATAGAGATAGTGGGAGAATCAGTCAAAGACAGTAAATCCTTGATAATGGAGAGAAAGAGGCTGGGCATGGTAATGCATGCTAGTAATCCAGTCCTGAAGAGACTGTGGCAGGAGGATCATGCTTTCAAGGCCAATTTGACCTATTTAGTTAATCGCTGCCCAAAACAAGGGGTGGGGGAGGACAGGGTGGCAAGAAAGCTGAAGGGGTAAGGTGCCTGACTGCAAATCTGGTGACCTGTGTTCAGTCCCTGGAAGCCCAAAGCCCACACAGTGAAAAGAGAGAATTCACTTCTGAAAGTTATCCTCTGACCTCTACCCATGTACCATGGCATACATGTTTCTGTCTTCTCCTTCTTTTCTTCCTCTCTCAAAGAAAAAAGAATTTATATACGTAAAATCTCCACTGACAGAGCAAGTATGAGGCCAACCTGGGCTGCAGAAGACCCCATCTCAAGTAGAGTTGGAAATATAGCTCATCTGGTAGTTTGCCTGCCTTGCGTGATTCTTTGGTGTGGCTGTGTGGGGTATATTGGTAAATCCATGGCTCAGAAAGTAGAGGCGGAAGAATTGGAAATTCAAAGTCCTTAGTTAATTAGCGAGTTCAAGGTTAGCTTGGAACTCGTGTGACATTATTGAAAAAAAAAGCTCAATTTATAGCAAAACCTGCATGTGGCCATGAATTCAATCCTCTGTGCCACATAAATAAATAAAAAGAATTACACTTTTTTTCCTTTGGACTTTTTATGTTTTATTTATTTACTTGAAAGAGAGAAAGAAGAGAAAGACAGAGAAATTCCCTTACTTGAGGTGGGCACAAGATCAGCTGGGTTGGGCCCCAATAAAAGCTAACTTTCTCCAGTGAGGAAAAGCCATTTTTCCAAGGTTTGCCTAAATGTATAAATATCCTGACTTGGCAGCATTTTGGTGCTGCACTTCATGGCACTCCATGTCTGGAGTCTGTGAATTCTTTCCAGCTCCTTGCCCTCAGAATTCACGTGTTCTCCAAGGTGCCCTAGCCCCTCATGTCACTCCACATCTAGAGTTCTGAGTTCCATTCTGTCTCCCTCTAATAAACTCTGCCTTAATCCTCAACACCTGTTCTTGTTTCAATCTTTGACTCTGAATCCAAAAAAAGCAAAGATTAAACCTTATAATTTTGCACAATGGATTAGCACAAGAACCGGGAAACATACAGACTCCTAGAGTGTAACCCATTCAACTTTGGTGAGGCCGGCCAGGAGATTAACTCTGTAAGTGATCAAAGTCAAGTTCTCATGTTGTAAACCTGAGTTCCTTGATATGCTGAGCTTTCTCACCAACCTCCCATCCAGTTAAATTACAATAATTTCTCTGGGAGATACCTATGAATAGAGGGGGCACTGATAGGATGAATGCCTGAAGATTTTGGGAGAGGGACACATTCCTTCCTGGGATAGCTTGGCAGGCAGAGTAGCCACCGACAGGGGCTATCAGAGGCAATCCCAACCCCCAAACTCAGAACTCTAACTTAATTTCCTCCCTAACAGTCAATCAGAACCACCTAAGGAATCCTTGCTAATCCAAGGTTTCACCTAGACACTGAATTGGCTGTGGAGTGGAGCCTCAGGAATCTCTAACTCTCTCTGGAATCTTCCTGTACAGCCACCAGTACCAGGGCTTGCACACACGGGCAGGGTGATGCCTGTGCAGTCCAGAATTAGGTCTCCACACAGTTTTTATAGACAAGGGACAAAGGAGGTTGCAAGACCCTCCTTGGGTGCAGTTCCACCAGTTTACTTGTGGACACCAGCAAAACAGTGTAGCAGGCAGTGTTTTACAGTCTTATCGTCATGCAGGCTTCTTGCAGGTCCTCTGGCCGAATGGCATTCCAGAGGGGAATTCTTGAGAACTGGGGGGGAAGTGGGCATTTTCATTGCCTGCAAGCAATTTCTCAGGCTTAGTTCTTGTGTTTGGAATCAAAGACTAAACCAAGAACCCTCGTAGAGAGGTAAGGTAGAGTTTATTAGAGGAGAAATGAAACCAGTGGCCTTCATATGTGGAGTACGATGAGGGGTGAGGGCGCCCTCTAATGACTGGCAGGGTCAGGTATATTTGTGTACTTTTTTTTTTTAATTTTAATTATTTATGTGTGTGTGTGTGTGTGTGTGTGGTGTGTGTGTGTCTCAAAGGCACTATGTGTTTCTGTTGAATACCAAGTGTGACTTTGGGAGTATCTAGATGTTTGTGCCTCCTTTTTGTTTTTTGGTTTTTTTTGCTCTGGGATTTCCCAGGCTCCACCCACAAGAGCAGGAGACACAGGCTGCCATTTCTACCAGGCATTTCACATGGGAACTGGGACCAACTCAGGACCTTCTCTTGGGAGACAGAGTATTAAGCCCTGACCCATCACTCCAACCCATGATTGGAGCTTTTTTGATCCTGTACATATCATTGGTCTATCCACCTTGGTGCCCAACTCAGTTGATTTTTTGGTGGGGCTGGAGATCAAGTTGTTTCTTTGGTGGGCTTAGCTTGTTGGATATGGAGAGCTCATCTCCATATCCTTTCATGGGGACTTTGGCCATCTTCTCTCTGAGGAGGATTGGAGTAGGTTCCTCAGCAGGGGGTATTCCTTGGGGTGATCTCAAAAGCGGGGGATGGCCTTCTGGAATTTCAAAGACCTTCGCAGACCATCCAAGCATGTCTGCTCTAAACCTGCCTAGGATTAGTCACTATGCCAGAATGCCCTTCAAGCTCTTTTCAATCCTCATCAAACTCAATTGCCAAACACTTCCAGCACTGTAGTTAGCCAAACCATTTTGTGTCTGGGGAGATGGCTCAGTGGCTAAAGTGTTGCTGGGCAAGCATAGGATCTGAGTTCAATTCCGAGCATACAAGGAAAAAAGCCAAGTGACTGGGCACATGTGCAGATGCCCAGAACTGGAGAGGCAGAGACGAGCAGATGGATGGGCTTGCGGGACAGACCCCGAGCCCCAGGTCCAGCAGGAGACCCCTGCTAGAAAAACAAGGTGAGCAAGATGTTGACCTCTAGTCTCTACAAATACCTGTATATGAAACACACACACACACACATACACACACACACAAACACACACACACACACAAACACACACACACACAATGTGTGGGTCACATTGTGCGCCCCACATATGATGGTGAAGGCAGGGGTCTCCCTCCATGGCCCATTGGGGCAGGTCCAATGACCCTTGTTGACTGATGCCCTGTCCTGTGGTCCAGGGCCCCATGTCTACACAGTGACAGGGTCTGACAGCCACAAGCTGTTTCAGTTCTTCTATGAACAACAGCTATCAGGTCGATTTCTTTCTGGTTTTGTTCTTTTTAGCAGAGTCAGCAAGATAGCTCCACAGTAATGTGCCTGCCTGAAACCCTGGTGGTCTGAGTTCAGTTGCCAGAAGCCCACCTGGTGGAAGGAAAAAACTGACTTCTGAAGGTTGTCCTCGGACCCCGCACGGGCATGCTATGGTGGCAAGAACATGCATTTTCTGTCTGCTGTCAGATAGATAGATAGATAGATAGATAGATAGACAGACAGACAGACAGACCAAAGTGATCATCCTCAAGGACCAACAGGCGCACATCTGAATCAAGCAGAGCAGAGTATAAGGAGACAGGTTCTCAGCCATCCAACCCCTTCATATGGACAGGGGTTGTGGGGGGAGACAGGAGACAAGGACCAAACCAGATATAATGGGAGACCCTCTCTCATATATGTCTAAAGTGTTGAGTGAGATTTCCATTTCTTGCTGTGGAGCCTTGCTGTATATGTGTCTGAGTATATGTCTGCCTGAGAAATAAGACATGTATGTGCATGTGTGCACATGAGTGAATCAGAACTTTATATAGTCATGCATGTGTTCTATACAGTATAAACAGAATTCTTGAGAAATATATCTTATTTATATGATATACACATATGCATCTGTGTGTGTGAGAGAGAGAGAGAGAGAAATTGATTATAAATATTGGCTCACCTACTTTTGAAGGCTGACACCCACCAAGATCGTAGGCAAGAGGGGGAAAAGGAGGGGAGAGGGGGAGGAGAGTGCTCGCCCTCAAGACACACTGTATGTGGCTCCAATTCGAGGTAGAGGAGAACCCACAAACTCTCAGCCATCCAAGGTGTAAATTCCCCTCTCCTTTCCTGGGCCCCTGGATGGGGCACCCTGGTGTGGGCATTGTTAAGGATCCAACCTGGCACTTCACATCCCACTAGGAGAGCCACAGCCAGACACTCACACTAACCCTGGCCCAGGATGAATAGAGGGGACAGGGATAGGAACTGGATCCATACTGATGAAACAGGATTTCTTGCCAGGTTCTTGTACTCTGGAGTTGAAGACAGAGACCAGAACACGTAGAAAGGATGAAAGCAAGAGTTATTGAGGGTGAGAAAAATAGAGGAACTGTGGACACTGGGGAAGCCCACGAGGGGCAAGGGAGCATGGACAGTGAGCCAGGTTAGGGGTACTGATAGAGTTAGGCAGGTTTTAAAACGTGGCTTGACTTTTGTTGTTTTTTGTTGCTTTAAATCTGTGTGGGGCTTTTGATCTGTTCATGTCTGATTGGCTGGTTTGTGTGTGGGATTGGCTGCTAAGGACTCAGCTGTCTTTCTACAGATGAGGAATCCATATCCTTTCATAGTAAACAGCAAGCAGAAGTCTGGGACAAGTGTCTGGAATTGGTGATCTTATCTGTTCGATAAGGTTCTGGTCTGTTTCTTTAGGATATTCCCAGAGTGTTGGTGGGGGGCTTGTAGGGGACCCTCCTAGCCTGACTGCTCTGCTCCATGCCTAAAAAAAAATATTTTATTGTTGTTACCTGAAAACTGCCTAATAGAAGCTCTTTTATTCTGGTACTAAGGCAGCCAGAGAGCATGCTAGAAGGTGGGTCTCTCTCTCTCACTCTCTCTCTCTTAAAAGGTGGGCATTCTTTTATTTTTATTTATTTATTTTTGTGTTTTCAATGGTCTCTGTCACAAAACATGGATGACACCAGTCTGAGCTAGAGAACACCTCCCCTCGGATGCACAAACCATGCCTGAGTGCAGCTAGGGCCCCCTGGCAAGGGCTTGGGAAACTGTTTTAGTTGGGTTGTTCCCTCTTCATATTCTGACTACACCATGGTCTGATCTGCATGGAACAAGAACCTGAGACCCTGGAAGACATGAACTTGACTTGCTGCTGGTGAAATGTCTTATTCCCCAAACCATTCCATTTTAGAACCCCTCGGGTGGTCTCTGCTGAGGATGGTGTTGCCTCCTTTAGAAGCATGGAGGGAATGAAGGAGCCTGGAGCACTGAGCCCGATGCCCCCCTAGGGGTGCCTGCAGTCTGGCATGATTATGTGACATCTCAATGGTCATGACTGGTCACTTGTTTTAATGTTTTTGGAGATAGGATCTCACCTGGAAGCTCAGACTGGCCTCAGGCTCACACCATCAAGCCATGAGGTATAGACTGAATGGTAAGGATGCATTTGTGCATGTGTGTGTATGTGATGTGTGAGCATGCGCCGGTTACTCTCTGTGCTGCTGTGAGGCAAAGTCCAGAGCAACTCAAGGGAGAGAGGCAGATTTATTCAGCTCATGATTCTAGAGTGAGACACTGTCTGTCCTGGGGGAAGGCAAGACTGGCGGCAGCTGGTGATGGGCTAAGTCACAGCTATCGTAGAGGCCCAGAGCTGCTGCCAGCCCAGGGGCAGACCAACTCACTCAAGCAGGGCAGGGCCAGCTAACCTCAAGGCCCACCCCCATGACTGCCTTCCCCCAGCAAGGCTCTACCTCCCATAGGTGCCATGACCTTCCCAACTAAAGAATCAAACACATGAACCTGTGGGGGACACACACTTTTCAGATCATGACAGAAGGGGATGCATACATGCATGTGTGTGGAGGGCAGAAACTGTGGTCTTCCTTGGTTGCTCTTCAACTTGTGCTCTGAGACAGGGTCTGTGCTGAATCTGCAGGTTACTAGTCTGGCTGGAGGTTTCTGTCTGTCTCCCTGTCACTGGGGTTGCAGGGGTACCTACCTTTTGACACCCAGGCAGCTGGGACTTGACCCCAGGGCTTCAAGACCATGCAGCCGGCCTTCGGCCAACTGAGCCATTTCCCCAACCCCTGTCAGCTGATTTATTTTATTTCCTTTCTCGTGTGTGTGTGTGTGTGTGTGTGTGTGTGTGTGTGTGTGATGTGTGTGTGTATCAGAGGGTACTATGTGAACCTATGAAGATCAAAGAGGCTGTGGGCACCTCTGGGCAGGAGTGGTGTCTGTCCCGCCGCATGTGACCACTTTATTGTAAATATTTACTGCATGAGTGAGTGAAAGAATACATACGTGAAGGAATACATGCAAGGTGTGTATGTGGGGCTCCTTGGTAGAGCGGCTGCCTTGGAGTGTACAGGGTCCAGGTTCAAGTGAACAAACAGGAATGTCTCATCGTCACATCTACCTCTGTGAATCTTTAGGGTGTCTTTACAGAGTCTCCCTTCTCCTATTTTCCCTTCCTGCTCGGGGTACTAAGGCAATTTCCCCACAAGCTTTAAGCTTTGTGTTGTGTGTCATTGGGTCTCTACTTCCAGTGCTCTGGATGCTTCTATGTGCAGTTCATCTCCATGTTCAGAACCTTCCTGTGGGGAGCAGCTCCTCGGATCCACCCAAGTGTGTAGATGAGAAAACTGAGAAGCAGAGAGGTTATTAGACTGGCGCATGTGGCTGCTGTGTCACAGGGCACAGAGATGAGTCAGCCACGCCATGTCTACACTCAGGACACTTGGGAACATTTGATTGACTGATAGCCTGACATCACACAGTGCCTGAGAAACCCTTCGGGTCCATTTCTGCATGCTCACAATTCACAGCCCCCCCCCCGAGGACACGGGTGGGTGCAACAAAGGACAGCCTCCCTGGGCTTGTGTTCATCCATGTGCCTCACACATGGGTGGTCTCCTATGAATTGGAACCCCTGTGCTTACATGTTGACGTACCTGGACCAGGGCTTCACGGGCTCCTGGTGTGGAAAGGTTGATACCAAGGTGACTTGAGGGCCCTGAGTCTGGAACTGAGCCATTTAACTACTATCCCCCCCCCCCGTGATCCTTGGTAGACAAAGAACAACTTGGATAAATCAGGTCCTGGGTCCACGACCCTGAGCTGTTTTCCCAGTCCTTAATTTTTAAAAATACTTGTCTTTCTGAACACAGTGAGGATCATGTATGGTTTTCCATAACTGCACAGTTGAAGTTTTCAGTGAAAATGGGTTTTTATTTTTGAGTTGGTGTCTCATGTGCCTCGGTGGCTCAAACGTTAGCTGAGGCTAATCTGTATCCTCACACTCCTGCTTTGACAACCAAGTGCCTCGTCAAGCTGCTCTGTTCTGGGCACTGGGACTTGAACCAGGTCCTCCAGCTGGATGTGTCTGCCACTTAGCTACATCAACCTCTAAAGTAAAATCTTTAACAGAACAATGACTATAGATACCAGGCTGGCCTTGAACTTGTGAACCTTGTCTCAGTCCCCCAAGTGTGGGTTGTACCTGTGTGTCATGGTCCTTAGTGCCAAGAATCAATGATGTGTGCATTTTCAGTGCTGCGGTGAGACTGAGGGAAGTGATTGTGCTGCTGAGCTTATCCCAATCTTGACTTTGTTTTTAAATAAGCATTTCAGTCTTCTTAGAAAAAGCAGCTTCCTCTGCAGTGCCGGTCACAGGCACTTGTCAACTGGACTGAATGATCATTCTCTGTACTGACCAATGCGGAAAAAACCTCTAACGTGAGATCCTGCAAGACCCTGACACCTTTTGGGTTGGGGCTCATTAAATAAACTAGCGTCACTCGTCATAAGCCACCACAGTAAATGCTTTACATCCTAAAAACAGTCCCCTACCGAGTTGGGCTTCTTTAAGTGCGGAGACATGTATCCGTGAGTATCTCTAGGCAGATGTCCTTGTACCCGTGTGTGAGGGGTCATGGGAGGCCTGAACACCAGGGAGAGCTGGGAGATGCACCAGAGGGTCGACTTTCAAAGCAGGGAGTTCTGCTTATCACTCCAGCGATGGAGTGCTCTGCTCCTCTGGGGCCGGTTCTCCTTCCCGTTGGGGGTACATACAAATTCTAATCAGCACCTACGGCTGTGGGGTCACCTAGCCTGGCCATGGAGTCCAACCCTGGGCAGCTGCACCTGACTAAGGAGGGGCCCTGGGCTACAAGATGTGCAGTAAACTGCTTGTCCTGGGGCCACAGTGGTCTGTCCTCTGCGTTTGGGGTTTGGGAGTAGGTTTTGCTCACCTTCTTGCTACCCTGGGAGCCAGTCTGCTGGGGTGTGAGCATCTCATTTATGAGCATCTGGGGGTGTCTGTCCCAAGGTTATGTTGCTCCCCTGTGGATCGAGAACAGGAAGGCAGATGAGCAGGACCAGACTGAGTTTCACATACATGTAAGAGGGGGAATCCAGCATGGCTGAAGACTTGAGGTTGCCGAGGATAGTGTTGGCAGAAAGACCCTCACTGGGAAGCTCAGTGGGTAAGTTGTCTGCTTGAAACCTGGCTATCACAGTAGTGGCAGGAGACAACTGACTTCACAAGTTGTCCCTTAGGAGGCCAGGCCAGAGAGTTCAGTGGATAGGCACCTGCTTACAAACTTGGTGACCTAGTTTGGTCCTGGGAGTCCACATGGTGGAAGGGAGAATTAACTCTGATGTGACCTCTGACGAGCTCCACTAGTGACTACCTGACAGACAAAGATGTGCATGTGCCCCTCTCTCTCCAATGAGAGTAATTAATATTTTAAATAAGGTGTCTGTTGACCTCCACATGTACTATGGTATGCATGCCTGCTCTCTCATATTCTAATAATAAAAAATAAAATAGAAAGCATTTTAGAGGGATGGAAGGAAGGAGGGGACCACGGTACCTATTAACTTTGATTGGGAAAATAATATAATAAAAAAATTTAAATTTATTGCTTGATTACAGTACTCTGATCACATTTAAGTTATTTCATCACTTATTCTTGGATATATATGTGTATTTTTCCTATGACACATGATGTTCATATAAATTTAGTATTATAAAGCATGTTCACAGTTTCTTTGAGGGAAATTAAATAAATGTTTAGTGTCTTATGATTAAAAAGAATGAGTATTTTAGCCATGCATGGTGGCCATGTCTATATACTGGCCCTAGAGGCTGAGCAGGTAATCCTGAAGGCCATGTGGACTTCGCAGAAAGACACTGTTCAGAGAAAATGAAAGAAAGGGATATTTTAATTATTTGACACTGGGTCTGAAAACTATATCAAACTCCTGAGCTTATAACATTAAGATGTATTTTTAGGAGTGGAGAGATGATTTTGGGGTCATGTCATGCCTCCTAAGCAGAAGGTCCTGAATTTGGATCCCTCTTGGAAAGAAAAAAAACACCAGGCGGAAATGGTTACAGCCTGCACTTTCAATCCTGGAAGGCAGAGCCTAGGAAACTCCAGGCAAAGGCAATAGAAGTAATCAGGGTGATCAGAAGTATCTTGGTCCTCCACGGCACATACAGAGGCACACATGCCAAAATAAGTAAATAAATAAATAAACCCAAAAAGGTGAAAAGGTGGCACCAGCCCTCTAAGCCCTGATGGGCAGAGCCTGGGAAATAGACCAAAGCAAAAAGAGGTAGAAGCAATCCGGATGATTCCCTAAATCACCCTTGATCCTTCACAGGGAACACGGTGCCTTCGATCACATACAACAAACAAACAAACAATTAAAGATAATTATTAAAAAACTTAAAAAAAGACTCTGCCTCCAAAGCAGAAGATCCTGACTTCAGATTCTGAATCCATGTAAAACACACCAGGTAGAAATGGCAGTCTAGGAGGCGAAGACAGAGTCTGGGAAACTCCAGAGCAAAGAAAACAGTGGGAGAAGCAATCCAGGGTGATTTCCTAAGTCACCATTGGTCCTCCACGGCACACAGTAAGTACGTTTGAATACAGAGACACACATACACAGAGACACACATGCAAAAAAATTGTATTTTAGAGCTAAAGATATAACTCAGGGATTAGGACTCTGTCGAAAGCAGAAATACTCTGAGTTTGGATTTCAGGTCCTAAATATAAAATGGCAGGTAGAAACAGCATTGGTCTGCACTTCTTATTCTGATGGGTGGACCTGGGAAGTCCAAAGGGAAGCAAGAAGAAGGTAAAAGCAATCTAGGATGATTTGAACTTCACTACAGGGAACACATTGCTTTCTCCCCTCTCTCTCTCTCTTCTCTCTCTCTCTCTCTCTCTCTCTCTCTCCCCCACACACACACACACACAAATAAAATGTATTTTTAAATCTATCATCTATAATCAATCTATAAGTCTATCTATCTATCTATCTATTTATCTATCTATCTTATTGAAAGGCAAGAGACCCATGTGGCATGCATGGTGGGTACAACTTTCAGAGTCAGTCTCTCTTCTACCAGTAGGCTTAAAATTGAACTCAGGTTGCCAAATTTGTAAGCAAATGCCTTAACCCACTGAGCTGGCCCTGTTTTAATTTTTTAATTTATTTATTTGAAAGTCAGGAACTTTGGAAGCCAGTTCTCTTTTTCCACCATATGGGTCCTGGCGATTGAACTCAGATCACCAAGTTTTTTTGTGTGTGTACAGATGCCATTGCCCACTGAGTCATCTCACTAGCCCCAACCTTTCATTTAAAAATTTTTTTTTCTAGTTTTACAAGCATATTGAGTAACTATCTCTTACCCTTCCCTCCCTTTCCTTTTTGCTCTTCCTCCCTCTCTTGCATCCCATTCTTCCACATTAACCCCACCTAGTATTATAATCACAATGAGTAAAATCCCTGTCCCTCCTTTCCCCTTCCTCCCTCTCACTGTAATCTCTCTCTCTTTCTCCCTTCATTAATGCATCCCACTCTCTTCCGTCTATCTTCTTTTTTTTTAAACTTTTTAATTTATTTGTGTGTGTATGTGTGGTGCACTGTGTGTTGAGGACACTGTGTGTCCCTGTGAAGGGCCCAGAGGAACTTCTGGAGTCATCCTGGATTGCTTCTACCTTCTTTTTGCTCCACTCTGGGATTTCCCAGGCTCACACCAAGAGCTGGAAGTTCAGGCTGCCGCAATTTCCACTGGCGTTCACCTGGGAACTGGGATTGAACTGGGGACCTTGAGAGAGAGAGGCTTCACCCAGAAACCATCATCTCTGCACCGCCTGTCTGCTTCTGTGATACCCGTTGTTCCCTCTGGTTCATCTGCGCTTGTGGGAGTTCAGACCTCTGTTGCAGACCAAGTAGCCATTCCTGGGCCGACCCACTGCTTGAAAATATTTCTCCTGAGTCCTACTAATCCGTGGGGGCATGTTGATTTGTCAGTCACTTGTTCCCTTGGTAAGAATGAGTCTGTCCCATTACAGTGAATTCCTAGATGCAGCAGGACCTTGAGTGGAATGTTTGCCCAAGGGGCCCTCCATCTTAAGCTCTTACAGTTACCACCCCCTCTTCCCTAAGGTTCCCTGGCCCCAGGATGGGGAGAGATTTGGCTGGCCTGATTCCTGGTGAGCATTGCAGAGTTGCCCGTACTCTTGTTTCCTGGTTGCTGGTGTTGTTCACTTTTCTTGCACTGCACTAGGCAGTGCCTAGTGTATACGCACTGCCTGGGTATTGAGATCCGCTTCTATCTCAAGGTAAAAAACTGTTGAAAAGGTCTTTATATAAAAGAAGGCTTAAAAGAGAGGGAGAAAGAGAAATAGGATATAGTAGAGAGTGTGGTTGGCCTGTAGGTATCCAACCACTTGCTTACTAACCCCAACTCCCTCAAAGACAGTGAACATATATGCAACAATATAAAGCAGTCGAAACATCAGTGGATGGGGAGGAAACTGACAGTGGACAGGATCAGATGTACATACACACAATGGAATACTATGTAACTTTCAAAAAATAAATTAAGGAAATTTGTTGATAAATGGAAGGAATTAGAATAAATTCTACTAAGTGAAGTATCCCTAACACAGAAAGACAGACATCACATGCTTTTCCTTGTAAGTGGAACCTAGAACTAAGTCCTCATAATGACATACTTCAGGAGAAATGGTTTACATATGTATTACAACCACAAAGGAGCATAACTTGGGGTTTAGGGGAAAAAAAAACACAAGCAAGTGGAGACAAAAGAACACAATTAAATAGCGATATAAGGCCACTGTTAAGAAAAGCTCATAAGTGACGAAATTGTAATGTTTAACAAATATCTTTAAAAATGCTCCACATCCCTAGCCATCAGGGAAATGCAAATCAAAACTTACCCTGTCAGGATGGTGAAAATATATAATGCAAACCATACGAACTGCTGGAGAGGATGTGGAGAAAAGGGAACTCTCATACATTGCTGGTAGGAATGCAGGCTTATACAACCACTCGCGATACGTATGGTGTTTCTTAAGAGTATGACTGAAATGCCATATGACCTGCTATCACCATACTGGGAATAATTCCCCATAATGCAGCAATTCACTACAGTGACATGGCACAACCATGTTCTTTGCTGCCCTATTTACCATAGCAAAGTCCAACTCAGAGGCCTAACAGTTGACAATGGGTAATGAAAATGTGGTACATCTTATACAGTGGATACTACTCAGCCATCAAAAAGATTAATTAATGAAATTTGCTAGGAAATGGATGGAATTAGAAGAAATTATATTGAATGAAGTATCCCAGACACAGAAAGTTAGATGCATATGTATTCCCTATTATATGATTCCTAGTTACAAACTCAGTTAATGACATATTCAAAGGTAAATCTCTGGGGTTTCAGTAGAGGCCCAGACTCAAGCACAGCCTAGCTTTCTGGTGTGGGGGTCATTCCCTCATTGCTTACCCATCTTAATATCAACTTTCAGTGTCCTGCAAGGTGTCTAGAGACAGCTCTGAGAGACAAGCTCCTCCTAAGCTGGCAGCAGCTGAAGCCTTTTCTTTCCTCCAGCAAGAGATTCCTGGGGAAATTCCAGTGACTTGGAATCTATTGTACAACAGGGGGAAGACAAAGGGAGGGGTCTAAACCTCTTTACTTGGGCCAGGGCAGCTGAATGAGAGAGGGGGAGACTGAAGGGGTTGATTGGAGGGAGGAGAGTGTGGGAGGGGTAGGGTGCTCTGACCAGTTATCTCTTCTTAGGACACCACCGGCTCATCTAACCCTAACCACTTCTAAAAGCCCCTCTCCAGGATCTGTTTCTGCCTTTCATGTGTACACATGTTTGCTTGTGTGTGGCGGGGCACATGCTTGCCAATGTACTTTTTTTTTTAAATGTCCAGGTGGTTTTAACTTTTTATCTTATTTGTGTGTACTTTTTTTTGTGTGTGTGCGTCTCTGTGTGGTGTGTGCGTGTGTTTGTACATTCATATGTGCACACATGCACCTGTACACTCAGGCACATACATCCAATGGTGCAGGTTGATGGGTGTCTTTATCAATTAATCTCCACTTCCTGATTGATGGACGCTCTCTCAGTGGATCCCTGAGCTTGTTGATCTAATACATAGGCGGCTTCTCAGGAGGATACTCTGTCTCTGCCTTCTGAAAGTTGTGGTGATTACAAGCAACAGCAACACATATCTGACTTTCCCATAGGTTCTAGGAACCCATACTCTGGTCCTCACACTTGTGTAAAAAAAGTTGTATCCACTAAAGAATCTCCCAACACACACACAACACACACACACACACACACACACACACACCTGAAAAAAATTTTTTTTGGATATTTCATTTCTCCACTTACATGCAGTAGTAACCTTAGGGGCTAGGGCTAGACAGGTGAAGGGGGAGTGCCTTTATCAGTGGGTGTCCCCCAGAGGACACTGAGTTTGCCACAGAGGCCTGAGGCCACTAGATCACATAATCCAAAGGGAACCCTGGGGCTCACAGAAGCAAACAGACCAGTGGGTGGGAGGGGGTGAAAGGAATTAGTTTGTAAACCAGAAGAAAAAAAATGCTATCTTTTAGAAATAAAAAATATTCCTTTCTGAATTGCAGGGAGATATCCCCCCCACAAGTGGGATGTGTTTGGATAAATACGCAATCAGAGACAAAAAAAATTCTTCCTCAGGCACTATATAACTGAGGGAAGGACCAATCCCACACTTAAAGTCCTAATAGATGCTTGGAATTCAGTTGACTCCAAGAGGCCTGAAGAAGTGGATTAGATAGAGATAGTGGGAGAATCAGTCAAAGACGTAAATCCTTGAATGGAGAGAAAGAGGCTGGGCATGGTAATGCATGACGTAATCCAGTCCTGAAGAGACTGTGGCAGAGATCATGCTTTCAAGGCCAATTTGACCTATTTAGTTAATCGCTGCCCAAAACAAGGGGTGGGGGAGGACAGGGTGGCAAGAAAGCTGAAGGGGTGAGGTGCCTGACTGCAAATCTGGTGACCTGTGTTCAGTCCCTGGAAGCCCAAAGCCCACACAGTGAAAAGAGAGAATTCACTTCTGAAAGTTATCCTCTGACCTCTACCCATGTACCATGGCATACATGTTTCTGTCTTCTCCTTCTTTTCTTCCTCTCTCAAAGAAAAAAGAATTTATATACGTAAAATCTCCACTGACAGAGCAAGTATGAGGCCAACCTGGGCTGCAGAAGACCCCATCTCAAGTAGAGTTGGAAATATAGCTCATCTGGTAGTTTGCCTGCCTTGCGTGATTCTTTGGTGTGGCTGTGTGGGGTATATTGGTAAATCCATGGCTCAGAAAGTAGAGGCGGAAGAATTGGAAATTCAAAGTCCTTAGTTAATTAGCGAGTTCAAGGTTAGCTTGGAACTCGTGGGACATTATTGAAAAAAAAAAAGCTCAATTTATAACAAAGCCTGCATGTGGCCATGAATTCAATCCTCTGTGCCACATAAATAATAAAAAGAATTACACTTTTTCCTTTGGACTTTTTATGTTTTATTTATTTACTTGAAAGAGAGAAAGAAGAGAAAGACAGAGAATTCCCTTACTTGGGTGGGCACAAATCAGCTGGGTTGGGCCCCAATAAAAACTAACTTTCTCCAGTGAGGAAAAGCCATTTTTCCAGGTTTGCCTAAATGTATAAATTACCTGACTCTGGCAGCCATCTTTGGTGGCATCTCATGGCACTCCATGTCTGGAGTCTGTGAATTCTTTCCCAGCTCTGCCCCTCATGAATTCCACGTGTTCTCCAAGGTGCCCTGCCCCTCAGTCACTCCACATCTGAGTCTCTTGGTTCCATTCTGTCTCCCTTCTAATAAACTCTGCTAATCCTCAACACCTTTTCTTGTTTCAATCTTTGACTCTGAATCCAAAAAAGCAAAGATTAAACCTTATACTTTTGCACAAATGATTAGCACAAGAACCGGGAAACATACAGACTCTCGAGTGTAACCCCATTCAACATTTGGTGAGGGGCCGGCAGGAGATTAACTCTGTATAGTGATCAAAGTCAAGTTCTCATGTTGTAAACCTGAGTTTACCTTGATATGCTGAGCTTTCTCACCAACCTCACATCCAGTTAAATTACAATAATTTCTCTGGGAGATACCTATGAATAGAGGGGGCACTGATAGGATGAAGTGCTGAAGATTTTGGGAGGGGACTACATTTTCCTGGGATAGCTTGCAGGCAGGCAGGTAGCCACCGACAGGGGCTATCAGAGGCAATCCCAACCCCCCAACTCAGAACTCTAACTTAATTTCCTCCCTAACAGTCAATCAGAACCACCTAAGGAATCCTTGCTAATCCAAGTTTCACCTAGACACTGAATTGGCTGTGGAGTGGGCCTAGGAATCTCAACTCTCTCTGGATCTTCCTGTACAGCCACCCGTTCCAGGGCTTGCACCACCGGGCAGGGTGATGCCTGTGCAGTCCAGAATTAGGTCTCCCCCCAGTTTTTATAGACAGGGACAAAGGAGGTGCAGACTCCTTTGGTGCCGTTCCACCAGTTTACCTGTGGCACCACAAAACAGTGTAGCAGGCAGTGTTTTACAGTCTTATCGTCATGCAGGCTTCTTGCAGGTCCTCTGGCCGAATGGCATTCCAGAGGGGAATTCTTGAGAACTGGGAGGGAAGTGGGCATTTTCATTGCCTGCAAGCAATTTCTCAGGCTTAGTTCTTGTGTTTGGAATCAAAGACTAAACCAAGAACCCTCGTAGAGAAGTAAGGTAGAGTTTATTAGAGGAGAAATGAAACCAGTGGCCTTCATATGTGGAGTATGATGAGGGGTGAGGGCGCCCTCTAATGACTGGCAGGGTCAGGTATATTTGTGTACTTTTTAAAATTTTATTTATTGTGTGTGTGTGTGTGTGTGTGTGTGTGTGTGTGTGTGTGGTGTGTGTCTCAGAGGGCACTATGTGTTTCTGTTGAATACCAAGTGTGACTTTGGGAGTCATCTAGATTGTTTGTGCCTCCTTTTTGTTTTTTGGTTTTTTTTGCTCTGGGATTTCCCAGGCTCCACCCACAAGGCAGGAGACACAGGCTGCACTTTCTACCAGCGCTTTCACATGGGTGGGATCCGACTCAGGACGTTACTCTGGGAGACAGAGTTTAAGCCCTGACCCATCACTCCAACCCATGATTGGAGCTTTTTTGATCCTGTACATCATTGGTCTATCACCTTGGTGCCCAACTCAGTTGATTTTTTGGTGGGCTGGAGATCAAGTTGTTTCTTGGTGGGCTTAGCTTGTTGGATATGGAGAGCTCATCTCCATATCCTTTCATGGGACTTTGGCCATCTTCTCTCTGAGGAGGAGGAGTAGGTTCCTCAGCAGGGGGTATTCCTTGGGGTGATCTCAAAAGCGGGGGATGGCCTTCTGGAATTCAAAGACCTTCGCAGACCATCCAAGCATGTCTGCTTCTAAACCTGCCTAGGATTAGTCACTATGCCGAATGCCCTTCAAGCTCTTTTCAATCCTCATCAAACTCTTGCCAAACACTTCCAGCACTGTAGTTAGCCAAACCCTTTGTGTCTGGGGAGATGGTCAGTGGCTAAAGTGTTGCTGGGCAAGCATAGGTCTGAGTTCAATTCGAGCATACAAGGAAAAAGCCAAGTGACTGGGCACATGTGCAGTGCCCAGAACTGGAGAGGCAGAGACGAGCAGATGGATGGGCTTGCGGGACGACCCCGAGCCCAGGTCCAGCAGGGACCCTGCGAAAAAACAAGGTGAGCAAGATGTTGACCTCTAGTCTCTACAAATAACTGTATTGAAAACACACAAATACACCACACCACAAACAAACACACAAACCACACAAACACACACACACACAACACACACACAACACCGCTCCTTCTAAAGGTCAACTATTTATGACTTGGTGCAAGGATTGAATCCACCCAGGTTTGCAAGAAAACTTAGATACAGATCTTCCAATGTATAAACACCATATGCAGTATATCTCACCTGCCTTCTTAGAGGCATCTCCCCTTAATTTCCATTCAGAATTATGATTTCATCAAGTCACATTGTGCACCCCACATTGTGTGAAGGCAGGGGTCTCCCTCCATGGCCCATTGGGGCAGGTCCAGACCCTTGTTGACTGTGCCCTGTCTGTGGTCCAGGGCCCCATGTCTACACCGTGACAGGGTCTGACAGCCACAAGCTGTTTCAGTTCTTCTATGAACAACAGCTATCAGGTCATTTCTTTCTGGTTTTGTTCTTTTTAGCAGTCAGCAAGATAGCTCCACAGTAATGTGCCTGCCTGAACCCTGGTGGTCTGAGTTCAGTTGCCAGAACACCTGGTGGAGGAAAAAACTGACTTTGAAGTTGTCTCGGACCCCGCACGGGCATGCTATGGTGGCAAGAACATGTTTCTGTCTGCTGTCAGATAGATAGAGTGATAGATAGATGATAGATAGATAGATGATAGACAGACAGAACAGACCAAAGTGATCATCTCAAGGACCAACAGGCACACATCTGAATCAAGCAGAGCAGAGTATAAGGAGACAGGTTCTCACCATCCAACCCTTCATATGGACAGGGGTTGTGGGGGAGACAGGAGACAAGGACCAACCAGATATAATGGGACCCTCTCTCATAATGTCTAAGTGTTGGTGAGATTTCCATTTCTTGCTGTGGAGCCTTGCTGTATAGTGTCTGAGTATTGTCTGCCTGAGAAATAAGCATGTTGTGCGTGTGCACATGAGTGAATCAGAACTTTTATAGTCATGCATGTGTTCTATACAGTATAAACAATTCTTGAGAAATATATACTATTATATGATATACACATATGCATCTGTGTGTGTGAGAGAGGAGGAGAGAGAAATTGATTATAATATTGGCTCACCTACTTTTGAAGGCTGACACCCACCAAGATCGTAGGCAAGGGGGAAAGGAGGGGAGAGGGGGAGGAGAGGTCTCGCCCTCAGACACACTGTATGTGGCTCCAATTCGGGAGGGAGAACCCACAAACTCTCAGCCATCCAAGGTGTAAATTCCCCTCTCCTTTCCTGGGCCCCTGGATGGGGCACCCTGGTGTGGGCATTGTTTAGGATCCAACCTGGCACTTCACATCCCACTAGGAGAGCCACAACCAGACACTCACACTAACTGGCCCAGATGATAGAGGGGACAGGGATAGGAACTGGATCCATACTGATGAAACAGGATTTCTTGCCAGGTTTGTACTCTGGAGTTGAAGACAGGACCAGAACAAGTAGAAAGGATGAAAGCAAGAGTTATTGAGGGTGAGAAAAATAGAGGAACTGTGGACACTGGGGAAGCCCACGAGGGGCAAGGGAGCATGGACAGTGAGCCAGGTCAGGGGTACTGATACCTTTCCCACTCTTGTAAATTGCCTGCCTTATGTACTACTATATGTCTTCTTAAGGGCTCCTTCCACCACAGGTACATCACAACCCCTCAATAACATGAACTGTGAGCCTAATAGTGAGAGACAACACTAGACTTTTCTTTGCTTATCCAGCCTTCCTACAGAATCCTGTCTTAACATTCCAGTAAATTCATAAAAACACTTGGGGTTGGCTAAAATGTAAAACTTTGGCTATCTTACACTTTCTTTTAACATTTGTACTAGTTTGTGTCAGATGTCTCGGTTTTCACAGGAGAACAGAGAGAGCTTGTCTCCATAGGTTTTCTCAAATAAATTCTTGACTGCAGTATGCTCACTCAATCCTTTCTTTCCTTCTATCAATTTCCAAACGCCAGATGGGGAGGAGTGTGTGTGTGTGTGTGTGTGTGTGGGTGTTGTGTGTGTGTGTGTGTATGTTTGCTGCTTATGGCATTCTGTTCTGCATGTGGGTCCTAGTTGAACCTCGGGAGTGGTGGGCTGAGTATGGGGTGCTCTTCCCGGGGCACCACGAAGGGATTTTTCCACATGCGATGTGGATTGTGGATAGGACAGAGACAGCTGTTGACAACTTTTCTCCTCTTCTTTGCCTGTGTGATCTGTGCGAGCCTCAGTGGAGGGGCGAGTCCAAGTCTTTCTGCCCAGTGGCTTTTTTTTTTGCCTATCTTTCTTCTCATCTTCATTCCTCCTCTACTCTACTGTCCTTCCTCTTCTCTGAATTGTGACTCCCTCCTCCTGCCACCAACATTCCGGAAGCCAGATCAAAGAATGGTGTGGACTCTGGGAATGTTTTTTTAGGTCCAGTAAGCACTGAGTCAAAAGACTTTTAGGGAATACGAAAGTAAGATACACAGTTCTGGTTCTTGCTATGTTCTTGTATATGTTAGTGGGATTCTAGGATAATGAAGAAGTAGTAAGATCAGGTTAGCCTTGTCTCTGTTCTATCTTTTCATTTGTGGGTGGCATTGGGGATGGAATCCCGGCTCTAACACTGAGCCACCCCTACCCCAGCCCTTAGCCTACTTGGGATCTTATCTCTCTCTCTCAAATCTTGGGGTATAAGTGGATGCTTGAGGACATAGAAATGACAGGAAGTTTATACACTCTGTTCCATGAATAGCTAGAATGGCCCATGCTTTCCTGTGAACTTTTTAACTTAAAAAAATTAAATATTTGTTCATTTATTCAGAGAGAGAGAGAGAGGTGGCGAGAGAGGGAAATTACCATGGGGCCTTTTGGGGATTGAACTCAGGAATCCAGGTTTGCGGCAGGCACCTTACCCACTGAGTTGTCTCACTGCCCCTCCCCCAGCTTCTTTTCTGTTTTTTCTGCCTTGCCTGGTGTTTCTGCCAAGCTTGGGACCTAGGATTCGAACTCAGTTCCTGAGCTCTCTCTCAGCCTTAAATCTTTGACAATTGCCCTGGTGCACAGGTGGAGGTCAGAGGACAACTTTCAGAAGTCAGTTCTCTCCTTCCATCATGTGGGCTTCCGGAGATCGAACTCAGTCTGCCAGGTTTGTGAGCGAGACCTCTAACCGCTGTGTGATCGCCTAACTGCCTGACTTGAGAGTTTTGTGTGTTCTTGCCGGTGAAAGCTCCGTCCCTGGGGTTTTTGCCCATCTGGTTCCCTGTGTAAATACTCTCTGTCTGGCAGACAAACGTGTATGAAGTACATCATGGGCTTACCCCCGGGACTGGCAAAGGTGTCGTTTACCCAGCAAGTATAATCCCTCCATTTCCCAGCCCCACTGGAGTTTGGTTCCACATTCTGGGTCCAGATGCTTCTGGACTTTCTTCGCAATCATGGTAGGAGACAAGGTGTTTGGCAAAATGGTGCACCGTACTTCCTTGCTTGCTGCCCGATGCGGAGACCTGGTCGCTGGCTGAGGGATGCCTCCCCTCCCTGTTGACAGGACTTATCCTGGGGATGGGGGGAGCTTGCACAGCATCCTCCAGCCTCTGCAGTTCTCATGCAATAGGTAAACTTTCATCCCAACCCCTCCAGCCCTCTGCAGTTCTGCACATAGGTGCGGCTCCTTTGCTAGGGGTTCTGTAAGGGAAGTCTGCCAGTGGGCTGGTGCTCCACATGCTAATGAGCAAAGCTCAAGGTGGAGGTGGTGTGTTCTGTTCTCTTCCCTCTGCATTCCCCCCGCCGGGGATGAATCTTATATCCCACCCCCAGTATTACAGGGGTGCCCAGCAGCATGGGGGTGCCCACTGTCTCCCACTCTTGGCTCCACACGTAAGCCTGCTCCTAGCAATATCCAGTTCCAAAAAGACCCTAAAAATATGTGTAGCGCCTGTGTGTGTGCTTCCTACAGACTCCTCTTCCATGTACCATCTTTCTTTGAGTTTTCTGGGTCACCCAAGTTAGTCTTCTTGATCAAGATCACGATGTTTCAGAATGTGCCTGGTCCCCACGGGGGGAAGCACTTATTGTCCTGTTGATACAGTGACTTGAGGCCCTGAGTCTGAACTGAGCCCCATTTAACTATTATCCCCTCCTCCACCGTGCAATCTTTGGAGACAAAGAACAACTTAGGAATAATCAGGTCCTGGTTCGCGACTGCTGAGCTGTTTCCCCAGTCCTTAATTTTTAAAAATACTTGTTTTCTGAACAACAGTGAGGATCGTGTATGATTTTCCATTAACTACAAAGCTGAAGTTTTCAGTGAAATGGTTTTTATTTTTGAGTTGGGGTCTCATGTAGCCGGCTGGCTCAAACCATGCTGAGGCTATTCTGTACTCCTGACACTCCTGCTTCTGACACCAAGTGCCTCATCAAGCTGCTCTGTTCTGGGCACTTTGACTGAACCCAGGGCCTCCTCCACTGGATGTGCTCTGCCACTGAGCTACATCAACCTCTAATGTCAAATCTTTAAACAGACAATGTCTATTAGATACCCTAGGCTGGCCTTGAACTTGTGAACCCTGTGTCTCAGTCCCCTAAGTGTAGGGTTGTACCTGTGTGTCATGGTCTTAGTGCCAAGAATCAATAATGATGTGGCATTTTCAGTGCTGGGGATGAGACCTGAGGAGAAGTGATTTGCTGCTGAGCTTTATCCTAAGTCTTGACTTTGTTTTAAATAGCTTTCAGTCTTCTTAGAAAAGCAGCTTCCACTGCAGTGCCGGGTCACAGGCACTTTCACGCTGGCTGAACGACCATTCTTGTACTGACCACCATGCGGAAAAACCTCTAACGTGAGATCGAGCTCGTCCTAAACCTGCAAGGCCCTGACACCTTTTGGGTTGGGGAATGTCTACCACAGAGAGCAGGCCGCTCTTGTGACAGTAAATCACAAGGAGAGTGCTCCATAAGATGAGCAAAATGTGTCAGTCAATGTGTGAGCAAGTCCTTGCTTTCCACATGGCATCTTCTCTTCATCTTTCAAGCCTCAGTCAGTCACCTTGAACAAAGCTACATTCCAATCTGTTTAGCGTCACTCGTCATAACCACCACAGTAAATGCTTTACGTCCCTAAAAGCAGTCCCCTACTGAGTTGGGGCTTCTTTAGTGACGTAGACAATATCCCGGGTAAGGTCTCCAGGCAGAATGCTCCTTGTCACCGTGGCTGAGGGGTCATGGAGGCCTGAGGATATCAGGGAGAGCTGGGAGATGCACCAAGGGTCTGCCCTCTTCAAGTAGGGAATGTTCTGCTATCACTCATCCGCGTGACATGGGGGTGCTCTGCTCCTCTGGGCCAGGGTCCCTTCACTTGGAGGGTACATACAAATTCTACTCCACTTAATTGGCCGTGGGGTCACCTAGCCTGTCCATGGGTCCAACCCTGGGCAGCTGCACCTGACAAAGGAAGGGCCCTGGGCTACAAGATGCGTCAAACTACTTGTCCCGTGGCCACAGTGGTGTGTCCTCTGCGTGTGGGGTGTTGGAGAGGTTTATCTCACCTTCTTGCTACCCTGGGGAGCCAGTCGGGTGGGGTGTGAGCATCTCATTTCTGAGCATCTGGGGGTGTCTGTCCCGAGGTTATGTTGCTCTCATTGTGATTGAGAACAGGCAAGGCAGATGAAGAGGGCCAGACGTGTTTCACATACATATAGAGGAGGAATCCAGCATGGCCTGAAGACCCTGAGGTTGCCTGAGGGTAGGTTGGCAGAGACTGCTCATGGAAGCTGACATCTGGGTGTTTGATGGGAAGCCCCTACTGGATGGAGCTGGAGAAACCATGCTCTTCATTTCCTCAAATCGTGAGTGTGTTGTGTGTGTGTGTGCGCGCACGGTGTGCATGTGTACCTGTGTTTACATACAGGAATCCCACTGGCCCTAAGAAGCCAGAAGGGATGTAGCCATTCCCAAGCAGCTGAGGCAAGAATGGAAACTCCCACAAAGATACGATGTGGTGGTTCTCGTTGTCCACTTGACATGGGAGAATGCCTCTGAGCGCATCTTCCAGGAATTACTGTTAAGGCAAGTCTGCAGAGTGTCTAACTCCCTGACATGGGGACCGCAGCCCACCGGGGGCGGGGCTATTCCCTACATGGGCAGATAAGGAGGGATGGCGAGGGGGTTTGTTTAGTCAGAAGGTGTGCAGTTGTCCTTGTCCCTCTGTTCTTGCTGTGGACACAGGAGGTACTTCCCGGCTCCCGATGCCTGTCACTCGGGTGTGATGAGCTGTGACCTACAATCATAGTCTGGATAAAAATCCCCTCATTCCCCGATGTTATTTGGGTCAAGTGTTCATTTCAGCAATGGAGTAAGAAACTAAGAGAGAGGGTGAACGCAGGGTGAGTAGGTGCCCGCCGCTCCTGGGTGCACCAGGCACTGGCGCCCTAGGACTTGGCAAGACTCTGTACTTGTATTGCTTGCTGCTGGGTCCCGGCTTTTTTTCGATTTCCTGCCCAGGCAGGTGAGTGTGTGTGTGTGTGTTGTGGTGTGTGTGTGATCTGTGGCATGTGCATGGAGGGCCTTGTGTTCTGCTCTGTTGGAGATGGGCTGTTGCTTTCTGATGTCTGCTCCAGCTGGCCACAGCAGGTGTTCTGAGATCACATGTATGTGTTATCACTCAGACCAGGTGCCCAGAGTGCCTGAGAGCCCCGGGGGAATGCCTCGTTCAAACCCTCTGGTGCCGATTTGGACATTTTCTTTTTTTCAGTGTTTATGTGGCCTAATATAGGTCTGGAGAGTTGAAGTGACAGAAATGATATGGTTCGTCACCTCCACACCTCCCCGAAGAGTCTAATTCTAAATAAAATCATTTTTTTTCTTCAAACTCCTGTGACTCCTAATGACTGTGAGCCAAAGAAACAACGAGAGCACCCACGCTGGCCTGCGAGTAAGGGGAGACCCCACGTGGCGATTTCAGCATTTATTGCCCGCAGCCTCCCTGCGGCACTACTAAAAGCTGCTTGCCAAACTCTGCCCAGTACCCGCTGCTCTCCATGAGGCCCTGGTCACCATCCTTTCTGCCAGCTCTGTTGCTCTGTGGACAAATAGAGATGAGTGTGAAACCCGAGGGCCGTAGACTGAACGTTTCTATCTTTGGCTTCTACACGTATTTGTTATGCTTTCCTCTCATAATTTAGATAGCCTTGGTACCAGGAGAGTGTTTCTGTCCTCGTTTTTCACCTCTGGCTAGGGATGGTGCACGTCATGTCTAGCCAGGTGTGGGGGTCACACCAGTAATCCCAGCAGCACTAGAGGTGGCTGCTCAGACCAGCCAATCCGGTCTGAGAAGAAGTCGGTCTCCTAACGCCCTTACCAACAGCAGGCACAAGTACTTTCTGGGAACCCGGGCCCCACTGAATTCTGAATCTAGCACTTCGGAGAATAGTGAAAACTGTAGGCTTCTCTGGATCATTGGGCTTGGCATAACATCCCCACTCTTACGGTCCTACGACTGCCCCTCTTCTCAAGGCACTAGCTTGGCTACTGTCAAGATGGCTGCCTGCCCCAATCCCACCTCCAGCTCCTGGTGGAGGAAGGAGAGGGGAGAAGTATTATAAAGCTCCGACCCCGGAGCAGGAAGTACTGTTTTGCCCTTCATCTGATGCACGGGCCATGCAGGTGAAGTGAAAGGGACAGACAGACGCTCAGCATCCTGACCCTCGCTCAGCAGCACAGGAAGGTCCTGCCTATGTCTCATTTACCTTGGGAGAATGCTCCCGTGGGAACCAGTCAGCGGAGGCCCTGCGTCACTGAGTTCCAATGCTGAGGCGCCCTTGGCAGTACCCCTAGTCCAGTGTAGCCAGGCTAGACTCTGGAAACCACTCTAAGCCCACCGAGCTAGAAAGCATGCCAGGGGCAACGAGGTAGCTGAGGAGGGGGCTCTTACACACGCGAGGCTGAGCCCAGGTTGGAGGCTCCTGGCACCTCGTGTGCAGGGCATGGGGTTGGCAGGCCAACTTGAGCACCAGTGAAGCTTGTTCCTTGCTGTCCACAAGCATGGTGATGGCGAGGAATTGTTCAGAAAAGCAGAGACACTGCACAGCCACAGAGGGAAGACTTGGATGATCTGCTATTGACACAGACACCAACTTTGTGGAGGCTGCCCCCTTTGCCCAGGAGTGAGCCCTTTAAAATGGGTTCTCACCCTGCTACATCTCTGATGTGCTGAGCTGCACTCACGAGGTTCTCATGGCCGTGGATCAAGGGGCCCCCACCCGAGTTTCTGGGCCAGACACATTCTTTTCAGCTTCGTCCTGCCACTGGACGGCTCTGCGTCCAGTCCCTGTTCTCCGAGTTCTTGACTTGGATCTCACCCAGTGGGTGGAGGTGAGTAGGAAGCCAGCGACTCTGGGCCTTTCCCCAAGCCTCAGTGTTCTGAGGGGCAGTAGAGATTCCCGAGGGGTGACCTGCATCCAGGGAACCACTCTCCTTGCCCCGTGTTGATGTTCCCACTCTTTGAGCCCTGTTGCTGATCCTTAGGTGAGTGTTGATAATGGCCAGCAGGCACCTCTGGAAATTACTAAAAGCCTCTGTTTGGGGATCAATTGGGTCCAATTTCAGATTCACAAGTGATTTGGACCGCACTGGGGACCAAGGAGCATTTTCTCTCTCGGTCACACGGCAAGGACTCTGCTGATCCACCAAAGTACAGACGCTGCCGCCCTTGCTGAAGGAGTCACTGAGTTCCTTCCTTCCTCTGCCTCAGGCACAATTCTAGCAGTTCCCTTCTAGAGGGAGGCATCTAGGGCAGGAGATGTCCATGCAACTTGGCACCCCAGATGGGACAGTCGAAAGACCATTTCCCACATCAACCCAAAGAAAATAATGACAACAATATCAGCCAAGATTCAATGTTTGCTCCTCATCAACTGGACTCTACAAAGTATAATTTAAAACCCGTTAACGTTTTAAAACCCTTTAACGTAAAAAGGGAACAACCCGGGGCTGGAGAGGTGGCTCAGGGTTTAACCCTTGCCTTGCAGGCGGAAGGTCCTGAGTTCGGATCCTAGACCCCACTTATAGAGGCCAGGGGGAAGCGGGGGCGGCCTGCGTTTTCCGTCCTGGTAGGGCGGAGCCTGTAAATCCCAGGTCAGAGTAAACAAGGAGGAGGTGGAGGCGTCCATGGTGGTTCCTGAATTCGTCTGTGGTTCTACACACACATACATACATACATACACACACGCGCACACATGCATACACGCACAATTGAATAAATAATAAAATTAAAAAATTAAAAAAAAAAAAAAGGAAACAACCCTCAGTCCAATTCCTCAAGGAAGGAAGATGCTTAATGTTCAGTCTAGAACCTGAGATTGTTACTAAGAGGTAAGGTGTTTTTTTTTCTTTTAATATGCTGTGTGTGTGTATCAGAGAGCACTGTTTAAAAGCAATCTAGGATGATTCCTGCCTTCACTACAGGGACACACAGTGCTTTCTCTTTCTCTCTCTCTCTCTCTCTCTCTCTCTCTCTCTCTCTCTCACACATACACACACACACACAAATAAAATGTATTTTTTATATATATCTATAATCAATCTATAAGTATATCTATCTATCTATCATCTATCATCTATCTTTTGAGAGAGGCAAGGAACCCATGCATGCATGCATTGTAGGTACAACTTTCAGAAGACAGTTCTCTCCTTCTACCATGTAGGCTTGAAATTGAACTCAGGTCGCCAAATTTGTAAGCAAATGCCTTAACTCACTGTGCTGGCCCCTTTGTTTAATTTTTTAAAATTTATTTATTTTAAAATCAGAAACTTAGGGGGCTGGAGAGGTGGCTCAGGGGTTAAGCCTCCGCCTTGCAGGCGGAAGGTCCCGAGTTCGGATCCCAGATCCCACGTATAGACGCCAGACGGAAGCGGGGGCGGCCTGCGCTTCTGGTCCTGGTAGGGCGGAGCCTGTGAATCCCGGGGCAGAAGGAGGTGGAGGCGTCCATGGTGGTTCGCGAATTCGTCCGTGGTTCTACACATACACAGACACACACATACACACACACACACAGAGACACGGGCGCGCGCACATACACCCAGTTGAATCAATACTAATAATAATAAAAAAAAAATTAAAAAAAAAAAGTGACTTGTTTAAAAAAAAAAAAAAAATCAGAAACTTTGGAAGCCAATTCTCTTTTTCCACCATATGGGCTCCTGGCAATTGAACTCAGATCACCAAGTTTTTTTGTGATGTACAGATGTCATTACCCACTGAGTCATCTCGCTGGCCCCAAGCTTTCATTTAAAAAAAAAAATTTGTCCTAGTTTTACAAGCATTGAGTAACATCTCTTACCCTTCCCTCCCTTTCCTTTTTGTCTGCTTCCCTCCCCTCTCTTCCATCCCACTTCCTTCCACATTAACCCCACCTAGTATTATAATCACAATGAGTAATAATTCCTTTCCCTCCTTTCCCCCTTCCTCCCTCTTCCAGTAATCTGTCTTCGTCCGTTCATTAATCCATCCCACTAGTTTCCACCCTCCTGTCTGTCTTTTTTTTTAAACATTTTAATTTATTTTGCACGTGTGTGTATGGTGCACTGTGTGTCCTTGTGAAGGGCCCAGAGTAACTTCTGGAGTCATCCGGGATTGCTTCTACCTTCTTTTGCTCCACTCTGGGATTTCCCAGGCTCCACCTACAAGGGCGGGAAGTGTAGGGTGCCGCAATTTCCACTGGCACTTTTACCTGGGACCTGGGATCTGAGCTGGGGACCTTGTGCTTGAGAGAGAGAGGCTTCACCCATAACCCATCATCTCTCCAGCACCTGCCTGTTTGCTTCTGTGATATCCGTTGTTCCCTCTGGTTCATCTCCATTTGTGGGAGTTCAGACCTCTGTTGCAGACCAAGTAGCCATTCCTTGGGCAGACCCACTGCTAGGGGCACTCCCCTTCACCTGTTTTCCTCAGCCTCTAAGGTATTTATGCTTGAAATTATTTCTCCTGAGATCCTCACTAATCCGTGGGGGCATGTTGATTTGTCAGTCACTTCTCCCTCTGGTAAGAATGAGTCTGTCTCATTGCAGTGAATTCCTAGATGCAGCAGGGCCTTGAGTGGAATGTTCTGCCTAAGCGGTGGACTATCTGTCTGTCTACCTCTCTTTACACACACACACACACACACACAGAGGCATATAAATGTGAAGAAACCAAAACGTTGAGGAGTTGGTTATTTAGGGTCACATAGTCAAGATGTATCCCTGGACCCTGGAACCTTGATTACCCTGGACCCTGGATGTAACGTTGAGCCCAGGTTTTCCACTCAAGCCCAGGCACGTCAGCCTGTGCGCACCTCAGATGACCCTTCACCCTTCCAGCCACGTACCAGTGGCTCACATACAAGCCAGTCATTCAGAAAGTAGGTATGGAATGTATCAGATACCAGGATAGGAGCTGGAATTTCCCATAAGTCCCTGTTGAAATCTAGTGTAATGAAAAACAGCTACATTGGGGGCACTTTTCAGACAAGAAAAATTGGTAGCTTACGGACATCTGTGAATGGTGCTACAACTGGAGGTCTTTTTTACTACCTGTCTGCTGTTTCCCATCACGATCTGTCACTCATGCTGTCAAATTCTCTGCCACTGCTTCTGTCTGGCAGAAATCAGTTCCTGCAGCAACCCCTGGACATCCTACCTGGAGGATCTCTATTCCTAACTTGGTGTGCTGCAGCCATCTGGTGGTTATACACGGTAATTGTATGGGCCTTGGGGCAGAGAGGCAGAGAGGCAGAGAGGGAAGGGACAACTTTTTTTTTTTTTAATAACTTTTTTATTATTATTTCCGCTCATACAAACTTAATACGTAGACCAGTTCCCTCCCTCCCTCTTCCTCCCCCCGAACCCCCTGTTCCCCCTCCCTCCCGCCCCATCTCCCAGTACCTCCCCCCCAATTCCCAGAGAGTCCTTTATTGTGTATGCCCAACTCTCCTCTTGGTCCTCCTTTCTGATGACGTAAAAGGACCCAGTGGCATTTCCCTGAACCCTTTCTCGTGTTCCCCTTAAGCATAGGAACACTACTGTGGCCATCAATCCCTTGCCTCCAAGGATCTTGGTGCTTTTAGCCGATGTTAGACTTTGTGAGGTCAATAGTGTGACGGACATGGCGCAGGGCATGCAAAGTCCTATTATGATTGCTTCAGCCCTATCTAGTGTGGAGAATCTTCAAATCATTGCTCCCCCCATCCTTTTGCTCTTACAATCTTACCGTCCCCTCTTCCGCAGATGTCCCTGAGCTTCAGGATGGGGGGAGATTAGGCTGGCTTAGTTCTATGTGGATGATATAGAGTCTCTGAAGTTCTGGATTGTGGTTTGTTGATTTTCTTTTGCAGTTTTGCTGCTCCTGCTATGTCCTTCACTCCATCCTGATGGGCACTATATGTCACCCCCTGGTCAGAGACAAAAAACTGTTAAACTGGAGTCTTGTTATAATAGCACATTCAAGGATAGATGTAATAAAAGCAGGAAACCTTTGTGAGGGAGGGATCAGTCATCCATTTGCAAAATGATCTCTTTTCATCTGCCAGACTATATGCCCTCTCCTTCTGGTGAGATCATACCCCCTCAGTTGTACATGATCAGGAACGAATGTCTGTGAACTTAACCAGGTGTCACATTACTTACTTGCATTCCTTGGAGGTCGATTTTCTCTGCTGTAACATGTTTCCCTCTCTCCTTGTGTCTGGTGTGGCTCTCCAACCCCATCCCTCCTGTTCACAATCCTTGCAATTACCATATTACATAGATTTACCCTTGAGTGTCTCAATGTGGGCTGGGTGAGTTTGGTATTAGGAGCCACCTATTAGGGAGTACATATGGCGCTTAACTTTCTGGGATTGGGATACCTCACTTAATATAATTGTTTCTAATGACATCCATTTCCCAGCAAACTCCAGTAATTCATCATTTTTGATGGCTGAGTAGTACTCCATTGTATAGATGTACCACAGTTTCCTCATCCACTCGTCAACTGTTGGACATTTAGGTTGATTCCATGACTTTGCTATTGTAAACAGTGCTGCTATGAACATAGTCGTGCTGGTGCTATCGAGGCGAACCTCTGCTGCATGGGGGGTTATTCCCAAAAGTGGAATAGTAGGGTCATATGGCATTTCAGCCAGAATGGCTGTATGAGTCTGCATTCCCACCAGCAATGTAGCAGGGTTCCCCTCTCTCCACATCCTCTCCAGCACTTGTTGTTGTTTGTATTGTGGATTTTTGCCATCCTGACCAGGGTGAGATGGTATCTCAGGGAAGTTTTGATTTGCATTTCCCTGATAACTAAAGAAGTGGAGCATTTTTTAAGATATTTGTTAGACATTTTAATTTCATCTCTGGTAAAATTTCTTTTATGTTCCAGGGCCCATTTTTTAATTGAGCCATTGGTTTCCTTGGTGTTTAGTTTTCTAAGTTCTTTGTGCACTCTGGACAGTAGAGCTCTATCAGATATGTGGTTAGTGAAGATTTTCTCCCATTCTGTGGGTTGCCTTTGAGCTCGTGTGATAATCTCTTTATCTGAACAGAAGCTCTTTAATTTCGCAAGATCCCAACTGTTGAGAGTTGGTAGCAGTAACTGTGCCATTGGATGTCTGTTTAGGAAATGTTGGCCTAGCCCAATCAGCTCAAGGGAGTTCCCTATCCGTTCAGTTATGATTTTTATAGTCTCTGGCCTGATATCAAGGTCCTTGATCCATTTGGAATTAAGTCTTGTACATGGTGACAAGTACGGGTCCAGCTTTAATCTTCTGCATGTGGAGATCCAGTTTTGCCAGCACCATTTGTTGAAGATGCTGTTCTTTTTCCATTGGATTCTTTGGGCCCCTTTGTCAAAGATCAAATGGCTGTATTTTTGTGGGCTTATATCTGGGTCCTCAACCCTTATCCATTGGTCTGTGTGTCTATTTTGGAGCCAGTACCAGGCTGTTTTTATAACTATGGATTTGTAGTATAGACTAAGGTTCGATATGGTAATACCTCCAGCAGTGTTTTTGTTACTCAGGATTGTCTTTGCTATTCTGGGTCTTTTGTGCCTCCATATGAATTTTGAGATTAATTGGTCCACTTCTTTAAAGAATTGCTTTGGGATTTTAATTGGTATAGCATTGAATTTGTATATTGCCTTAGGTAGGATGGTCATTTTTACGATGTTGATTCTGCCAATCCAGGAGCACGGGAGGTCTTTCCACCTTCTGATGTCTTCAGCAATTTCTTTCTTTAGGGTTTTAAAGTTTTCATTGTAAAGGTCTTTTACCTCCTTGGTTAGGTTTATACCAAGGTATTTCATTTTTTTAGGGGCTACAGTAAATGGGATTGTTTCTCTCAAGGCTTTTTCACTGCTTTCATTCTGGGCATATAGGAAGGCCTCTGATTTTTGCACATTTATTTTGTATCCTGCCACCCTGCTGAACTTCTCAATTAGTTCCAGGAGCTTCCTGGTGGAGTTTTTGGGATCCCTCAGGTATAAGATCATGTCATCTGCAAATAGGGATAGCTTGACTTCTTCCTTGCCGATTTGAATCCCTTTTATGTCCCTTTCTTGTCTCATGGCTTCAGCTAAGACTTCAAGTACAATATTGAATAGAAGTGGTGAGAGTGGACAGCCTTGTCTAGTTCCTGATCGAAGTGGGAATGCTTCCAATTGTTCCCCATTGAGCATAATCCTTGCTGTGGGCTTGTTGTATACAGGTTTTATTATATTGATAAAGGTTCCTTCCATTCCTACTGTGTCTAGGGTTTTGATCATAAAAGGCTGTTGGATCTTGTCAAAGGCTTTTTCTGCGTCTATCGAGAGTATCATGTGTCTTGGACTTTGGACTGGTTTACATGATGAATTACATTTATTGATTTTCGTATGTTGAACCAACCTTGCGTGCCGGGGATGAAGCCTACTTGGTCCCTGTGAATGATCTTTTTGATATGTTTTTGAATCCGATTTGAATCGAGATTACTTCTTCAATTTCCTTATATGTTATAGGGCCATTTAAGTAATTCACAACTTCCTGATCCAATTTAGGTAAGATGTGTTTACTTAGAAATTCATCCATCTCTTGTGTGTTGTCAAACTTCACTGAGTATAAGTTTTTGAAATATGATGTTATAATTCTCTGGATTTCTTGGGTATCAGTAGTGATTACTCCATGTTCATTTCTAATTTTGTTAATTTGGGTTTTCTCTCTCTTGCTTTTAGTTAATTTAGCTAGGGGTGTATCTATCTTATTGATTTTTTCAAAGAACCAGCTTTTTGACTGGTTGATTTTTTCTATCGTTTTCTTAGTCTTGATTTCAGATATTTCTCCCCTTATTTTGCTAATCTCCTCTCTTCTACTACTTTTGGGATCAGATTGCTCAAGTTTCTCTAAAGCCTTAAGCTGCATCGTTAAGTTATTTATTTCTGATGTTTCCGTTTTTTTGATGTAGGCATTAAGAGCTATGAACTTACCTGGAAGGGACAACTTTTGAAGTTGATTCTTTTCACCATGTGGCCTTCTGGAGAGCAAATCAGACTGCAGGTTTGTGAGCAGGTGCCTTACATGCTCAGCAGTCTCACTGGCCCCTTATATATTGCCTCTCTCTCTCTCTCTCTCTTTCTCTCTCTCTTTCTCTCTCTCTCTGGCCAAAGAAGATGAAGTCAGATGTTCCTGCTCAGTTTCCCTGCGATGTAGAGACAGGATCCCAGACACCTGTCTGGAGTTGAGTCGTTCTTCTTGCCATGCCCCAACCTCAACTTGACACATGGGTACCTGACCGTCCCCTGGGTGCCCAGAGACTCCAGGTCACCCCCAACCTGGCTATCCCACTGTCATTCACTCAAAGCTGACACCACTGTGAGTACAAACACATCAATGGTCTTTTCTGATCCTGGACCAGACTTGTAAGCATGTTTTCCTCCTGAATTGTCTTCTGCCTAGTGAGTCAAGAGCACTGGGGGAACACTGTTAGCACTGGGAAAACTGGGAGCACAGAGAACTGGGATCATTGGGATCATTGGGAGCAGAAAGAGCAGGAGGAGTCTGACAGGAAGTGAGGCCAGGTTGGGGTTAACTACTGTCAGTGTAGAATTCATCAGTGACAATTGAGGCTTAATAAAAATAAGCAAATAACCATTGGCCAAAGATGACATGAGCAGTTTCAGCTCAGTCATCCCCTAGACTGGCTCTTGGCCTTCCAGAATGTGATTGATTCTGGGGCAGGCAGAAGAACGCCATCTAGAGGCCAGAGGGATGTGGACGAGTCCAAAGGACAGGAAGCTTGTTCTGGAGATTTCAACCTCCACAGTGGCCATGTCTATGGAACTGACAGATGGCCCCCAAATTATGATGGTGTCCACGTGTTCCGCCCCATCTAGGAATACTACCATAGGTAGAACATGCAATTGGTCTCTGAGCCTGCTGACTACCACAACTTAGCCCCACAACAACAACAGGGTCTCAGCTGCTTCCTCTGGTGATCTTGAGGCTGCCTGCAGGCTGCCATCACCACGTAGCACTGTTGAACCTGTGCATAGGAAAAGACCAACATTCAACATTTGAATATGATTTCTACCTCAGGCCTATTCCTTTTATACTATCATAAAGCAAATAAATAAATAAACAAACAAACAAACAAACAAATAAATAGATAGATAGATAGATTGATAAATAAATAAATAAATAAATAAATAAATAAATAAATAAATAAATAAATAAATAAAAGGGTAAGTTGAGAGTTGATGGGTGAGCAGGTAAAATGCTTACAGTGGATTGTCGAGTAGATTCCAGGGCCAGGTAAAAAGGCAAGTGCATCTGGAAACTAGCACTAAACGCAGGTGGAGATGAGAGGACCCCAGGAGCTTGCTGGCCAATTAGTTGAAAAGTTAAGATGGAGAGCAAGTGAGGAAGATCCTCATATCAGCCTCTGGCATCCACATGTGCACACATATAACGCATACATATGATGCTCATGCACACAATGTATCTACACATACAAGCATTCTAAACTGAGGGCTGGCTATGTAATTCAGTTGGCTGTGTGCTTGCCTAGCACATATGAAGCACTGTGATCTACCCGCAATACCACACAAACCGGGCATCATGGTGTCTGCTGGTAACATCAGCTTTCAAGAGGTAGAGCCAAGAAATCAGGTACTTAAGGTCAGCCTATGGAGCTTGAGACATGAGACCCTATCACAAACAAAAAACAGTATGTTTTTTGAGAATTGTAATGGTTTCTTTTAACTGTTGCTATGAGAGAACACCCAAAGTCAACCAATTTAAAGGAGAAGGAGATTTCTTCATCTTATGGTTCCAGAGGGGAGAAACAGTCTTTCATGGTGGAGGCAACATGGCTGGTGGCTGCAGCTGGAGGCTGCTAAATCACCTCAGACATCCTGGAGTCTCTCTTCAAATTTTTCTGTACTGTGGTTCCTTTTATCTGGTCCACTCCTGGGAGATTCTGATTGGATTTAGGGCTGGACTGTGTACTGTAAATGTGTGACCTGGACAAACTCTTGAGGTAGTCTCAGCTGATCCTAGTTAATGCCAGCTGTGGTCAAGTTGACAGCCAGGATTAACTACCCCAAGGATTAAGGTAGATTTTATTAGAAGAGAGAACAGAACTCACAGACTCCACATGTAGAGTCCCATGAGGGCCTAGGGCACTCCTGAGATCTCATGAACCTCAGGCATGGAATCCATGAGGGGCAAGAGCTAGAAACCAACTCATGGACTCCACATGTGGAGTGCCACAACGGGCAAATGCCCAAAAAAACAATATTTCAAAGAAGTAAACCGTGTCACTTTGATCTACCACATTGAAATAGAGAGGACCAAGAAGGAACCTTGCAGTTGAATGCTCTCCCACGAGGCACCCCCCCAGAAAAAAAAACAAGAAAAAGAGAATGGAAATGCCATGTACTCCCAAAATCTCTCCTGCATGTAGCACTGAGAAAGGAATGGAAGAAGGTTGACATTTAAAAACCTGGGGACCTGAACTTTTTCTGTTTTTCATTGTTTTCCAAACAAGCAGCCTCCAGGTCTGGTCCTTGGTGCCTCGGCTCACTGCTGCCTACTGATGCTCACATCCTGCAAGCGCAGGAGTCTGGGGACCCTAGATCTCCACTGGGGAGGATCGGGGTCGCTGTCTCTGGTGCTGTAATCTCGGCCCCCTTGGACACCCACTTGTCCAAATGCTTTCTTGTCTGTCTTCCTTTCTTGCTTCATTTATGAAAGGATCAAGGAGTTCAGCTAGTTGATTCTGGGTGGACAGTGGAGACACTGAAGGGGTGACTCCCCAAATTCTAGTTGGCCTACATGTTGCTCATAACTTCACGACCACAAGGCTTAAGGGGACAAAAGGCTTCATTCTGGCTGACGATTCTTGGTTACAGTACCTTGTGCCGCCTGGCAGGAGAGTAAGCCAACACCAGGCTGAGGGAGCTGGCCACACCATCCACAGGACTGCTGAGGGGACAGCGTCTGGCCAAGTGTACCGATGATGCCACCTTCCCTAACCAGCTTCCTCCCTTTGTCTGTCCAGGGACTAGCACCACCCACCATCGGCTGGGCCTGGTTCCCAACCCACCATCAACTAGACAATCTCCTGCAAGCTTGCTTAGGGCCAAACTTAAGCATTAATTTAAAAAACATGCTTTGAAAATGTAAAGTTAGCTAATAATCTTTGTAAATATATTAACTTTATTCTTAAAATTTTTAAACTTTATTTATTTCGTGTGTTTGTGTGTGAGAGAGAGAAAATGAAAGAGAGATAGAGGGAGAGAGCTATACATCCCTGTGGAGGATCAAGGGTGACTTCAGAATCATCCTGGACTGCTCCTACCTCGTTCTTGCTTTGCTCTGGGATTTCCCAGGTTCTGCCCACAAGGGCCAGAAATACAGGACACCACCATTTTCACTTGGCATTTTATTTAAGGCCTGGGATCCAAACTCAGAATGTTCTGCTTGCAAGACAGAGCCTTAACCCCTGAACTGCTCTCCAGCCCAGCTTCATTTATTCTTAAACTGTATTACCCATGAATATATGTTTTTTGTGGCCTGTTACTTATCCCAATACTGCATCCTTTCCCACCCTTCCTCTCTCCTCTCATGCCTGTTTTCCTCCATCTCCCACATCTCCCTATATGTGAACTAGGTCACCTCTAGGAGGTCTGTACTAATTAGTGTTTGGGCACTTGGCAGGGTACACAGGGCAGACTGTAGCATTTAGAGTCTCTCCCTCTCATGTCTACACATGGCTCATATGGTCCTTCGGGTAGCATCATGTCTGATGGGATCTTTGCTACACTGCAAAGTTCAACCACTACTTCTTTGTTCCTAAAGTTTGAACCTCAACCATTGAGTTGTATCTAACACATGGCAGAAAGGGAGAATAGGGAACAGCGAGGAAAGAAGGTGCTTATCAGCCTTTGGGGACGGCTGCCATGACTCAGATTATCTGTGTTAGTAAGGGTTCTCTGAAGAAACAGAATCTATAGACTGCAGTATATATCAATCAGTTTATTAAAAAATAGCTCACAATAAAAAAAGTGTCCTTCAAGGTGCGTTTGGCTGTCAGCTTGACAGTTGCAGACTGTTTGGAAGCAGCTGTGAAAGGTTAATGGTTAGAATGGCCGCTGAACAAGTCTGCAGGTACTTGACTGATTGCTGTGGAAAACCCAGCCCATAGTGGGTGGTACTTTTCCGTGGTGGACCCGATAATAGGAGCCTCTTTGCTAGCTGGAATGTTCCACAAAGCCAAAAAATCCCGAGAAGATGTCAAGCCTTTGCTCCTCTGGAGGGTTGAAGATGCTGGGTTCTGACATCGACGAAGAACAGCTGGAATCCAATGTCAGCAATGAATGGCGAACAGCAACAAGGTCTAGAGACCAGGCTCCAAAGGCAGCGGGAACAGCAACAGCGTGATGGAAAAGGTGAAGCTCCAAGTCAGCCAGGGAGGGAGGCCAGAAGTTCTAAAGACGAACAATGTTCATGCATAGTGAACCGGATATGAGAAGAGCAAGACTCTCCTCCATGCACGTCCTATTATTGGGTCCACCACGGGAAAGTACCACCCACTATGGGCTAGGTTGTCCACCGCAATCAGTCAAGAACCTGCAGACTTGTTCAGGGACCATTCTAACCATTAACCTTTCACAGCTGCTTCCAAACAGTCTGCAACTGTCAAGCTGAAAGCCAAATGCGACTATAACACTTGACAAGGTCAGATGAAGAGCTGATGCTGGCCAGCGCCAGCTGTGGGTGCGGCTGGACAGGAACGTGTCTTTCTTCCAGGTGGGTACAGCAAACTGATAGACAGAAACCACATGGACTACTTCATCCCCTCCTGTCCCTGGAGTACAGACACGTGAAGATCCCAGCAGGGATCCTCACTCTGCTGTGTCTCCAAGGGAAATCGCTTATCAGATTTCGGACCTGCAAACATATCGAACATGAGGCTTTGACCCATGAGAGAGGGAAAGCTGCGGCGGGGAGAAGAAGTTCAAGGTCAGATGGGTGTGGTTTAAACTGTACATTAGTCATTCCTCTGAGGCAAAACAGTGGGCATGGGGGGGCCAGCAGACCGGAAACCTCTACAACCGCAAGGGAACAGGAGGAGACGAACTTGAAGAGGCCGCTTCTTCTCATGATTCCTGTTCTCCCCTAAGGAACCTTCGCAGGACCTCCAAAGGAAAAAGGCAGAGCTTGGCTGCCCTGGGCTTTCTTGCTCTTCTTCTCCCATAAGAGCCGGGTGCAGTCCTGGAGGCTCCAGCATAGAAGCCCCTTCTATTCCACTTCGTGCCAGCCCATGGTCCCGGGAGGTGGCAGAGGACAAAGGAGGGCAGCTCAGGGTTTGTTCTTCCCTCGTCACAGGGGCCCGGCTCTGAGTTCAGGGCCTTCCCATTCTTCCCAAAAAGAGTCTGAAATTTCCAATCCTTTCCATGTCTGGTCGGAAGGAGATGTCTGTTGGGTACAGAAAAGTTCCATGACTGAGTGCTGTGGACCTCACTCAATCCTTCGTCCACAGTGGCTTTTCACATACCCTTCCCCTAGCAGCTAACCAGAAACATCCGCGGCTTTCATTCGTGAGGGGGACCTGACAAAGCCCTTGGGAGAGGCCGAGGGATTTCAGTGCTCAACCATGAGTCCCCCAGGGAAAACGAGCATGTTGAGGGACAAGGACAACGAGGGTGCCTCTTTCCCAGAAGTGGCCTTAGGGAAAGACAGTGGTTGGCCCTTACAGCGTATGCCGTCTGGGTGGGGGCTCTCGCACACCTGCCCACTCCCTCCCTCCGATGAGCCCCGACAGCCTATAAAAGGGGGTCCTCAGTCAGACTGGACCGGGGGAAGGCCCGAAAGGGCCAGAAGATAGAAGGAAAAACATATGGTTTGTTCCTTTCCTCCGAGCTGTCAACAACTTGGGTGTTCAGCGTGAGCAAATGAGAGATCAGGACTGAAGGGGGTGGCACGTGTTCTGGGGACTCAGACCAGCAACACGTAACCTAGAGGGCTTGGCGGTGCCTTCTTGCTTCCTTCTTCCTGCACTCCCTCTCTGTCTCCATTCTTTTTTTTGTTTTTCTGCACTGGCTGCGTTTAATGTACAGACTTGTACTGACAGCACCACTATCCAGTCCCCCCCATCTTCTAGCGACAAATCACTTGACAAGTTTGAGTCCCCCCCCGGCTTGCCTATCCCAGTGTTGTAAGCCAGGACCAGGGAACGTGGGCCCTGGCTTCGGACACAGGGCAGTGGAGTCGCGGGAAGGAGGGTGGAAAAGGCCATTCCCAAGGCCCGAGGTGCGTGGTGAAGAGTCTCGGAGGAAGACTGGACAGCCGAAACGGCCCCATAAAGGCAGGACTCGTCCCAGGGAGGCAGGATTGTCGAGTGAGGGGTGGTGAGAGCCCAGCGAGGCGGGAGATGTCCCCAGCCCTGAGGCCACTTGGGAATACATGGGTGAGCTGGTGCTTCTCACCGCCACCCGTGGTGGAGCCCAGGTCTGGCCACAACCACAAAGCGTATGGTGCAGCCACCTTCACATCCCACACCATCGCAACAGCACACCGCAACACCACACGTGCATGCCTGTGCCTGGCAGACAAGCACGCAACGACCCACACACACACAGGGCTCTCGCAGCCCGGGACCCACTCCCTGGAGCCCTGGAAGTCCTCCTCCTCCTGCAATTGCTAAACAGCTGCGTGGTCTCAGCTCACGGCTGGGGCTTGCTGCGGGGGGGTGGGTCCTCTCACATTGGCTACCATAATTGACTGCTTCGCAAGGCGTCCTAATCCAGATCACTGTACACGGTCCAACGGGCTTTCGACCAGATAGTGATGGGCCAGCTGAGTTCCCCAGGCACACATAACAGAATTGAGTCCCATCTTGCGAGCCAAGGGTCGCACTTTTATCCACGTCACAGGACTTTCGATGGTTAACAGAAGGGGCCAGGGTGAAATGCGTCTTCCGGGTCCTCTTCGTGGGCAAGGCTTCCGTTGGGACTGTTGGCTTTAGCCGGCGGCCCCCCATGGCTTGACAAGGGGGGAGGTGTAAACCCTAGCCGCACTGGCCGAGAAGCCACCCTCACTCCAGACACACTGCCTTTTGTCAATTTCTGCGCCTGGAAGAGATTTCTCGATGTTGCAATCTCAGCTGTTGCGCTCTAGACAAACTGCTAAAAATGATGAAGAGATTTTAAGACTCCCGTAAAACCCCATAGAATCTCAATTGTGGACGCCCCTGTGTGGTAATTAAGTCTTAGTTGAGTGGGTATTGGAGACATAACCTTCAGATGCGCAGGTTTACTCCGCTGATGAGTCCAGCCCAGTGAGACAGAACCTCATGTGTGGCAGCAGGGAACCAAGCCGCAAGCCCACAGGGCTTTCCCTGCTCCTATACTTCAACAGACATGTCAGCAGGGACAGCACATAAAGATGATGAAGTGCTTGTTTCCATGTTGGTCAAGCTGTGGCCGGGAAAAGACAAAAAGGAAAAGCTTGAAATGAGGAAGGAAATAGGAGTGATAAAGGAGGGAGGGAGGCAGGGAGGGATGAAGGACCAACAAAGGAAGAGGAAGCAAGGAAGAAGAAGTAAAAAGAAGGAAGGAAGGAAGGAGAAGGAAGGAAGGAGGAGAGGTGAAGGGGAAAGTAAGTAACGTCAAGGCCGGTTAATTCTTATCCGTACGGTCACTTCAGTCCTGTCCGTAAGGACTTCCCTGCACGTATTCAGTGACGGACTAAGATACTTCTTCATAGATTACCTGTCATCTCTTTTCTCCCGTTCGTGCGTTATGAAAGGAATAATTTTTCAAAATCCACTACTCCAAACACTTTTTAATCAGTGCTTGAAGGGGACCATCAAAGCATCTAAACCCCCAGAAATTTGGCTCCAGGTTATTTTGTCAACGTCCTGAACCTGGAGATTCAGCAAGGTTGAGCCTACTGCGTCTCTCTGATCATTCATTGTCAAGATTAAGAGTGTGTTACCCAGCACTGTAAAATCTATAAGTATTCCAAATCGTGCAGAAAATATCTCTCTCAAGGAAAAATCATCGCTGTGAAGAAAAATCAACGCTAATCTTGCCCTGCCTTCGATGTGTGAAAACGCCAGTTTGTAAGAAATCAGGGAGAATTGATTTCCTTGCAGATATTCCGTAGTCCCGAGGATCTGGTGGAATCTGGGATGTGTCGTGAGCCCAGGACCTCAAGGAGGCTGATGGCAGGAGGGTGACTGGAGCCTTTTTGGAGGATGGAAACTGAATCAGAGTAAACATCTCCCTTCAAAGATGAAAGGATCTAGTCCCTTTATGACCTTGGACCCCCGAACCCAGGCAGACCCTGGAACCTACCTCCTTCTTGAGTGTGAGCTTTGGGGTCCATTCTCCGCAGCGGGGTACCAACAGCAGCGCTGACTCTGGTCGGTGAAGCGCTGAGGGTGCAATGTAGACGGCACCACAATCGGCTCCTCCTTCCATGGGTTTTAACTGGCTCACTGTACCCGATCTGTGCCACAATTATCTGGCCCCATTATTATGTCTCCTAGGGTGTGATGGGAGTCAGACAACACCCTACTGAGGATTTTGCCAGGGGGGTTCAGATGAGGCCTGTAGCTAACCACACGGTCGTCCCTAATATTCCCATCAAGTCGGGAGGTGAGGCAGGGGATGATTTGTTCGCATCGAGTGGAGTGAGGGCTGCCAGAGCTGTGTGGTGTGGTGGTTTCTGCAGAAAAAGGGGGATTGTCCATACAATGACGCGTTTCTTCCGTGGTCGCTTCGTCTACTGATTCATCCAATTTCACCTGTGCTGGTATTGTCGCAGAACCTTTACAGGGTGCTGACATGTCAATTGGTTCTCTATGTAAAATCAATTTTTTCTTTTTTCTAAGAAAATCTTTATAATTAGTTCTCTAGTTCGTCTTTTAGATTAGATTCCGTGTATCCATGAATATTACGATTCATTATGTATTTAGTGTGTGGAGTAGGTGTTGTGTGATGCGTGTGTGTGGTTTCCGTACAGGAGCCTCGTTAATGTCCCTTCGGCTCAAGTTTCTCTATGGTTGGCCACGGGAAGCAATCCTGGATGGCGTCCTCCCTTCGTGGCCTTCCAGAAGGGATTTCCTTCCCCGGGCCGGGGCCTTCCACATCCAGATAGTGGCGGTCGAAGGCCAGGTCTGGCCCGCGGCCTTTTCCCTGGAACCCACTCCGCCCCCGCATGTGGATCAAGCACAGACAGCACGAAGTCCTTAACCGCACTCTAACACTGAGACAGGGGGGATTTCGGAAAGGTCGAGTCCGCTGCCCCTGAGTGTGTTATGTCCTTGTGATCCTCAGTGATGATTGAATAAACTGTATTTTTATGAATCCACTGAAATGATCCTTTGACACTGAATGATTTTGTCATAGTGACCATGAC
>JALPQD010000128.1:178534-210888 GCA_023101885.1 Typhlomys cinereus
CCCTGGAGTACAGACACGTGAAGATCCCAGCAGGGATCCTCACTCTGCTGTGTCTCCAAGGGAAATCGCTTATCAGATTTCGCCCAGATGTAGTTGGGGAGGGGCGCCCCCCTGTACAGGCTTCACCCATGGGCCATAGGCCATGAGCTCCCCACACATGACACAGCCTCTCACTCAGGGGTGCCTGCAGATTCTCAGCAGGTTGCTTTGGCAATCCCTCCCTTTTTCCTGGCCCCGCCCCAGATGGAAAGGTGTCACTCCGGAGTGAGGCTTCATGTTGCCACCAGGGGGCAGAACATCCACTCCTCAGCACACAGCAGAGCCAGCTGTGGTAAGCGGGGGTAGGGGGGAATTCTAGAAACACCCCTCCACCCCAAAGCAGAGCTCGCATAGGGGCATAAAGGATGTGTGGCAGTGTATGGGGTGGGAGTCTGATTAGCCCAGATTCCAGAGCATACATTGAACCCCAGTGAAGAACAGAATGTATGAGGGGGGGTGTCTCAGTGTGTGGAGGTGTTCGCCAGGTGCCTTGAGGCCCCAGGCAAAAGGGAGTGGCCAGCTGTCTTAGCTGGGTCTGACTGTGTGACTTGCAATCAGACAGGTGCCTGTGTGTGTCTGGTTTTACCAAGAATGTGCCCTGCTAACCCAGCTCAAACCACCCACTGAAACACTAGGCGAAGGGCAGCCATGGCAGGGCATCCTACCATCCGGCACTAGGGAAGAGGAAGCAGGAAGATCAGGAATTCAAGGTAACACCAGGCTTCATAGATCAATCATTATTTAATGATCAAAACCCTCCCAGGATTCAGCCCGGCGACATCCCCCCACACTCACAGCTCCCCACGCAGTGGACATTTGCACGGAGACGATCTCAGACACTGAGTCAACCCCAAAGGGCCTGTGGCCACTCCGCTCAATGGGACAACTTAGGGATCCAAGGCCTCTGTACCAATCCTGGGAGGGTCCACCAAGACATTCAGAGCACAGAGCACTGGACAGTCCATGTGTTCACCAGAGGCAGCCATAAGGACCCCCTGACCAATGCTAGGACTCATGTGGAATCCTCTCAAAACAGGTGGCCAGGTCCATCACTCCTTGGCAGAGCCAGAATCTCAGGTGGGTGTCAGACCTTCATGGTGTTGCGTGATGCCAGAGTGAGTTCTTCCTCTCCAGGGGACAAAGGTCCTGAAGCCATCAGTGAGTGGTTGTGAACAGCCACTTCATCCAGGATCCAAGAGATGAAGGCACACGTGTAATGCACATGCACACAAAGGGGCCAGGGAACCAGGCCAGGAGTAGTCTCAGTCCTTAAAAGGACACTGAGTCTCCAAGTTCAGCTGGTGGCTGTCAGCTGGGTGTCCTAGGCATCACAGGTAGCAGGCCACCTCCCAGATGATCTGCAAAGCCATGGAGAGGCAGGGCAGCTGGGCCAAGACATAAGCCAGCGAGCGCATGTGTGCCCGCAGCTTGGCCAGGTAGGCCATGGTGTGCCCCATGTGCCCAGCGAGGAAGATGAGAAAGTGTATCCAGGCAATGAAAGGGTGCAGCACCAAGAAGGAGTACTCGAGGCCCAGGAAGAAGAAAGGGTAGATGGTCTCCATGTCCTTCCGGTGAGCTCTGCAGAAGAGGCAAAAGGGTATAGAGTCAGCTGGACGTTTGGCCTGGGGCTGAATGTTTAAGGAGGGTGAGTGGCCTGGAGAGTCCTGTAAGGAAAACCTCTCCCAGGTGGCTGCTGGGAGACGGGTCACTCTCGGCAGTGCAGACCAGCAGGGACTCAATGCAATCCTCCTGCCTGGAGGCTCCTGGTCCTTCTCAGGCATCAGACCTCTCCATATATACCAAGAGTTCAGGGTGGCATGGGTCATCTGCATTGGGTCCTGGTTTAGCTGCTGAAGTTCAGGTAGTGTGTAGACTGGCACCTATTATACAGTAAGCACTCATTAAATGATGGATGGACGGATGGATGGATGGATGGATGTACAGATGGATGATGGATCAAGTCCATAAGGAAAATGTATTACCATAATTTATTTCCTATGTCACACCCCTGCCATACTCTTCAAACCACAAGTGTGTACATTACTGTCAATGGCTAAGGAAAACACGGTGAATCTCTATTGAAGCGCCTGTCCCACTCACCTCTGCCCGTGATGCACCGGCATCTGTTGAAAGCCGAGTGCCAACCTCTCTCCTGTATTACCCTTGAGCACATGGCCCAGCCTCCTTGATCCAGGCACCCCTGTGACAGACAACCCCTCCCTCTCTGGGGGTGTGCCCCCACCCCCAGTTCCCTAGGCCCTGGTGTTGGTGCATGCTCTCCATTCAAGCGGACTAAGAACTGTCACCAGCAATCATAAGAAAAAATAAACCCCTTGTTCCCTTAAGCCGTTTGATGGTCCTTTATCCGCAACTTGCAGGTGGCCTGCACCGTGACAGGGGAAGTTGATGAATCCTCACTTACTTGAGTTATTCTTTTTCTTTTCAGGAAATATTTCAAATTTTTATACCTTTCCATTTTTATTCATTTGTATTTATGTATTATGAGTAATATTTGTGTTCATATAGTGTTCTTATATGTGGAGTTATGTGTGCATGTGTTCAACATAGGGCAGTGGGTGTCCCCTGGAGGACCAAGTTCTTCTTCTAAGCACTTGAATTAAACTTCAGGTCAACAAGACTCTGTCCAAATCTCCCAACACAATTGTCCATCTGCCCCTCTTCAGGTTCCCAACACAGTCTCTGCTCCCCTTGGAGCCTCACAAGGTTTGAGGTTCCTTGTCACAATTTAGGGCTTTGCTTGAAATGCTGGAGAAAGAGTCTTATCCTTGAGCCCTCTCCCTATTCCTTCAATGGTCTTTGCAGTGCTCTGTATACACCATGCTTGCACCTCCTTGTGGACATACGTGTTAGGTGACAGTTCGGGATCACAGAGACACAAGCTCCTCAGGCAAAGGACCATGCCTGGCTTCTCCACCCTTAACTTTCTCCTTGCTGCTTTTACTTTTTCTTTAGAGATGAGGCTGATAAAGGAGTCAAGTGGACCTGCAACTCATCCTCTATCTGCCCCAGACTCCTCAGCACATCCTCCTTACAGTGGAACCTGGAGAGAGAGAGAACTAGCTCTTCATTCTCTGCTCTTACTGGACACAGCGAAGGCAGAACTAACTGTCCGCAGTCTAACGATGGATTCCATAGGAAGAGACATGGCTTCTACTGCCAGAAACCCAGGAGAGGAGCACCCTCAGCTGCTTCACCGATTCTCTGGGGATAGGGGGGGAGGCACTGAGAGATGGGGGGGAGGCGTGAGTGGAGGGGGAGCCGGGGGTGGGGGGAGGAGGAGGGAGGGAGGGAAGCAGTGTACCTACCAAGTTTGTATGAGCAGAAATAATAAAAATTGCAAAAAAAAAAAGGAAACGAATAACTCAAGTAAGTAAAGATTCATCAACGTCCCCTGTCACTGGCTCTATGACAAAATCATTCAATGTAAAAGGAATCATTTCAGTGGATTCAAAATGCTGTTCGTCTCAAGCAACATTTTCCTGAGATCAAAGGACATAACACAATCAGGGCAGGACTCAACTTCTCAGAAATCTCCCTGCCTCAATGTCCAGTGTGCAGGTGAAGAGCTTGTGCTTGTCCTGTGCTTGATCTACGGGAGTGGAGTTGGGTTTCCAATGGGGAAAGGCCGGGCAGACATGGCTTGGACTGCCACTTCTGGATGTGGAAGGCCCTGCCCGGGAAATCCCTTCTAAAGGCAAGGAGGTAGACGCCATCCAGGATGGTTCCCGTGGCCACCATAGAAGCTCCAGAGGGACACACAGGCTCCCTGTTACATACGTACACACACACCACACACACACAAAATCACAGGCATATATTCACACACATAAATACATAATGAATAATGACAGAGAAATTGATATATGCACAATGTAATTAAAATAAGAAAATAATAATTTTTTTCTCAAAAAAGCAAAGAGAAAATGTGATTTTAACTCAGAGAAGAATACGACTCGGCCCCTGTAAGTCTCCCTATGAGAACTACAGCACAGGTGAAATGATTCTGTAGATTAATGAAAGTAGAAACTCATTGTAAACCAGAGTAAAGACACACCACACAGCTAGGGCCGACTTTACACTCTCCATAATCCCCCTGCCTCTGCCTCCTGAGTGATGGATTAGGAGCCTGTGGTTGGCCTGCTCTGGACCCACCTGGAAACCTCAGGGCCTGTCTGATGGCATCAAGGGGAATGTGGGTGATGCGCTCATGAGAATGTGTCTTCTCTCTCAGGTGTTCTCTGTAATGGGGCTGCTGACCTTTGACTTCCCATGTTCCTGCCACCTCCTATGTTGTCCCCAGCTCCTGATTAACAGCTCCTGCATGGAGGCCTCCCTGTCCTTTAAGGGTCTGGAGTGGGTCCCCTCCCCTATCATGATGGTGTGAAACTATCTATGGCACCTGGCTGGCAGCCCTGGCATCTGAGCCCCATAGGGCAGCTCCTCAGCTGCCTCCTCCCTTGATGCCAAGAGACCTGTGACACCCACAGCCCTTGGCTCCTGCTTATAATCAACGCCATCTTCACTAAGGACGAGAAGAAAGTTTGTTGGTTTTTTGCTGTACAATAACAATTATGCAGTTGTTGTAATTTGCGGCTCTTTTTTCTGCATATGAGAAAAATAAAAAACTAATTTTTGACTGTGAGCACGTCCTTGTCTGTCTTGTCTTGGAGGTGTAGATACAGAGGGGAAAGGCTGGGGAAGGGCCTGAGGTTCAGCGTCTCCTGCTGGCTTGGATCCTGCCTCTAGTCTCCATCATACTCCAGGGGAGAGCTTTTTCCATATGTACAATTTCTACCACAGAGATTGCTGAACCCTAATTCCTTCCCTTCTAGACGAGCTTGTCTCTAAGAAAAATAAAAATAGTGGAAAGAAATAAGGAGACCTCAGAATCACTCCTTTCATCCTGCTCTCTCTCTCTCTCTCTCTCTCTCTCTCTCTCTCTCTCTTCATGTCTAGCTTTCACTTTCTTTGCTCACTTTCCTCCCTCTCTTCCTCAAGGGGGAACCAGCCCAATCCTTCTGTGGAAGCAGAGCTTGTGTTCAGTTTTCCTGGGCCTCTGATTCCTCAGGTTACCAGGACCATTGATGACAGCCGTGCTTGCCATGTGGGCAGTCCTGGATTCAAATTCCTCCTAAAAAATTCAATTTATATCTTACCAAAGGAGTTCAGCTGAGGTGTAGTATACTATAGATACTATCACTCAATAAATGAAATTTACAACCCTACCTCTGGCCAGTCTTTGCACTGGGAAACAATTGGCTTTGTTATAATTGTTTTACAGGCAGGCCTAGGAAAAAACACAGAGGGGCTAAGATGTATACCACATACATATAATAGCCATTTATTATATCTTCCATATCTTTTTTATCTCTATCTCCTTATTGCTTTTTTAAATTTTTTTAATTTATTTTTTCCACTCATACAAAATTGAAAAGTTCCCCATAGCCCTCCCTCCCTCCATTCCTGGATCCCCTTACTCCCTCCTTCCTTTTCCCCTTCCTTTCCCCCTCCCTCCCTTTCTCCTAGTGCCACCCCCATTCCTGAACCATCTTAGTGTGCATGTCAAACTTCCCTCTGGGTCTTCCTCTCTGAGGTGGAAGGACGCAGAGTAGCATTGCCTAGAGCTCTTTTTTGTGTTCTCCTTTAGTATAGGAGCACTATTGTGGCTGTTAATCCCTTGCCTCTAAGGATCTTAGAACCTGTGATCCAGGCTAGACTTTGGGGGGTAAATAACATGTTGGTCATTGCGCAGGTCTGCAAAGACCTATTATGATTCCTTCAGCCCTAACATGTGTGGAGTAGCTAGTATATCATTGCTCCTCCCCATCTTTAGACTCTTACAATCTTATCGCCCCTTCTTACACAAATTTCCTTAAGCTTTGGGATGGGAAGAGATTAAGCTGGCCTGGTTCCTGCTGATTAATGTAAGGTCTCTGATGTTCTGAATTATGATTATTCTTTTTCTTCTTGTTCTTCATGTTTTGCTGTTCCAGCATTGCCCTTGGCTCCATCCTGATGGGTATTGGATATCACCTCCTAACCAGAGATAAAGCTGTTAAAATAAGGCTTGTTATAAGAGTAGATTCAAAGGTAGATGGAATAAGAGTAGAGACTGCGGTGAGGGGGCGTCAGTCTCCCATTTGCAGGATGATTACCTTCTCTCTACCAGACTCTGTGCCCTCCTTTTCTGTTGAGATCAAACCCCATCAGTTGCAAGTGACCAGGAAGGAAAGTCTGTGAGCTTAACCAGATGTTTCATTACTTACTTGCATTACTTGATAGTGGCCTGTATTCTCTGCTGTAGCATGATCCTCTCTCTCCTTGTTTCTGGCAGTGCTCTCCTTCCCCTTCCCTCCTGTTTATAATCTTTGCAATTATTGTATATTACAGAGATTTATCTTTGAATGTGTCACTAAGTGGGTTCGGTACTAGGATCCACCTTTAGAAAATACATATGGTGCTTAATTTTCTGTGTCTGGGATACTTCACTCAATAAATTTTTTCTAGTTCCATCCATTTCCAGCAAATTTCATTAATTCATCATTTTTGATGGCTGAGTAGTATTCCACCATAGAAATGTACCACATTTTCCTTATCCACTCGTCAACTGTTGGGCATTCAGGTTGATTCCTTTACTTCACTATTTTAAACAATGTTGCTATGAACATGGTCATGCTTGTGCTATCAAGGTGAATTTCACTGTATGGGGATTATTCCAAAAGTGGAATAGCAGGATCATATGGCATTCAATCTTAACTTTTTAAGAATCACCAGACAGCTTGCCAGAGTGGTTGTATAAGCGTGCATTCCCACCAGCAATGTAGGAGAGTTCCCTCTCTCCACATCCTCTCCAGCATTTGGTGTTGTTTGTATTGTGGATTTTTGACAACCTGACTCGGTGAGATGATATCTGAGGGAGATTTGATTTGCATTTCCCTTATGGCTAAGATGTGGAGCAGTTTTTAAGATATTTGTTAGACATTTCAATTTCATCCCTGGTAAAGTTTCTTTTAAGTTCCAAGGTCCTTTTTTAATTGGGCCATTTGTTTCCTTGGTGTTTAGTTTTCTAAGTCTTTGTGCACTCTGGATAATAGCGCTCTATCAGATATGTGGTTAGTGAAGATTTTCTCCCATTCTGTGGTTGCCTTTGTGCTCCAGTTACAATCTCTTTATCTGAACAGAAGCTTTAATTTCATAAGATCCCATCTGTTGAGTGTTGGTTGTAGTGACTGTGCTATTGGATTCCATTTAGGAATGTTGGCCTAGTCCAATCAGCTCAAGGAAGTTCCCTACCCTTTCACCTATGGTTTTTATAGTCTCTGGCCTTACATCAAGGTCCTTGATCCATTTGGAATTAATTCCTGAACATGTGGTGACAAGTATGGGTCCAGTTTTAATCTTCTGCATGTGGATATCCAGTTTTGCCAGCACCATTTGTTGAAGATACTGTTCTTTTTCCATTGGCTTTTTGGACCTTTCTCAAAGATCTAATGGCTCTAGATGTGTGGACTTATATCTGGGTCTTCAACCCTTATCCATTGATCTGTGTGTATTTTGGAGCCAGTACCAGGCTGTTTTTATAACTATGGATTTGTAGTACAGATTAAGGTTTGGTGGTGATACTCCAGCGGTGTTTTTTTACTCAGGATTGTTTTTGCTTGTATCCTGGGTCTTTTGTGCCTCCATATGAATTTTGAGATTGTTTGGTCAACTTCTTTAAAGAAATGCTTTGGGATTTTTATTGGTATAGCATTGAATGTATATTGCCTTTGGTCAGATAGTCATTTTTATGATTTTGATTCTGCCAATCCAGGAACATGGGATGTCTTTCCACCTTCTAGTGTCTTCTGTAATTTCTTTCTGTAGGCTTTTAAAGTTTTCATTGTAAAGGTCATTTTACTTCTTTGGTTAGGTTTATACCAAAGTATTTGTTTTTTTAGGGCTATAGTAAATGGGATTGTTTCTCAGGGCTTTTTCACTCCTTTCATTCTGGGCATATAGGAAGGCCACTGATTTTTGTACATTTATTTTATATTCTGCCACTCTGAAGAACTTCAGTATTAGTTCCAGGAGTTTCCTGGTGGAGTTTTTGGGATCACTCAGGTATAAGATCATGTCATCTGAAAATAGAGATTACTTGACTTCTTCCTTGACAATTTGAATCCCTTTTCTCCCTTTCTTGTCTTATGGCCTCAACTAAGACTTCAGTACAATATCGAATAAAATGGTGAGAGTGGACAGCCTTGCCTAGTTCCTGATCAAAGCAGGAAGGCTTCGAGTTTTTCCCCATTGAGTATAATCCTTGCTGTTGGCTTGTTGTAGACAGCTTTTATTGTATTGATAAAGGTTCCTTTCATTCCAACCGTCTCTACGGTTTTGATCATAAAAGCTGTTGGATCTTGTGAAAAGCTTTTTCTGAATCTATCGAGAGTATCATGTGGTCTTGGATTTTGGACTAGTTTATATGGGGAATTACATATATTGATTTGCATATGTTGAACCAACCTTGTGTGCCTGGGATAAAGCCTACTTGATCCCCGTGAATGATCTTTTTGATATGTTTTTGAATCCAATTTGCTAAGACTTTGTTGAGAATCTTTGCATCTGTGTTCATCATAGAGTTTGGCCTATAGTTTTCTTTTTTAAGTGTATCTTTAATAGGTTGGGATTAATATAATATTAGCTTCATAGAAAGAATTTAGTAGTATTTCTTCCTTTGCTATTTCATGGAACAGTTTAAGGAGTACTGGTGTTATTAGCTCCTTATATGTCTGGTAGAACTCTGTGCTGAATCCATCTGGTCTAGTACATTTTTGAAGGGAAGATTTGAGATTACTTCATCGATTTCCTCATGTTATCGGACCATTTAAATAATTCAAAACTTCCTGATTCAACTTAGGTAAGTTATGCTTACTTAGGAATTCATCCATTTCTTTTGTGTTCTCAAATTTTACAGAGTATAATTTTGAAATATGATGTTATAATTCTCGGATTTCTTGGGTATCAGTAGTGATAACTCCATTTCATTTCCAATTTGTTAATTTGGGTTTTCTCTCTCTTGCTTTTGGTTAATTTAGCTAGGGGTGTATGGACCTTATTGATTTTTTCAAAACCAGCTTTTTGACTGGTTGATTCTCTGTATCATTTTTCTTACCTCAATTTCGGATATTTCTCCACTGATTTTTCTGATCTCCTCTCTTTACTGCTTTTGGGATCTGATTGCTGTGTCTCTAAAGCTTTAACCTGCATTGTTACATTATTTATTGGTGATTTTTCTTTTTTTTTTTTGATGCAGGCATTGAGAGCTATGAAATTCCCTCTTAGGACACTTTCATTGTGTCCAAAAGATTTTGATGAGATGTATTTTCATTATCATTCGCTTCCAGGAAATCATGACTTTCTTTTTAATTTCTTCCTGAATCCAATTCTCATTTAGCATCATAGTGTTTAGTTCAGGAGTTTGTGTATTTTCGGTTGTTTGTTGTATGCAGATGTCAAGCTTTAGACATTTGTGATGTGATAGTGTACAGGCTAGAATTCAACTTTCCTGTATACGTGTAGATTTGTTTTGTGGCCCAATATGTGATCTATTTTGGAGAAAGATCCATGTGCTGCTGAGAAAGATGTTATTCTCTGGTGCATGGATGAAAAGTTCGATAGAGATCTGAAAGGTCCATCTCAGTAAGAGTTTGATTAAGTTCCAATGTGTCTCTGTTAAGTTTTTGACCTGTTGATCTATCCCATGTGAGAGGGCAGTGTTGAAATCCCCAGGAATTATCATTTGGGGGTTGATTTTCACTTTAGATGCTATAGGTTTTGCTTAATGAATGTGGAAGAGCCCATATTAGGTGCATATATGTTCAGTATTGTAAGGTCTGCCTCCTGAATTGTACCTGTGACTAAAATGTAGTATCTGTCTGTGTCTTTTATGATTTTTTTAGTTAAAGTCCACTTTGTCTGATAGCACAATAGGTACCCCTGCCTGTTTCCTGGTTCCATTACTTGCAGAATTTTTGAACAGCCTTTTATTTTTAGGATGTGCCTATCCTTTGTGGTGAGATGAGTTTCCTGAAGGCAGCAGATTGATGTTGTGATTTGAATCCATGTTTGTAATTTTGTCTCTTCATTGGTGACTTAATTCCATGACAGTTAATGTTATAATGGAGAAATTTCTTTTAATTCCGGACACTTTTTATGTTTAGTGGCTTTTGTAAGTGTGTAATTTGTCTATTAGGTTTTTGTGGAATTATACTTCCTTCTGTCCTCCTGGATGTGCTTGTTCTTATCTTCAAGCTTGAGTGTCTTTTCTAGCATTTTTGAAGGCTGGTTTGGTAGACATGTAAGCCTTCAAGTTGTCTTTGTGCTGGAAAACTTTTCTTTTCCCCAATCATGAGAGATAGTTTTGCGGGTATATCAGACAGGGTTGACATTTTTGCTCATTCAATACTTGAAGTATGTCTCTCCAAGCTCTTCTTGCTTTTACTGTTTCCATTGAGAAGTCATTTGTTATTTTAATAGGTTTACCTTTAAAGGTGATTTTTTCCTCTTGAATCTTTCAGCACCATTTCTTTGCCTTGAATGTATAATGTTTTAAGTATTATTTGCCATGGCGAGTTTCTTTTTGGTCATATCTGTTTGGGTGTGGAATGCCTCTTGTATGTGAATGGGCCTCTCTTTTCTAACATGAGGAATGTTTTCCTTGATGATACTTTGAAAAATTCCTCAGGTGTGGTATTTTGGGATTCTTGCTCTGGTATTCCATGAATGTGCATGTTAGGCTTCTTCAGAGTGTCCCATAACTCTTGAATATTTCTCTCAAGTATCTTTTTGGCTTTAACAACCTCTTTCTTTGAGCTGGTTAATACTCCCACTTTGTCATCAAGATCTGAAATTCTATTTTCTGCTTTGTTCTGCTGGTATGACTCTCTGTTGACTTCTGGGTTGAGGATAACTTGTCTTTTAGTTCAATTTTAAACTCTGGTTGAGTCTGTTTTAACTGCTCTTGCCTATTATTTTAGTTTCTTGAACTGTTTTTCTCAACTCCTCCAAGTGGCTGTTGTGTTCCTCAAAGTGGTTGGCAGTTATTTGACTCCTCAGGATTTCCTCTTTCACAGTGTTGATCATGGTAATGATCATGCTTTGAAAGTCGTTATCTTGGGTCAGGCTTTCTTGGCTATTTTCTGTGGATTTGTTCTGGTTGGAGTCTATCATTATGTGGTTAATTCTTTTGGTGGAGATTTGATTTCTTGGGTTTTATTTCTCATGGATTTGCACTTTGACTTGGGCATTGTCATTTTATCTCTTCAGACCTTCTTTCAATTTCTGCATTTTTTGACTGAACTGAATTAGTTGGTATCACTACTCTCGGCAGTTATTACTAGTGTTCACCTTGGTGTTGGTTACGCTTGTTGTTATTATTTCCTAGATTAGGCTCTTAGACAGTTAGTACAGGGGTGGACAGGGGTGAATATTAGTATGTTAGTGTAGTTTTATGATTAGTGCCTTGGTGATATGTGAGGGTGAGTGGTATAGTCCCTGAAATTGTATATGTTTTGGGGGTGGCTATATACAAAAGTTACTCTACAGTAGCTAATAATTGAAAGAAACAGGATGGTAAAAAGGGAGTTTACTTATCTTTGGGCTGGATGTGAAGAATCTCTCCCATGTGACAGGAAGAATTTAGAGGATTTCAGATGTGTGGCTTTTGTCCCCTAGAGCTTTGCTTGGGTGTTCTTTGGACTCTGTTGAATTCTGATGAACAGTGTGTCCTCCCTGGACTGGGATGCAGTGTGTCCTCACTGGATTGCGCATGTCCCACGCGGGTGGGGAAAGGGCAAAGGTGCTGGCAGTGGGCACAATTAACCTGGGGACCTCAGGTGTGGCCCCAGGGTTCTCCCCCGCCTGGAGCACCGCCTGCTCTGACTGGTTGGTGGGAAAAGCTGGGACGAATGGATTACCTGGGTTTGGGGGTGAGCAGGTTTTTTACATGGGGTGCAGTGTGTCCTCGCTGGTCTGTGCATGTCAGGGGCAGGCTGGCAGGGAAACGGCAGAGGTGCTGGCCACCAGCTCAATTAATCTGGATCTGGGGTGGAGACCAGGGGTCCTCCCCAGAATGAGCATGCCTGCTCTGACTTGCTGGTGGGAGGAGCTGGGACGAGTGGCTTACTTGGAACTTGGGGGCCAGCTGGGGCACTGTACCTGGGTGCAGTGTATCCTCACTGGATTACACGTGTCCCGAGCAGGAAAAGGGTATATCTTCCATGTGTGTAAGTCAATGTGACTGACACTGTACTTCCTGTGAGGCCAATGAGAATCCTGGGAGCCAACCTTTGCTTTTGTTTATCCAGCGGGGCCCTGCATAGAATCTTGGGGTACAGACCTGTGAGTGATGACATCCAGGTGTCTCTTCTCTCTCCTTTTTTACACTAGGAACAGTTGGTTCAGCCTTGTCTGTGTCCAACAAGAGCAGAGAATGAAGAGCTAGTTCTCAGTCTCCAGATTCCACTGTAAGGAGGATGTGCCATGGTGTGCTGAAGAGTCTGGGGCAGATGGAGGATGAGTTGAGGTCCACTTGACTACTGTATGACCTTCATTTGTGAAGAAAAAGTAACAACTGGAAGGAGAAAGTTAAATGTGGAGAAGCCACGTGTGGTCCTTGCCTCAGGTGCTCATGTCTCTGTGCTCATGAGCTGTCACCTGGCACTTATGTCCACAAGCAGGTGCAAGCTTTGTCTCGCAGTACATTGAAAATCTCATTTTAAGGGATGGGGACCTGGCTTAGAGGTTAAGACTCTGTCTCAAGAACTTCAAGAAAAGCCCTAAATTATAAAATTAGGATGGAACCAGATAGCTTATGAGGCTCAAAGGGGAACAGGGACTGTGTTGGGAACGTGAAGAGATGCAAATGGAGAGATGTGTTGGCAGAGAATTTGAGTGACTTTTGTTTGCCTGAAGTTAAATTCCAGTGCTAGGAAGAGAAACTTTACAGTCAGTGCTGTCTTGACAGTGTTGTATGGCTACTTTATGGTGCTCTGTTTCATGGTTATGATGAAAAAGAACAAGAAATCAGGCAAAAAGAATTAAAGCCTGTGAAGTTTGAAACAAAATGTGAGTGAAAGAAAGCACAGAAGGAAGACAACAACATATCAGCTAATGTTTAGAAGATAAGCTCCATTGGTGAACCAAAATCTGCTTTTCATTTGGGTAATGGAAGCGGACTCTCCTGAGGGGAAACCCCTCAGTGAAGGCTTCTACACATAAGAATGCAAAATCTTTTGGAAGGGAAGAGCTGAAGGTTAGAGTCCCAAGAGATTTATCTGCTCCTGCAATGCAAAGGCACTAGAGACACTTTCTCTATGGTCAGCACAGAGAAGCTGAAGCAGCTGCCTGGCAAGGATCCCTGTCTGCAACCCGAGGCTATAGCAGAACTTGGCAATGTTGTTCACAACATACTGGTTTTAGAGGGATCAGAGATGCAGGAGGGATGAGGCTGTGGTTGCCTCTTCCAAGGTTTCAGAAAATAGTAAATGCCTGAAGTTCAGAGGCCCAAGAAGAGCTTTTGTAGTGCGCTGTTAAGTCTGGTTTTCCATTGAGAAGTGAATATGTTGGAGATGCCAAGGCCAACGTGACATCTGCCAAGCAGAGCTGTACCCTATGGGGGGAGCCAGTCCAAGGGAGTGATTGTTCTCTGGGCAGCTGAGCTGGACTAGTGGACCAGAAGCCCCTGAGAACTGAAACGGGCTCATCTGCTGGACCTGGAGCTGCAGGATTGCAAAGTGTGTCCTGCTGGTTGTCCTTGTTCTCATATGAGAAGGAAGTATGAAGAGAGGATTCAGGGGTTAAGACTCTGCATGAGGTCAATTTAGGATTAAGAAAGTGACAGATCATGCTCATTGTGAAATATTCAATTCTCCACTTGTGGGAAGTCTTCATTTTTGGGATACCATTCATTTTGAGAAAATTATTGCTTTACCTTTAGTTATAGCAAACTATAGAAAGGGTCCTAGATGTTTTCTGTTTTCATGAAGCCACATATTTACATATTCCCTAGACTCAAGACAGAATAGTCTCATTCCTGCAGTGGAAGGTGGGACCTGTGGTCACATGTCTGTCATCCCAACACTTGGAGGCAGAGGCAGGAAGATGCTGGGCACCAGGCACAGCTGTGGTTTCAAGCAGAGGTTGGGCCAAAGGCTCAATAGGTGAAGCAGTATGATTGACAGGAGAGGACACACTGCTTGCTTCTTGTAATGGTTACTCTTAAGTATTGATGTGAGTGACACAAAAATTAAAGGACTTAAGGGAGAAAGGGAGGTTTATTCAACTTCTTGTTCCAGAGGGAAGATTCAGTCTTTAATGGAGGAGGTGGCATGGCTGACTGGCTGAAACTGGAGACAGCCTAGGTCACACCCAACTGAGAGCATGAGAGCTATCAGACCGCCTGCTGCAAAGGCAGACTCCTTCTGGAGGTAGGGTGGGAATAATCCACCTCAAGGACCACCCCTCTGGACCCCTTCCTGCATCAAGGATCCACCTCTCAACGGTGCCTTCCTAAACACATGACACTGTGGGGGACACATTACAAAGCAAGACACTTCTTTCCCTCTTTACCTCGTATCATGATGGGCTACTACTGAACTATGATGTTCTACAAGGGAAACACGCAGAATGAGACACAAATGAAAGAGCTGTGGCTAGCCTCCAGCCCTCTCCTGCCAGATTTCTCTTTCCCCTATTCCTCTTTCCAGGACCACAGTGTCTGACACATGTTTTTCTTTCCTAGTTGACAAACACATATCTAAAGAAAACAAAAAGTGATTGTTTTTATCCTACCTGTCACATGGCAATAAGTTTTTGCACATGAAAAAAAATTCAAAAAACTACTGTCCTTAGTAGTTGTAGTGTGAACCTGTAATGCTTGGACTTGTGTGGTTGATGCAAGAGATGTATTTCAGGATGTCTTTAAATAGCAATGTACAAAAGCAATTGAATCATGGAAGAGCCCGTCTCAACAAACTCATCCTTCCTGAGAAAAGTTTTCTCTGAGTACTTGTGATAAAAGGCTCAGACACTGGGGTGTCTGTACTGCACCCCAAAGGCAGCAGTGATGTCAGCCTTCGCCTCTACATCTCAGCATATCAGCTGAAGCACGCTTGGAACAGGGAAGAGATTTTGGGTCTCCGAGCGTTAGGTTTTGAGTGAGCATATACAGACAAGTAAAGGATTGTGGTGTGTGTGTGTGTGTGTGTGTGTGTGTGTGTGTGTGTGTTATGTGCACCTGGGATTCCAGCCCAGAGTGGGCCTGAGGTATAAGGAGAATGATGTCAACACCAACGTCTGACTTTATCTGTGACTTTAGAAGGAATGATAGCAGATGGAAAGCCACATGCTATGAACCCTCATTTCATTACTGAGGTGTTTTGTTTTGTTTTCTTTTGTTTGACATGAGATCTGGAGATTGGAAATCAGGCCCTTTTGGTTCCAAGCTATGAGCTTTAATCGCTGATCGATCTCCACACCTGCCTCCGTCCATTGGACATCAACCCCCAGCAATTCTGGTCAATCTCTCTTGACAACTCACATCCTCAACTAAGGTGACTCCAAATTAGTTTTGTTTTCTCTGTGTGGATCAACAACGTGGTGCAGTTTGACATCTGTCTTCTTTTCTCCAGCTAATGTAGAGTCCACTGTGGACTGATGATCAACACTGAGCTTACTTCCTTCTGCCCTGTCCCCAGAGCTCATGGGGACCCATGACTGTGAAGAGGGTATGGGGGGGGTGGAGGGTTACCACAAGGAGGAAATGGCCCCTCCCTGAGAATGTGGGTGAGAGCCACTAGGTTCACATGTTGGACTGAGGCACAAGAATCCTCCAGAGACAGAGCCCTGTCCTGCAGTCATGTGAGGCAGGGAGGAGACCATGCTGAGCCCCTCTTGTCAAAATGGCTGTGGTCTTGATCTTCACTGTGAGCTCCTCTCTCACCCCTAAATGCAGACAACATCGTTCATAGAACACCCTGAATATTTCCTTCCCCACAGGAAATTCTTCATGGTCAGAATAGTGAGCAGAAACTTCTATTCCTTCAATCTTCTTAGAAATCATATTGCTTGACAATTGAGTTCAGAAGACACAAAAGCAATGTGAAGTCATTGAAAAGACCTCTGAGGACTGAGGATGGGGCTCAGCTGCCACAGTGATCCTGCAAGATGGGAGGGGCCTTTGATCAGTCATACACAAAGAAACCAGGGGGTGGTGACACACACCTTTCTCCCCAACATTGCACAGCGAGAGCATCAGAAGTTTATCCTTGGCTACTTGAGACTTGGCCTCAAACAAACAACAACCCAATGAGAAAACCGAAAGAAAGATGAGTAGAAACCAGGACCTTTCACGATCCATTTCTCTCCTTTCTTTCTCCTTTTATTACTGTGGTCATCTGACATCCTAAGAACAAAGCCTTAGCAAGAAGTTGTGATTGTGTCTTGTCACTGGCTGTGGTTATATATGCTGTGATCCCAGTTCTTGAAAGGTAGAGGCAGGAGTTCCATGTCACACTTGACTGAGTGACATCGTCGAAGGCAATTCAGGCTGTGCAAAGCCCTGACTCAGACTAAAATCAGACCTTCCAGGACCTCTTGGAAGTGGACGTTCCAGAGGGTTGGGGGAGTCCCTTAGCAGCTGCATATCTTCAGCTTCTCTAGTCCACCTCCTCCACAGTAAATATAGGTTTGATGTTCCCACGGGACATGGACCCCACTGCAGATGGTAGGAGGTGTCCTTGCTGCTTGTGTGTTAGAGAAGGGCTGAGCTGTAGAGTCCTGTCGGCCACGCACTGCAGCCCCACAGCGCTGCTTGCACCACGCTTGGGACACGAGGTACAACCCCATGGTTCAGAGATTCAGGCAGAGCATCTCAGGGCCCAAGTCATCCTTGTTTCATACTGGTTTTGAGGTCAGTTTACTGGGTAAGACCCTCTCAGAAAACCGCAACACTGAAAACCAAAAGGAAAACCAAACAGTGGGGGTATTGAAAATGTCACTTAACAACGAAAAATGAAGAGCTGGCAAGTAGCTCTTCAGAGCCTGAAAGTGAACCCTAAACCTGCACTCAGCGTGCACCTCATTCCACAGGACGATGGCCAGGACTCGCAGAGAGGAACAAGTGTCCCCCGCGTGCCTGTTCCATCTTGCAGGTTGTGGGAATGTTCTGTGCACAGTGGATGGACTATGGTTTCTACACTGTTACCTGCTTTACAGAAAGGAGAAGCCAAGATCTCAACAGTAAAAGTGACCAGTGGCCGGCTGTATGGTGGACACCCAGGATTCGTGCTCTGGGGAGTCTGGGGCAGGTGAGATTGAGGTTCACTTGGCTGCTCTATGAGGCCCGATGTCTAAACCAGAAATAAAAAGCTGTTTCTGTGTCTGTGCACACGAGCTGCCACCGGCCCATGGGTCCAGGTGTTGCTGAAAGATTTATGTGCTCGGTCCATTGAAAAAGTCATGTAAGGACTGGAGAGATGGTTCAGGGATGAAGACTCCTGTATCAAAAGCACAAGGACCTGACTTCAAATTTGACTTCCCACATAAAAATGTCAGGGAGAAATGACTGCAGCCTGCACTCCTGACTAGAAATGTGGAGGCAAAAAATCCCTCATCAAAGCATAAAGGAGTTAGAAGCCATCCAGGGAGTTCCCAAGGTCATCCTTGGCCCTCCAGAGGAACACACTCTGCCCTGTCATGCACACATGCACATGTAATTACACATGTATTAAATACATGATATTAATAATTAATATGAGTAAAATTAAAAGAATAAAAACAAAAAATATTTTCATTAAAAAATTAAAAATTCACTTAAGTAGGTGAAAAATATTAAACTCCACTTGTCAATTACTTTATGAAAACTTCACTCCAAGATAACTGATTCAAGGGATTAATAAAAGTACTAGTTGATAGAAAAAACACCTTTCTGCCTTGGACCAGGACAGGGCAGACTCCCTGCTCCTCAGGAGGTGACCTTGGATGCCAGTCGGATGCATCAAAGGGCCAGTGCAGGAAAAGCAAAACTGAAAATATCAACAAACCCTAATTAAGAACAAGAAAGACCCACCTTATTCACCTGGGAACCAGAACAGCCAAGAATCTCCCCATGGTAAAAGCTTAGGGAACCTTCTGGAAGTGGAGGGGACAAGACTGTAAGAGACTAAAGATGGGAGAACCAATGACATGCAAGCTACTCCACACAAGTTAGGGCAGCAGAAGTCAGCATTGGACAGGATGTAGGGTACCTATTGAGTTATATGATTAGGAAAAAAAACAAAACCTCAACAGTCAAAAGAAAAACCACCTTTTCCCTGAGATTAGAACACACAACACAATCAGGGCAGGGTTATACTCTCCTAAACCCCCGGCCACAGTCTCTAGAGTGCTGGGATAAGGAGCCACTGCTTGGCTGTGTTTGATGCACCCAGGCTGATCTGGGGTTCCACGTCAAAGAGGCAGGTCGATGTGCCTGAGGCCCACACTTCTGGCTCTGGAAGACCCTGCTTGGGAAATCCCTTCTAGATGCCAAAAGAAAGAAGATGAAATCCTGGATAGTTCCTCAACCCAAGGCCTGCAGAGGTGCACCATATACACGCATAAAATATAATAAATGAAAAGAATGATAATAAAAATAAAGATTGAAATAAAATTCAACAACAGTTTTTCTTTAAAAAAAAATAGAAGAAAGCTGATTTTAAGTCAGAGAAGAGTCAGACACGGCCCCTGTAAGGTTCCCTATCACAACCTCAGCACAAGTAAAAGATCGGTAGATAGATTAATGAAAGGAGAAGCTCCTTGAAAATCAATGTACTTGTGCTGAAAGGCTCAGAGCACTGGGGTATCTGTCCTGCACCCCAGAGGCAGCCTTCACCTCTATATCTCAGCCTCTCAGCTGGACCACCCTTTAGACAGCTATTGGGTCTCCAAGGGTTAGGTTGTGAATGAGTACACACAGATAAAGTAAATGATTGTGTGTATGGGCAAACCTGGGATTCCAGCCCTGACAGGGCAGAGGTTACACTTGACTGACAATGTTGAAGGTATTCAAGGGGTGCAAGCCCTGACTCAGACTAAAATCAGACCTTCCAGGGACATTTGGAAGTGACATCCCAGAGGGTTGGGGGAGTCCTGGGAGCCCCGTGGCAGCTGAGTATCTTCAGCCTCTGCAGTCCACCTCCTCTACAGGAAATGTCGGCTTGATGTTCCCACGGGGACATGGACCCCACTGCAGATGGCTAGGAGGTGTCCCTGCTGCGTGTGTGTTCCAGAAGTTAGTGCGGGACAGGGCTGAGCTGGTAGAGTCCTGGCGGCCACGCACAGCGCCCCCCAACAGCCCCACAGCGCTGCTTGCACCAGACATGGGACACCAGGTGCAACCCCAGGGTTCGGAGGTTCAGGCAGAGCATCTCAGGGCCCAGGTCATCCTGGTTCATACTGGTTTTCAGGTCCGCTTGCTAGGTAAGACCCTCTCACAAAAACAACAACAGTAAAACCTAAAGGGAAAACCAAAAAGTGGGGGTATTGAAAATGTCACTTAAGAAAGAAAAGTTAGGAGCTGGCGAGGAGCTCTTCAGAGCCCGGGAAGCTGGAGCACAGGACTGTCAGCGCCCGGAGCGAACGCTGAACCCGCCCTCGGCGCGCACCTCCATTCCAGGGGACCCCGGCCAGGACTCCCGGAGAGGAACAAGTGTCCTCCGCATGCCTGTGCCATCCTGCAGGTTCTGTGGGAATGTTCTGTGCACAGTGGGTGACTATGGATTCCACACCTGTGACCTGGTTTTAAGAGGAGAAGCCAGATCTCAAAGGTTTAAACAGGAGAAGTGATCAGCGCCCGGCAGTCATGGTGGACACCCAGGATTCCAGCTCTGATTCTGCAGCAGGCGAGGTTGAGGTCCACTCACTGCTCTATGACGCCGGATGTCGACACCGGAAATAAAAAGCTGCCTCCATGTCTCTGTTGCACACCGAGATGCTACCCAGCCTTTGGGTCCAGACGTAGCTTTGAAATGAATTTGTGTGTGCTCACTGAAAAACTCTAATAAGGGCTGGAGAGAAGGTTCAAGGATGAAGATTCTGTCTCAAAATCACAAGACCTGGGGTCTGGAGAGGGTCAGAGGTTAAGCCGCTGCCTTGCAGGCAGAAGGTCCTGATTTCGGATCCTATACTCCAAGTATAGATGGCGGGTGGAAGCAGGGGTGGCCTGCATTTCTGGTCCTGGTAGGGCAGAGCCTGTGAATCCCCGGGCAGAGTAAACGAGGAGGTGGAGGTGGTCCATGGTGGTTCCCAAATTTGTCTGTAATTCTACACACACACACACACATACACACAAGCGCACACATGCACAATTGAATAAAAAAAAAAAAAGCGCAAGACCTGAGTTCAGATCTGGCTTCCCACATAAAAATATGTCAGAGAGAAATGGCTGCAGCCTACACTCCTGGTTCAGAAATGTGGAAGCTGAAAAATCCCTCAGCAAAGCATAAGGAGTTAGAGGCCATCCAAGGAGTTTCCAAGACACCCTTGGTCCTCCAGAGGGATGCACGCTGCCCTGTGATGCACACATGTGTAGAAGGAACATGATCAGACAGGCCTGTATTGTCTGTATGGGCCTCATGTGTGAATGCAACTTTCCCAAACTAGAAACTGCTGTCATGCCTGGTACTGACACCAAACCGCCTAACTGGGAGGACCATCCCGGACAGGACCAGGCAACAAAAGCTCACGGTGGAATTCATGGAATGTGGGTGGGCTACATAAGCAGCCTGATATTAGCAATAAAGGAGTCTGCAAGCCTGCGAGCCTGCTTTGCTACTCGCCTGTCTTACGGAGTCTGTATCGTTGACTTCATGGCTGTTTATCCCCGCTTCCAAGGGTCTTCGTGGGTCCCCAAGACTGCAACACGCATGCACACATATACTAATACATGATGAATATGAATAATTAATATGAATAAAAATTAAAAGAATAAAAGCAAAATTTTTTTTCTTTAAAAAATAAAAACTCATTTTAAGTAGGCAAAAAATTATAAACTCCACTTGTCATTTATTCTACAAAAAACTTCATCCCAATTAAAGTGAGGTGACTTTGGATACCAATCAGGATGCAGCCAAGGGCAGTGCAGGAAAAGCAAAATTGAAAACAACCACAAACCATATTCAGAACACCTAGGACCCTATCTCTCCCCATGGTAAAGCTCTCCCCATGGTAAAACTCTCCCCATTATAAAGCTCAGGGAACCTTATGGAAGAGGGGGAGGCAAAATTGTAAGGGAGTAAAGATGGGGAGAACCAAGATATGCCAGATACTCCACACAAGTTAGGGCTGCAACAGGCAGAATTGGAGAGGACAGAGGTACCTATTGAGTTTGGAAAATATATATATATGGGAGGAAAAAAAAGAAAATCTTAACAGTCAAAAGAAAAAAACACCTTTTCCCTGAGATAAGAACACACAACACATACTTACCTGGCAGGGGAGATACCATAATCACGAAGGTGGTTTTCCCAGGGCTAGGCTTTTCCATTGCACTCCGGATGTGCTGACCCCTGCGATTTCCCCAAATGTGGGAAACTCGACTGCATAATTTGTGGTAGTGGGGGACTGCGTTCGCGGTCTCCCCTGTAAAAAAAAAAAAAGAAAAAAGAAAAAGAAAAACAAAACAAAAAAAAAAGAACACACAACACAATCAGGTCAGGGTTGAAATTCTCCTAAACCCTCTGCCCCAGTCTCTAGAGTGCTGGGATAAGGAGCCTTTACTTGGGCTGTGTTTGACTCAACAAAGCTGATCTGGGGTTCCACGTGAAACAGGCCAGGTAGATGTGACTGTGGCCTACACTTCTGGCTCTGGAAGGCCCTGCCTGAGAAAATCCATTCTAGATGCAAAAAGAAGAGAGTTGAAATCCAGGATGTTTTCCGACATCAACCTGAGGCCTGAAGTGGTATACACAGTGCCCTCTAAACACTCGCACACACATAAAAATACAATAAATGAAAATAATGACAATTTTAAAATATATGAAATAATTGAAATAAAATTTCAAACGGTTTTCATTTAATACAAGAGCTGATTTTAAGTCAGAGAAGAACCAGACACGTCCCTTGTAAGGTTCCCTATTACAATTATGGCACAGAAAAAATGATTCAGTAGATTAACAAAAGAGAAACTCCTTAAAACCAATCCTTTTCTAGAGTAAAGACACACCACACAGCTATGGCAGCCCTCACAGTCTCTATAATCCCCCTGCCTCAGCTTCCTGAGTGATGGGCTTAGGAGCCTGTGTTTGGCCTCATCTGAACCCATCTAAAAACCTCAATAAGGTGTGTCTGATCCCATCACACCCAGGAGACATATAAGGGGCCAGATGTGGCAGGTACAGAGAGGCCAGAAACCCAGGAGAGGAGCTCAGTGGTGCCGTCTACACCACACCCTCAGCTGCTTCTCCGACCAGAGTCCGCAGCTGCCTATCAGCCCGCTGCGGAGCAGGACGCAGCTCACACTCAAGATGGAGGTAGGTTCTGGGGCTGCCTGGGTTTCATGGGTCCGTGGTCAGGGACTAGTTCATTTCATCTGTGAAGGGTTTGGTGTTTACTCTGAGTTCAGCTCATCTACAAAGCTCAGTCACACTTCTGCCTCAGCCTCTTGAGTCCCGGGGTGACAGTTCCAGATTCCACCAGATCTGGGACTAGGAATCTCTGAAATGAAATCAATTTCCTGGTTGGTGGCGAACCGGGTCGTTTCAGGCAGGAGGCCAGGACAGCAGCATCTCTTCATTAGGCTGGATATTTTCTGCCCCTTGACGGCTTCCAGGTTTCACAGTGTTGGTAATAGTCTTTCCCCTTCACAATGAATGATCAGTGAGAGCATCAAGTTCAGCCTTGAAACTTTCAGGGTTGACACTGGAGCGAGTTTGGGGGTCTGGACCCTTTGAGGTACCCTTCAAATACTGCTTCCAAAGCTGTTGGATAGTGGATTTGAACTTCTCTCTTGCTATTCAGTCATTCTTCCTTCCTTCCTTCCTTCCTCCTTCCTTCCTTCCTCTTCCTTCCTTCCATTCCTTCCTTCCTTCCTTCCTTCCTTCTTCCTTTCTCTATTCCTTCTTTATTTCAAGCCTTCCTTTTTGTTACTTTTCTAGCCCGACACCAACATAAAAACAAGCACTTTACACACTTTATCATGCAGTCTGCTGACATGTAATGTTGAACATAGGAGCTAGGAAAACTGCTGTAGGATACGGCTTGGTTACCTGCTGACACATGAGGTTCTGTCAACTGGGCTGGAACTCAACAGCAGATAGAACTCAGCACTAGGAAGGATGTGTCTCCAACACTACACTCACCTAAGTCCTGATTCATGCATAGGGCTGCCACAATGAGATTCCTCCTAGATATTTAGACCTTTAATCTCTTCATCATTTTCAATTTTGTAGAGAGCATCAGCTGAGATTGAAACATCAAGAATCTCTGAGCCACAGAGTGGACAGAGAGGAGAGCAGAAGAAGCAGAAGGCCCGCAAGCCCTCAGGTACAGTGTTCTGGTTCTGAGTGCACCAGCAACACCGTCCACCCATCTTCCTGTCCTGATTCTCATTGCTCACCCTAGACCCAAGATGGGGACAGCTCTGGGGACAACACTGTCCTCTACTCTCTGGCCCTTTTGGCCTTCCCCCCGGCAGCTGAGACCCCAAGGCTGTGCAGGGGCTCATGGAAAGGAGGGAGTGTGAGAGCCTCACCCAGATAGCCTAACAAGCCTGGTAGATGTGTCCAACATTGTCTGGTCCCTAAAATGCACTTCATGGAGAAGAGACCCCTGTGCTTGTCCCTCAATGTGCTTTCTGGTCCCCGGGATTCAGGGTAGTACTGATCCCTCCGCCTCTCCCCAAGCCTTGTCAGGTCCCCCTCACTGAATGAAGCGACGATAGCTGGTCAGCATGGAGGAAGGGTGTGAAAGCCACTGGGGATAGCATGTGAGTGAGGTCACATGCACTCAGGTAGCTCTTCTGTCTCCACAGCATCCTGTTTCAGACCATGGAAGGACTGGGAAATTAGACTATTCTGGAAGAATGGGAAGACCTGGAACTCAGAGCCGGCCATGCGAGGGAAGAACAAACCACGAGCTGTCCATTGCCCTCTGCCACCGTCTCCAGGACAAGGGGCCTAAAGAAGAACTGGAAGAGGTGCTTCTACATGCTGATGAGCCTGCAGGACATGTACCGGACTTTCTGGGAGAACAGTGAGAAGCCCACAGCCAAGCCTGCCTTTGTCCTTTGGAGGGGCCCTGCACAGGATCCTGGGGGACAGACGTGAGGACAGCGACCTCTCAGGTTAGTCTCTTCCCTGTTCCCCTGCGGTCTGTAGTGAGTCCCTCTGCTGGCCCAGCTCCTCTGTGCCCAGAGCAGAATGCAATGATCAGTTACCACCTCCCCTTACCCTCTCCTTCCCCCGCCCGCATTTCTCTGCTCCTGGGTCAAAGCCCTTGTCATTGTGCACGTGCCCTGCATCCCTAAGAGACCTGGTTCTGGAAGTTGGCCCCAGGGCACAGACACAGGAGCCAGGTCATCTCAGGGACACAGAATCAAGGGAATGTGGGTGAGGTGCTCATGAGGTCTGTGTCTTCTCTCTTTCAGGCGCTCACTGGGATGGGGATGCTGACCTTGGACATCCAGAATTCTGCCACATCCTGTGTTCCTGCCGCCTCCTGTCTTTTCCCTACCCCTGGAATACCAGGGCCTGGATGAAGGCCTCCCTGTCCCTTCGGGGGTCTGCAGTGGGCCCCTTCCCTATTATGATGGTGCAACATCCCATGGCACCTGGCTGGCAGCCCTGGCATCTGAGCCCCCCATGGGCAGCCCCTCAGCTGCCTCCTGTCTGTTGCCTGGAGACCCCAACTTCCAGCAGGCCTGGTCTCCCTCTTATGACCAGCCGCATCTTCAGTAAGCACGAGGAAAAACTGATTCTCTCTGTAGAAACAAAATCATACTCTTTGTTATTTGTGATTCTGTTCTCCATTTGATATGAGAATAAACTGAAACAAAATCATTCACTATGAGCTCATTACTTTATATCCTGTCATGGAAGTGAAAATATAGAGAGAGGGGGGAAGAGGTTGAAGTAAGGGCTAAATTTCAGCATCTCCTGCCACCTGGAACCTGCTCTGGTCTCCATCGGACTTCAGGTGGGCAGCACCTTTTTTTTCCACATGTACAAACCTTTCACAGTTAATAACTTAACCTTTATTCTTCCTCTTTAGGATGAGCTTGTCTCTAAGAAAATTAAAATATGGAGAGGAAATGTGGAAAGTGAGGAATCACTCCTTGCTTCCCGCCATTCTTCTCACCTCACTTCCGGCCTTCACTTTGTTCCCTCCCTTTCTCAAGGCAAGGAGCAGCCCAATCCTTCCGTGGAAGCAGAGGTTGTGTTCAGTGTCCTGGGCCTCGTAGTCCTCAGGTTACCATGGACACTGATGAGAGCTGGGATGGAGCTCAGCTCTGTGCTTGCCATGTGGGCAGTCCTGGCTTCAATTCCTGAGCAAAAAAAATTCAAGTTATATCTCCTCCAAGGAGATCAGCTGAAGTGTAACATATTGTATTCACTCAGAATATGAATTTTATAATCCTAGCTCTAGTCCGTCTTCACATTTGGAAATCAATTGTTTAAATGTACTTCTGGAAAAATAAAGAGAGATGACGATTTATATCACACCTACATAGAATAAACATTTATTGAATATTACATATCTACAAGACAGAATGATTTGCACTGTACTCCCTGTGAGGCTATGAGAAACCAGTATCCAACCTTTGCTTTTGTTTTTCCAGGGAGCCCCTGGGGTACAGACCTGTGACCGATGATGCGCATTGTCTCTTCCCTTGCTGGGGATCCATCTTTAGACTGGGGACAGTTGGTTCAGCCTGGTTGTGTCCAGCAAGAGGAGAGAATGAAGAGCTAGTTCTCAGTCTCCATGGTCCACTGTAGGAAGATGTGCAATGGTGTGCTGAGGAGTCTGGGGCAGATGGAGGATGAGTTGAGGTCCACTTGACTACTGTATGACCCTCATTTATAAAGAAAAAGTAAAAGCAGAATGAGAAAGTTAAGTGTGGAGAAGCCACGAGGGGTCCTTAGCCTCAGGTGCTCATGTCTTTGCTCACAAGCTGTAACCTGGCACTTATGTCCACAAGTAGGTGCAAACATTGTGTCTTGCAGTACATTGAAAATCTCATTTAAGGGATGGGGACATGGCTCAGGCATTGACTCTCTCAAGAACTTCAACAAAAGCCCTAAACTGTGGGATAGAACCAGACAGCTTATGAGGTCCACTGGGGAACAGAGACTGGGTTGGGAACTCAGAGAGGGGCAAATGGAAAGATGTGTTTGCAGACAAATTCATGGAGTTTTGTTTACCTGAAGTTAATTTGAGTGCTTGGAAGAGGAATCGTCAAGGCAATTTAGTCTTGACAGTGTGGCATGGCTACTCTACCCTGTTCTTTTTCATGGTTATGATGAGGAACAGCAAGAAATCCAGGCAAAAAGAAGTAAAAATTGTGACATTTGAAAAATAATGTGAGAGCAAGTCTGCACAGAAGGCAGACAACACTCTTGCTGAAGAGATTAGCTCAATCAGGGAACCAAAGTCTGCTGTTCATTTGGGAAATAGAAGAAGATCTATTTTGAGGAAAATTATTTAGGGAAAGCTCCCACCCATAATTATCCAAATTGTTTTGTGAGGTAAAAGCTGAACATCAGAATTCCAAGGCGTTTTTTGTTCTTCCGATACAAAGCCCCAGAGAGACTTTCCCTGTGGTCAGCACAGAGAAGCTGAACCAGCTGCGAATCAAGGGGCCTGTTCCAAGCCAAGGTAATAGTAGAACTTGGCAACATTGTCCAGGTCATACTGCTTTTAGATGGATCAGAGACGGAAGAGGAAGCCAGTCCTGCATCCCTCCTCTAAGGTTTCAAAGAATGGTGGAAGCCAGGCAATGCATGGCAGAAAGCCTGCAGTTTAGAGGCCCCCAAAGGGCAGTTTTTTGTGTGGCAGATTTAAGCCTGGTTCACCATTGAGAAGTGAAGATGTTAGAGATCCCAGAGCCAATGTGGGACTCCTGCCACGGAGACCTGTATGCTATACTCAAGGGAATGATGTGTTCTGTGGACAGCTGAGGAGCACTAGCGGAATGGAAGCACTTTAGAAGTGAGATGATTTCAATGAGAGCTCCATCTTTTGAACATGGAGCTGCAGGGTTACAAGTTTGTCCTGGTGGTTTTCGCTCTTGTTAATAAATCGCTGCTTCCTAGAAATGCTCCCATCCTCCCTTCTCCGATGGATGTTTATTCTGTGCCATTGCATGTTGGAAGTATGTATCTTGACTTGGAGCTTTGAACTTCGGATCTTTAAAGTGTGTTGGGACTAGTGATAGAGTCTATGAGGACTTTGAATGTTGGACTAAGTATGGTTTACATAATGACACAGCAATGAGCCTGTGGGGTCAGGTGGGAGTGTCGTGTCTTGAATGTGAGTGGCCTCCCACAGGCTAATGTGTTTGGATCGATAGTTGTTTGGAGAAGAAGCTTGGCGACTGTAGGAGGTTGAATGTTGCGGGAGAAGGCATTCCAGGGAGTGGACCTGGAGGGTGGTTAGCTCCACTCTGCTGGGCTGAATGAGTCTGCTCGCGATCGTGTCGAAGCTCTCAGCCTCCATGATGAATGTAAACTTAAGCCTCTCCAGCTTCTGCTGCTGCCTGTTTTTCCTCCATTAGGACTGTATCTCTCCTCTGGAACTGTAAGCTGAATATGTCTCCTTCCTCCGGTTAAGCTGCTTGACTTGAGTGGTGTCTCCCAGCAACACAGAGAGTAACCAGTACAGGCAGCAGCGTCTTTTCTCACATGGAGGAATTCTTCCACAGAAAGCAGCTTATGCCACATAACTTCTCCTCATGGGGCCCTTGTCTACAAGTGAATATAAGTATGGGAAGGAGGACTGAAGAGAGAGCTCACGGCTTAAGACTCTGCCTTCAAGCAGAAGGTACAGAATTTGAATCCCATTTCCCATGTCAAAATAGTCATGGGGAAATGGCCCTAACCAGTACTTCCAACACTGGTGCCCAGAGCTTAGGAAATCCCAGAGCAAAAGAAAAAGCACTTGGAAGCAATCCCGGATGATTCTAGAAGAAGAAAGAAAGAAAGAAAGAAAAAAAAGAAAGAAGAAAAGAAAGAAAGAAAGAAAAAGAAAGAGAAAGAAAGAAAGAAAGAAAGAAAGAAGGAAGGAAGGAAGGAAGGAAGGAAGGAAGGAAGGAAGGAAGGAAGGAAGGAAGGGAAGGAAGGAAGGAAGGAAGGAGGAGGAAAGAGATGGGAAGGGGTAGACTAATCCTTCCCCCTCACCTCAGTACCTGTTCTCACTCCCTGTCCTCATTCCTGTCCTCTCCTTCCTGCCCTAGTGTCCTGCCTTCATTTATTCATAGCAGGATGCAGCTCACTTTTCTGTGGAAGCAGAGCTTGTGTTCAGCATCCCTGGGCCTCAGATCCTCTATTGCAGTACACGGTGATGAGAGATGGGATGGAACTCAGCGTGATTCCTGCCTGCCCTGTGCATGGTTCTGAGTTCACTCCCCTAAGATAACAAATTCAAATTATATCTTACCTAAGGATGTCAGCTTAGGAGTAAACACTGAAATATATCATACTCATACATGAAATTTACTTCCCTAGCTCTTTGTCTTTAAGATATGCTTCTTTTGATAAAATTTATTACTACAGTAGTAGGAAGAAATACAGGTACTTAGATGGATATTGCACCTATATAAAATAGTCTTTAACTGCATCATTCATATCTATGAGAGAGTGATTGACAGCTGACTCCGTGGTTAAGACTCTGTCTCAAAAGGAGAAGGACCAAGGTTAGAATACTGGCATCCACCTTAAAAAAAAATAAGGGGGGGGGGAGACTGGAGAGATGGCTCAGGGGTTAAGCCTCTGCCTTGCAGGCAGAAGGTCCTGAGTTCGGATCCCAGATCCCACGTATAGACGCCAGGCGGAAGCGGTGCGGCCTGCGCTTCTGGTCCTGGTAGGGCGGAGCCTGTGAATCCCGGGGCAGAAGGAGGTGGAGGCGTCCACGGTGGTTCCCGAATTCGTCCGTGGTTCTACACACACAGACACATGCGCGCGTGCACACACACATACATATGCACACACACACAATTGAATACATAATTTTAAAAAAAAATGACTTCTTTAAAAAAAAAAAAAAGGCACCAGGCAGAAAGGATTTTCTCCTGAACTTCCGCCTCTGCAAGGACCAGTTTGGAAAATCCCCCCGTGAAGAACACAGGAGGTCGGAGCAGTCTAGGGTGTTCCTGAAGTCACCTGTTGTCCTGCAGAGGGACACAGTGCCCTGTGATACCCACACACACATACATATACATTGTATACGTATATAATATGTGCAAATACATATAAATAATAAAAATGAAGCATAAATAAAATAGAAAATAAAGATTGAAAAGAAGATTTTTGTCTTTGAAAGAAAAAACTCATTTTAAATAACTGAAGAATCAGAAACTTCCCCATTGGCAATTCTGTGACAACTTCAGCCCGGTAAAATGTTCAGTCCATTAGTGAAAGTGCTAGTTCATTTAAACACAACTTCTACCTTGGGATAAAAATACACTGCACAGCCATTGCCCTGCTTAAATTCTCTCAAATCCCCCTGCCTCAGCTTCCCTCGTGATGGAATTAGAAGCCTTTTTTTGACCTGCTCTTGCCCCTGTAGGGTGTGTCTGATCCCATCACACCCAGGGGCTGGATGAGCCAGAGAGGCCAGAAACCCAGGACAGGAGCTCAGTGGTGCCGTCCACACCGCACCCTCAGCTGCTTCTCCGACCACAGTCAGCGCTGCCTGTCGGCCCTCTGCGGAGCAGGACGCAGCTCACACACGAGATGGAGGTAGGTTCCGGGGCTGCCTGGGTTCCGTGGGTCCATGGCCAGGGGACTTGTTGACTTGATCTCTGAAGGTTTTTGTGTTTGTTTTGGGTTCAGGTTATTCTCTAGTGCTCAGCGACCCTCCTGCCTCAGCCTCCTGAGACAGGTTTCAGGCTTGAGCCACCAGCTTTGTGATTTTGAATTTCTGATATGAATTGTATTTCCCTGTTGGTTGTAAATCAGGTCATTTCAGGCAGGAGGGCAGGACCTCGGTGTGACATACCGGGACTGGCTTCTCTACTCACGTGGCCATCATAGATTTTCAGTGTTTGGGAAAGCACTTTTAACTTCCTAATGAATGAAACTCGCAAAGTGTCATGGAGTTTCGAGTTGCATCTCTGTGAGTTGCCTCTGGAGCAAAGTTTCTTCTCTGAAGCATTTGATGGTTCCCTTCTAGCACCGTCTTCACAACTGTTGGATGGGGGATTTTTCTACCTCTTTTCTCTTTTGATTCCTTTTTTGTTTCCCTCTTTTCATCTTTTTTTCTGGTACTTTTCAAGCCCAAGTTCCCAAACAGACCAGGCCAGTGTATTACACACTTTATCACCTGTCAATCAAAAAAAATGTAGGGCCTTTGAAAACCGAAGTGAAATACTGCTCAGTTGATGGGAGATACTGCTTAGTTACCCTTGACACAGGAGTCCTCACTACTATAGAATTCACTAAGAGGAAGAGCTCAGCACTAAGGAATGACATGTGTTTGTAACGCCACACTTAGCTAATTCTTTATAATGAGTAGGTCACCAGGATGAGATTCTCACTGGCTAAATACAGGTCCAATCTTTTCTTTATTTTACTAGAGAACAATGCTGATGGAAACATCCAGGTACAAAGTGATCTGAAAAGAAAGCAGAAGGCACACAAGCCCTCAGGTACATGTTCTGGTTCTGTGTGTGCTCCACAACAAATTACACCCATGTTCATGTTCCTGAATCTCAGGTGCTCATCCTAGACCCATGGTGGGGACAGCTCTGGGGACAACACTGTCTTCCACTTTCTGTGAGTGATGCTACCTGTGCTCCCCGTGCTTCTCAGTCCCCACAGGTCATTCATGGAGGGACTGGGAAACCAGGATTTTCCTTGAAGAACGGGAAGACCTGGAACACAGAGCCGGGCTCCGAGAGAAGAAACACGAGCTGGCCATTGCCTTCTCCCAGCCTCTGCAGGGCAAGGGCCTGAAGAAGGGCTGGAAGAGGTGTTTCCAGAAACTGCCAAGCTTAGAAGGTTGGTACCGGACTTCCTGTGAGGCCCCCGAGAACTCCAGGAGCTGGCCTTTGCTTTGTCTATTCAGAGAGGCCCAGCTCAGGATGCTGGGGTACAGATGCATAGAGGACGGGGGACCAGGTATGTCTCTCATCTCACCTGTATACAGTGTGGGCAGTTGGCAGAGTCTCTGTTGTGCCCAACAGGAACAGAGGCCCTAAGCCCTGCCAAGAAGGCACAGGTGGCCTGTGCTGGATGACATTGTGACGAGGTTTTAGGGCAGTGTGGTGACGTCACCAGCTCTCCATGTGTCTTTCAGGTCCTGTCCGTGATGGAGATGCTGACCTTGCACATCCTCTGCGTCCCCCGGCTCTGCCATGCCTGCCCCCTCCGGCCTGCTCCCACCTGCAGATCACCAGCTCCTGTATGGGGGCATCCCCATTCCCTTCTGAGACTACAGGGGGTCTCTGCACCAGCGATCACTGTGGAGGATGGCACCTGGGCCCCTGGCCCACAAGCCCTCACGGGCAGTTGCACACCTGCCCCCTGCCCTGGAGACCAGCCCATAGCAATTCATGTCAGTCTCTTGTGACAAGTCGTGTCTTCAATAAAGACGAACAGAAACTGTCTTTTTTTTCTCTGTGCCCAACAAAATAGAAAAAAAAAAGGCAGTTCTATAACCAATCAGTCTTTCCTCCAACTAGTGCGATTCAATGAGAAATGATGTGAATCACACTCATCTGGCTCCTTCTCAATGTTGCTTACACCGAGCATGGGGGGGGGGCAGTGAGCACTGTGATTACAGTGTGCGAGAAGTGCAGGCAGATGGTTCAGAAGTTCAAGGTCAGCTTTGCCTACACATTGACCTGCAGGCTTGCTGCGACTGCATCATAGTGTCTTAAAAAGAGAGAGAAAGAGTTAAAATGGTCAGTTTCCAAAATACTGAAGAGAAGATGGAACAGGATGTCTTTGGATTGACAAGCTTGTGAGACACGTATGGGCCAGAGTGCTCTCTCTCTTTCTTTCTCTCTCTCTCTCCCTCTCCATTCTCCTTTTGACTATTTGGCCAAGATGAAGTGAGAG